>PVKZ01000829.1:0-308869 GCA_004027375.1 Macroglossus sobrinus
AAAGAAAGAAAGAAAGAAAGAAAGAAAGAAAGAAAGAAAGAAAGAAAGAAAGAAAGAAAGAAAGAAAGAAAGAAAGAAAAAAGAAAGGAAGGAAGGAAGGAAAGAAAGAAAGAACGAAAGAAAGAAAAGTACTGATGAAACCAAAGCTGAGTGGTGTCTCAGAATCTATCACAGTGAAGAGGTCAGGGCCATCTCTGGGCATCAGACCTCTGACCCATCTATCCCTCCAGCTCATGCCCGTGCTGGTAAAAGAAGCTGCTTGGTTCACATGAGCCTATAAAGAGAGCTTACAGGTGAGGAGACAGACTCAAAGTCATCTTTCAAAAACAAAAATTATGTGAAACACTATAAATATGCATTTTCCTATCAGAACCTCCCACATGAACTGACAAGTGTTTTTAAGTAAAAAATATAATTCTAAATCATATTAAAGCAAGAAAGATTATTTTAATCTAGTTTCTTTGAATTATACTGTGAGGAATCTTCACCTTCCCCAAACGAAGTTAAGGAGAGGAAAAAGCTTCACTTAATCATCAAATTTGAAGAAAATTTTGAAGTTTATATTATTTGCCTTCAATGCCATGATGTACATTTTATTCTGGGGCTATATTTCTATGGTAAATGATAGTAATCATCAAAGAAAAAAAGTTAGTAGAAGGACTGGAGAGTGAGATTTCTTAAAATTAAGAGCTGTTATGCCTCTCGCCTGGCCTCTAACCTTCAGAATATGTGGTAGGTCACCAGGCCTCCCCAGATATGAACAATGTGCTGTAACCAAGGAATCATACAGATACCATGTTCACTCCCAAGCATGTGCATACATGTGGAGAGTGAGTGAGTGAGTAAGTGTGTGTGTGAGTGTGTAATGGATGGGAGTGGATGCTTTACCTTTTCTTTAATAAAACTTTTATTTCTCTCAAAATTTACCAGGAACTGGCACTGAGATTTATAGAGATTACTGAAGTAATATCATTCATCCAAATTACCTGGCCTCTTCATTAGGTGTGGTGCTCACAACACCTGAAACTCTGTCATGTATTTTTAATGTATGTTAAATTTGGCTTTATAATCACATTCAGTGACTAGTATGCTTCAGTAGGATGTTGAGTGACTTGAAAAATGCTTGGCTCCTAGACAAGAAAAGTAAAATAAAGCCAAGTGTGTAATGTTTAACAAAGGAACATTCAGAATCTTCCTTCTGACAGAATCAAAGCAGCAAAGAACACCCTTGTCCTTCTCTTTCAAATAAGTATCAGGGAAAACATCTGGGAAATAAACACCAAGAGCCAAAAATCAGTTATTACTAAAAAACATAAATTTTTAAACTATTCACTCTTATGTTGTTCTTCAAGGCCATTTAATAACCTCTGAAAATGTTGACTGATTATCTTCTTTCTGCTTGGTTGGTATTTGTGTACCAAAAATGTTTAAATGGGAGGTAAATAAAAGTCTGGCAGCTTAGATTCAAAAAAGTTTGACTGGAACTCATTTATTTATATTTCAAAATTCTGAGGCAGATTACCTGGAAGACATCCAAAACCTCACAAGCCAAAAGTTCTGCCAAACATTTTTCGGCTTGGCAATGGGGAATATAATATGGCCAGACCATTAAAGAAGCACTATTCTGATTTCCCTTGAAGTTTCTAAGGCAAAGTTTAAACAAAAATTATTTCCTCCAGAGACTTGTATGCATGATAAGATTCCATCTGCACATAAGGAATCAGCATGGTGGATTAGATGCCTTAACTAAATAAAAACAAACACAACAAAAATAAAGCTATATTTCATTTCTAGCTCTAGACATGCATAGCTGTGTGTTCATGAAGCAAATCTGTCTCTCATATCTTAGGAAGGAATTATTACCCCTTTGCTTTGTCATGGCTGTATCATTCATTTGTTTCAATGATTATGTATTGGAAACCCACTATGAAGAAGGTTCTGTGCCAGACACAATGTAGAGAAACAGAGATGAAGATATATAGACTCTGCTCTCATGGGATATGATATATGGTGGTAGGCAGGGAGATGAGACATATACAAATAAATGTTAACAAGACGGAAAGTGTTATATACATTAGAAAAAGTAAATTAAGGTGTTCTGGGCATTCAGAGAAGGGAAGTGTTAATTACAATGAGAAGGTCAAGACAGATTTCAGGAAGAAGTCAAAATAACAGCTGCGTCTAGTAGGGTACGTGAGATTTGGACAAAGTGGAGAAGGTTGTTGAGTATCACGCAGTGCTTCTTTTAGTGCATTGCGGTCTAAAGTGCTCTATCTGCTCATTTTCATCCTAGGTCATAGTTAAGTGCCCTTGAACCCTTAAACCAAAACCGATTACATGACAATACTTATTTTTTGCCCACGTATTAAACTCAAGTTGAATATAATCTCATAATTCTATGCAGTCACAGTTTACATATTGTAATAAATTTTTCCTATCTGAATTGTCTCAAGGCATCTTCTTCTTAAATTAACTTTACTAGAAACAGGTTAAACCCATGAAATCTAGTGGTGTAGTGGAGCTATTCGCTAATAAAAACCAATGTGGGAACAAGAGTCTGAATTATTTAGTCTCATGAACACATTCCCACTTCACCTGTGAAGGATGCTTATAAAGAGGAATCATCTCTTTGCCTCCATTCTATCAGTCCCATTGCATCAAGATCAAAACTTACTTATCTAATTCAATTCATTTAAATAAGCATTTACTGAGAATTCATGTCTCCAAAGGCCAGTTTCTGAGAATACAGGATGACTACCTACAGGGATCTCATAGCCTAGAGGGGAATATACAGCACCTTCAAAGCCGAGTAAAATGATAGAATTTGTGTCTACACAGAGTCCTGAAAGCACAAGGGACAAGTATATCTGATACATTCTATTTGGGAAATAAAGTTGATTTCTTATTTGCATATGTAGATTCATATTCCTATTATTTAGGCTTATAATTGAAAGGTAGGCTTAAAATGTTCTTTAAACTTTTTTGGAATTTGCATTAGAGCCTATTTACATATAAACAAAAGTATTTTTAAAGTCATTTGCCAATATGAACAAAATGTTGGTTTCATTACTAAACTTAAATCTAAATGATTTTTCATGGTTTCCAATGTTCAGATAGACTTTCAAGTTCAAAGACTTGTTACAACTGAGAATATTTAAAAATGTGCCACATACTTTGAAGGCAATTTTTAAATATATATATTGGAAATGTTTTTAGCAAGAGTGACATCATTTCAACGTACTTTCCTCTCTCCTTTGTCTAGGAAACTCCTACTCAGCTTTCACAACACAACTCAGATATTGCTTCTTCAGTGAATTTCTCTTAGATTTCCTTTTGCACTTTCATATAAGTTTATTAAAACCTATAACTCCTTTGCTGAACCAATTCTAAGAAACCACTAACTTGTCCCTTGTTTTCCTCATCTGTATAATGTGGATTATAACAGATAGCATGTATAAAATTAAAATGAATTAATACTGCACAAGAACAGCACATGAACCATTGTATCATAAAAGTATATTCTTGATTATACTATCATTATTGGCCCAAGTAGCTGTCATTAAGTAGGTCACCAATTAAGGACCACTTAATAAAACATACACCTTGTTTAATAGGTATATGAGAATTTATACATCCCAGAGTATATTAGATTCTTTCATAAAATGATTTGCAGTCACACTTCATGAGTTAAAAATAAATGTTCATTGGATCTAAGATATATCACATAATCTTATATATTAAAAACAATGCAAAAAACTTATTTACATAGCACTTTATAGTTTTAAGAGACATATTTACAATGGAGGAATTAATTTGATTCCCTTTCACACTATGTAATTCAGTTCCAATACCAACTATAAATGACAAGCACTTAATGTATTTGCCCATTTTGGCTCCCCCTTCAAAAATATCTAAGTATCTAAGTTGTAATTGAAATTTGCAGTGTATTTTGTATCAATAAGCATCCAATAGTCTTTTTATTATGATTATCAAATGCCTATGCAAACATTTCTTTCTCTGACCCTCACCCCTCTCAGGCTCTCAGTCTCCCAACAAAGGGCAGCTGTGTCTTCTACTTCTTTCTACACCAGTTCCAATAGCTCAGAGAGAGGAGAAAATAAACAAACTCATTCTAACTTTCCAGCCTACTGACTGGTCTTCCCATTCCCCTGGCCAACATCCTCAAAAAGATGATAATGAAGTGGTTGGTGTAACTGTAAAAGGGTGGATCCATTCTCCTGGGCTACGGCCAAGAGAGAAAAGAGATATCCAAACACAGCTGCAGTTACCTCTCCCTGCTCAGCCATTTCAGGGAACTGGACTCACTGTACCTGGAAGGAAGTCAAATGAGGGACAAAACAAAAGACTATCTAGGTTGATTGTTTCTATACAGATCCTGTAAGAGGCCTTCAAGCCTACGCTACAGAAAAAAAAAAAATCTCTCTCTCTCTCTCTTTGGCATAAAACAAAGAGAAATATAGAAATGACCAAAGATAGAACCTGTCAAATTCTATTATCACAAACTCCCAGGAATTTAATTCCTTTAACATTTTCAACATAGCCGATTAGAGTGAATGTTAATTAACAGGAGTGGGAATAATTTAGGGTCTGGATTGTCACTGGTGTTATTTCAAGAGTTTGTTATAAAGAAATAGGTTAAAGTTGAATTTTCATCTAATGGCAGATTAGGAGAAAAAAATGAAGAACATGTGCATTATATTTTCTATCAATTGTATACATAGTAGATGTACAGTGTTAACACTTCTGCCTTAGAATCATACAAAACGAAGATGAGGGAGATCCTCTTATCCAATCTCTTGCTTTAAAGAGAAACGATGGAAGCACAGAGCATCTTGCCAGATAAGCCACCACATAGGGCTGCCATCTTCAGTGAGAAAGTCTCTTTCAAGCTCTAGCTTGAAATCTATTAAGACTGGTCCAGCTTTCATTAAGTACCCCATTTTCTATTTACCTATACCATTTTCATTAGTTATATCACAAACTTCAGCATTTATTCATTGTGTATTATTTACCATGGCTTCATGCAGGCTAGTCCTCTCTTTATATTATAAGCTCCCTGAAGGCTAAGCAATTCTGAATCCTCCCAGCCTACCTCCAATACCTTCTGACAATAGCTCTGAAAATTCAACATTTACCAAGCTGCTTCCATTTGCAAATAGACTGTGGGGGTGCAAAGTAAATGGGACAATTTCAACAGAGCTCTTAACCTCCTGAAGTTTAAAATAGAACAGGCAGAGAGAACTTAACAGCTCTAATACTGTCTGCTGTGGTGCAGGTACAGATACAGTTCTTTGTGAATGCAGGTAACAAGATTAATTCATCTGAAAGCATCTAAGAAAATGAGTAGCCCAAGAACCAATGCTGGTTACATCTGAAATAAATTCAGAAAATGAGAGTAAGCATTTAGAAACTTTTATAGCACTTGACAAAGTAAAACTTATGCCTGAATAACCACAGAACCAGCTCAAAGTGGTCCCATCCTGTTACACAGGATACTGAGTTGCTTTGCAGAGACAACAGATCAAAACTGCAAGTCCTCAAGCGGAAATATGCACAGGGGAGAGAACTTTGACCTCCAGCTACACCCAGAACCAAAGTCTTATCCACCCCACTGCTCCCAGCCCCCAGAACCACAGAACTGGGACATAACTGTAACTTAAACACTGAAACCCTTTCAAAAGAGGAGGGTCTATTAACCAGGAAGATCCTGCACTGACACCCTTACCATCAGTGGCCAATCTCCAAGTTCCTCCAATTAAAACTTGCCCCACCAGCGCTCCCATGTACCGGTTCTCCACACGCCCTTAAAAACCGTGGATGGGAAAGTTCAGGCTTTTGAGCATTAGCTTCCCATTCTCCTGGGTGGCACCATTCATAATAAAATAGCCAGTCTTTCTCCAATGCAATTCATGTGTTTGGGGTTTGGCTCTGCTAGTGCTTGGTGGACAAAGTCTTCCTGTTCTGTAACAACTGCTGAGTATAATAAAAAAAATTACAACTTGAATTTTGTATGTCTGTCAACACATTGGAAATTTTAAAAAGAAAGAAGGAAGAGAGACAAGGAAACTGGCCTTTCCCCACAGAAAACTTGAGAAGCATTGTTTTAAATGGAGCAGGCTTGACGTGGGCCTTGACAACAAGGAGGACTTCCATAGCCAAGTGTGTGAAAAAGAGTGCAGCAAGATGATCTGCAGCATCAACTCAGAGGAGTGGGGACAAGGAACAAATGAGGGATAGCAAAGCAGTGAAGTGAGAAGACAGGGCATTCTGCTGTCTGTGGGAGAACTTAGAATTGGTAAATGATAGCAAAAGGTTGGGAGATTTCATTCCAAGCTGAAGAGTTTGGACCTTATTGCACTGGCAACAGAGAACTATGGAAAATTTTTTACTGGGAAGTACCGTACTAGAATATGCGCATGGTTAGGGAATACTCAGTAACTCCTTGCTACTTAAACTACTATGCATTTGCTCCAGTGACTGTAAGCCCAGAGGACAACCCATGCCAGGCATATCCCATAAGTAGGAAGACAAGGCTCATCGACCTAGCTAGCACTTGTCTCACCTAATAGGGTACCTGCTACTATCCAGATCCAGCTAACCATTTTCATTTGGAAATACACACCCAAAGTGCCAAATATCCAGTCTTTCTAGAGAAGCTAAAATGCTGAATTTATAACAAACATCTTTTTATATTAAATATCATTTGTTAGCACTAATTTGAAACCTTGTTAAAAGATACTAAGGTCAAACAAAACAAGTCTGAAGTTGGATTTACCCTGGCCCTCATATACCTCTGCTTTCACTTATAAAGAGACTTGTTATTTCTGTTAAAGTGATAAACTGCTCATGTGCCTCTCAGTCCCCAAAGCTTAGGAAGATTATTTTTGTATTCATAACATGATGGCTTGTGGTCCTCTATCTGCAAAGATGATTGCTGGTATTACTGATTACTGCCCATGTGTGCTTATATATCCAAATCTGATGTACCCCACAAGTTCTTCCTCACTTGGTTCAGCAGTAAAAATTATGAGCAATTATAGCCACCATTTACAGCTCCTGTCAGGATTGCCATCGCTAAAGGTTAGGGCTATTGTGTGATTTTTAGTATCTTTATCTCTTAAAACCAGAGCGCTTGTAGTCCCTGGACCGAAACTGGGCTGCCTCCATCCCCTTTATAGCAAAATAGTGCCTTATTCTATTCAGAGTATTTCACTATTCCCTTTTCATAGGGACTGTTGCTCAGCCAAGATCGTTGCCTGGACCTAATTTCAGCCAAGGTAAAAGCAATATCAGGGTGTTGCTGGTAGTCCCATTCGGATGCTTCCAAATCATGGACCCTTGGAAGGGAAAAAGGTTTAATTACAACAGGTTTCAGAAAAGAGAAAAAAAAAAAAAACGGCCAGTAAAATTTTAAAGTTTGTTAGAAATGGTCAGGGGAGGGGTGAAGAGGAGAAGGAAGTCAAAAGAATCAGTAAAAACTCTCCTCCCAGCTGTTCTTTCCACAGCTGTATAAAGAATACATGTCTTGATTAAGTGCAGCTTTCCTGCCTTTCTCTGGCAGGCCACCAAAAGCTGGTCGAAGGTGAGTTCTGCTATTTTAAGGTGGAATTGTTTGCATTTGACTTGAAAAGACTCATTATTTCACAGTTCACTTTTTCAAGCTGCCTCTGAGCTGAAACAGCAATCTAAACCTGAAGAAACAATGTGGAAGAAATGACCCCTTGACCCTCAGGAAAATTTTTAAAAATAAACAAATAAAAACCCAAATGACCATAATTTCACAGCTTTTACTACTCCCTCTGGTACTGTTTTACTATTCCAAAACCTTGACTTAGACTTCGCAGAGTTAAAATTCTGTGGACATTTATGTCATAAACTTGCACAGTAAAAGATTATCACTTATTTATAAAAATCACGAAAGTCTCATATTTACTTACTGTAGGGGACATTTTTTCACTCTTTTTTAATCTTATAAATGTATCCATTCAGAAATCCATATAACTGCTCAGAATTTGAATTGCTTCCAAAGAAGGATGAATATTCTGGATTGCTGGCTGAGTTCTTGTTGTTGTGAGCCTGGTCGTTTTTATATTTTTCCAATAAAATGTCTTGGTCTTTTAACTTGGAAAGTTGTTGGGTCTGTGTTTGAAAAACACCTCAGTGTGCACATGCACTGTGTGGCCACGCTGAGCAATTAAGACTCAGATGTGGCTCCCTTTCTCTCCTCTGTCGTTCAAGAACACGCGCTCCTTCCAGGCTCCCCTGCGTTAGTTGAGCTCACCTCCTCTTAGTCAAGACGTTCTCAGCACACTAGAATTGCCTGAACTAATTACTAGTGTTTCTTAGTCAATCTCATGTATAATTTCTCTGTGTGACAGTCTCAAGTTTTAAAAAATTATTATTATTATTGTTTGTCCTTATAGGCCCAGAGTTTGTGAAGCATTTAATGATTCTTAACTACCCTCTAAGAAGACTGCTTTTCACAAGTATCTAACAAGAATTTTAAGTTTATTTTTCTCTTTTGAATCTTACTGTTCTTTTGCTGTTATTAGCACTTAGAACTTATAAAGATTTCCCTGTTATACTATAATAATGGGGAAATACCTGTACATATCTGGTACAGAACAACTTTTCTAAAACAAAAAGATTGGCTTGTCCTGTGACGTTAAGAAAAATAAAATCATAAATTTTAATTTATGATTTTATTATGTGGGTTTAAAATGTGAGTTTCTTAAAGGCATAGAACAAAATAATGTCACAGGGTAGATAGGAAGTGAAATGAAGTGCCTTTCCCTGCCAAGATTAGATGGTTTTCTTTTTCCATTTTCTTCAGATTCTTTCTGTATCTTCTTTCAATTTCTGGGATTTCTTTTTAATTATTATTATTATTATTTTTTTTACTAAGCAGTTTGCATTTAACATGAGCTTATAACATACCAGTGGAAATCACTGCATGTGGGGGGACAGTTCTGCAAAATGTTGTTCCTTGGCAGAGGAATGATAGGCTGAATCAAGACCTTTGGACTCCCAGAAGAGTACAGTCTACCCTAGCTAACGGATGTGATGATAGAGTTGCACCAAGGGCTTTAGCAGAGGCTCTCTCTTGTGTCAGTATCTGGAAAGGGTCACTCCAGACTCAGGTATCCATATAATGTCAGTGGAGCTTCAATTTTCAGTATCACGTCCCCTTTGAGAATTTTTTTTTAAAGACATGAGTTTTTTTCCCTATGTAAATACACATAGGTCTGTGCCGCACCTGCCCCCCACCCCACCAAAAAAACAAACAAAACAAAACAAAACATAAACAAAAACAAAAAACAGTTTTTTTCGTGGATCCCACTGTTCAATTTTTCTTGCCCAGAGATGATGTGTCTCTAGTGTCAGGGTCATTCAAAGCATACCCAGAGTTTGATTTACTAAACCAGAGTGTCAATTAATTAAATCTGGAGACATGGCTTGGTCCAGGAGCTAAGCCAACTGTCTGCACATTTCCTTCTGGTAGGTAGAGCTGCACAGGGAATCAAATTACAGCTCAGAAGCCTTCCTGGTGATTTTATAAATAGAACAAAGGAGGTGGACATTATAATGCCATAGCAGCCTGATCAATTTCCCTTTTCCATTCTAGGGATATTTGTGTTTACCCACCACCCATAGAGTCCCCTCACTAGTCACTATTCATTCAATTCCAATATAGAAAGGAGTTATGTAAAGGGGAGAAGGCTCAGAAACTTAGAGTTTGTCACCCATGCAGATGCCAAACAAGTTAAATACAACTGATGGTGTTACAGTTTTCTGTTATACTTCAATCATTTCTTTTTTAGAATATATTCTTGTTAGGATTCACTTAACTTTCGAATAATTGAGAATTACTCTATTTTATTAGTAATGATTATATACACCATTTCTTTTGCAGGTGGCTATAAGCTGAATGTTTCTTCTACATGTCAAAGAGACAATTTAACCTGACTTTGTCTCCAAGTTCTATAAGCACACCATGGGAGCATGAGGGGGTGGGATTATCAGCTACCATGCATCAAAGCATAGAGTCAACTTTGTCATTCATTTGTAGTAACGCAGGGCAACCATGGCAGAGATCATCTAAAGCAGTGGTTTGAATGCTTGTATGATATTTTCCAAGGATGTTTGCCTCCTTGGGTTTTTCTTAGATTATCATTTCATTGTGTTTGCATTCACTGAACCAGACAATAGATCCCAGAAGCACACTGAGCAAGAAAGAGTATAATATTCTCTACTTGGTGCTTTACCAGCAGGTAGTATTCTTCTCTTTCTCTCTCCTACATTTGTCCTCCCTCCTTCCTCCTCTTCCTCTCTCAGTAAATTCCATTTAAAACTAAGAATCCAGAAATTCTTCTTTAGCATATCAGCTATCACAAGAAAAGTCTCAACCTCTGTTGGCAAGACTTAAAATTTTCTCCTAAATTAATCTAATGAAACATTTTGCACAGTAACTCTTTTTAAAAAGGCTTGTCTTATACTCTTTTCCTGGTGAGAGATCAGGTAGAAAAAGACATGAAAACTTTTCTAACTGTATAGAACCGAATGACAAACACAAGGTCTGTGTCCAAGGCAAAGGCCAAAGCTGACCCAGAGAAGTAGGCACCAAACATATTATCAGAGCACAAAGCCCAAGAGGTGAGCAGAAGTCAGAGCCTAGGCTAAGGTCAGAGCAGGCAAAGAGATGATGGGAAGATTTCTGAAGGCAAGGGAGACTGCTCACCCAGCTGAGGAGCTTATCTTTTTAAAAGGTCTAAGATTATGTAAAGAAAGCTAAATTGCAGTTCACGACAGCAAACAGAAAGCATTACATGAAGCTGTGTGAGGCAGGTCAAGCAAAGCATCCCAATGTGATCCAGAAACCTGCAGTAGCTGTCTCTCCACAGGATTAAGGCTATAGATGCTGTCTGGCTCCTTTCTCGACAAATCACTGCAGTTGAGACATCATGAAAATCAGCACAACATACTCCCAGGAATATTCATTATCTTCCAGACTCCTGACGAGTTAGATTTCTTTGGAACAAGTAAATAGGAAATAAGATGTAAGAGAGCCCAGATTCATAAAATCTTCACCTTGACTTGGCAGGACTCTTTGGTGGCATTATCTTCCAGGATTCTGATTTGTTCTGCATTCCTTGGAAACTAAATGGAAGCCTCCATAGAGGCTTCCAAAACATGTTGCAGTTTGCCAAGAGTTTAATTTTGGACAAAATTGCATCAGTTAACGTTCTTTAGTACATGCTGATTAAGTATACACTCAGAAGAAGATTTGCATTTATATAGTATTAGTGAAAAATATCTGAGGATGAACGTACATTCTACAAGAGTTTCCATTTCATGGACATCCAGAAAGGTTAAATGCTTCCCCACCAAAACCCCACAGTAAGCCAGAGGCCATACTTCCCACTATTACAATAGTGAGGCTCCACTACTAACCAACACTGAGAGATCTAAGTCATAAATTTTCCCACTGAATGTTACATCAAAATTGTTTTCAACTTTTTATTTAATTTTATTAAAAAGAAAGCTAATACAACAAATCACAGTAACAAGATACTCTCAGGAATAGTGATCATCTTCTAGACTTCTGACAAATTAGATTTTCTTGAAATAACTGAATAGAAAATAAGATAAAAGAGAGCCCAGATTTGCAAAAGATTCACCTTGGCTTGGCAGGTGTTTTATACAGCTATGTTTAAACTATAAGTTGTTAGGGTATCTCAGAAACTCTGAATCAGCAGCATGATTTTGGAGAAGAGTCTTTCTTTCACCTTTTTCCTTTTGTGTGTTTGATGATTCCAAACAGAACTCTGAATTCACAGAGGGCAGCTCTAATTTCTTTTAAGGATTTGGGCAGTTGTTATTGCTGACATACAGTTTTAAATAAAAGCAATTACCTGACTATAAACTGATAAATAGTTCATGCTACAAGCAACAAATTGATCATTTCTGTTGAGTGAAACAATATACCAAGTGCAGTAGTGGACACAGAAGTATAAGGTGGTCTTTGCTGGTTGTTGTCTCTTTGTCCTTCCTACCCCAAATTCATTCTCCACCTTTCTTTGCCATGCTTTGTTCCTGGGGCAGTTGACTTCTATAGACTGTATCTCTGAGACCCCTTACCCTCTGGTTTATGGTTGGGTTTGGACAGGAGAAGGCACCCAAGAGGTCAAAGGGCCACTTGAGCAGCAGTCAGGGTCTTTATCTCCAAGCTCCCTTCCTGCCTAGCTTGGGTATAGGCAGTGGTTGTGATCCTTTAGGCCATAATTGCTGTCCAGCATCTATTTTTCTTTGTGAGGTTCAAACTCTCTCAAACTTCACAACAAGAACAAGCCCCCTCTCCTTCAGACCTCGAGCTGGTAATCATGTCCAACTGTTCCTAGTCTCTAGGAGGTTTCATGAATCCTTCTTGACTCCAAAATTTATGTAATTTGCCCTTCATTAAATTATTTTAGTCAAATCTCTTTGAGTATGCCTTCTGTCTCTGCCATGACCTAAATGATATGTGATCTCTGCCCCTAGAGCTTTTCCAATTCATATTAAAGAACGAATAACAGGAAAATAGGGCTGATACCTGTACAGAATATGGAAACGCAGATGTTCCATGTCTTCATCTGGGTAACAATCACCCTTACTTAGGAGTTGTGCACATCACTATATGTATATATATATATATATATATATATATATATATATATATATATATATATATATATATATATATATATATGTAACTGAACAATCTGAGGTCATAAAGGCCAAGTGTCAGGTGTGTACTAAGTATAATAGAGCTGTAAGTGCTTAGAGGAGGAAGACAATCATACTGGGGGAAATGTAGGAGAAGGTTTTAGAGAAGAGATTTGAGCTGGCATTTGAGATAGGTAGCACTTGGACTAGCAGAAGGAGAAAAGAAACCATTGCTGAGAGGAGGCATTTAGTGTGCCCAGGGGTGTCAAGGTGAAAAATGACATAGGAGCCAAGAAACAGACTAAATTAGACATTGTCAAATATTTCCTTGATACTTATCAAAAGATCACTTTATTTATATATTTTTCACTTTTACTGGGTCCCCATCCTCAACCAGTCAAAGCTAAACTGCTATGTGACTATTTCAGGTCAATTATTCTAAAATATATATATATATTTTTTTAATCCTATGACTTATCCTTTTCATAAGATATCAAAAAAATCAAACAAAAAAATATCAACTATCTGGAACATTCCCTTAGAATTTGCATGGCATGACATTGTCTCAGATAATCTGTTAGAGTTGAGACTTTACAGCACTCCTTTTTCTATGAGCCTTAGACAATTGTTTATTTTCCACTTAACAGTTTAGTCCTCGAAGCCTACACTTCACTAGGAAAATGTTTGGAAGAAGAAGAATATTCTTTCAAAATATCTTAGTTCATTGAGCCAATAAAGTATCAGAAAAGATAGGTGATTTCGTTCTTGCTGGTGCTTTACAGTGTTTGTTTCAGGAAAGTCATATTTGAAAAAGGTCTCTGGCACATTAGTGTTATCATTGCCTCTGTTCATTTCAAACATTGTTTAAAATACTCCTGCATACCAAAACAACCTATCCAGCTATACACATGGCTTTTAAGAAGGTTTTTCATATCCTTTGTGAAGAATTATGTTTTAATAATGATAATAAGATAATGACAGGAAGACTGAGCACCTGAAATATAGTAGTGATGTAAGGAACTAAACTTAAAGTTTAGGTTAGTTGTTTGAATTAAGTTAAGGTTATAGAAAATTTGCTGATAGTCATGAAAAAGACTGTAAAATCAGGCACTTCCTGCAAACATTTTAAAATGTAAATACATTTAACACCCAGAAAAGCACAGGGGAATCTAGCTATTTTGGGCTATTCTGAACAAGGACAGCTGTATGTTCTGAAACATATGGCTCAACATTTATAAAGTGGCAAGCAGGGGAAGGGGGGAATGGGGAGAAATAAGAAACAAATGAATGTCATATTTGAGTTGGCCATTCTGAGATTGCTTAAAAGTCATGACATGCAAAAATGATTCCCTAATAGCCAACATATCAAGTAACAGTCATTGGGACACATTTTGTTAACTGATATTTGGATTGAAATCTGTGGAGATGGCGTTCTTTCTACATGGCAGGCAAGTTCAGTTCACCCCAATTTACAGTACCATTTTCTTATCTCGTTTTGTCTGACCCTGTGCATGTGCAAGGGGTAAATTGCTCTTCATGTAGTCTCAAGGTAGCAAAAAGCCTATGGACTTACTTTTCTAATTTTCTCATTATTTCCAGTGCAAAGAGGCTCTCAGAAACCTCTAAACAATAACCCTTTTCCATTAAAAGTATTCATAGATTAATTTGTTAGCAAGGACTTTATGAACTCCTATCATGATCTCAGCGCTATGCTAGGGGCTTTGGAAGAAAATAGAACAATCCCTTGCCTCAAAAAGCTTACAAAATAGTTTGTTGGAACAAGACCAAGCCACATGCAAAGATACAGAAATCTGTAGAACTATAGCTCAAAAAATTCTCTAAATAGGAACAGTTCTCCAAACCCTCTAACGCCTACCTATTTTTATGAAGCATTCCCCCCACTTACCTGGGAGCAGTTCGGTTTTGGAGCATTGTGGAAGTATTTCCTCTTACATTCCTACTCTCCCAGCATACAGTTGTTGGATGCCAGCCTATTTCATATCCTTCTTCCTCTATCTTTCCCTGATACATGACTTACCCTCCTCTGGAGCTCTCACCATCTGGATCAGACTTTCTGCCTCCCTGGACCTAATTATTTCACCAATTCTTTAGAATAATCTCTTCCCTTTTGCCTATGACTCAATTTTTTATTAGAGAACAATTATTTCTTTGCTCTTTCAATGTTCTCTGTTCTGTTTACCTTTCCTGTATTCTATTATGTGCACATTGACAGGTAAATACAAAAGCACGTTATGTTGCTAGTCATTCCAACACACACAGTGTAAACTTTCTCTTAACCTCACTGATGTCACCGTGCAAGTACCACCAGTACCAGAAATTGAAACTTGAAATTTCTAGCCAAATGAAAGAGAAATACTGTTAAATTTCACAAGGCATATAAGAAGGAAAGGAATATAAATGATTAACAAAACAAATTAACAATGAAGGAAGCCAACATAGAAGAGAGATGTGAATGTAGAATGCCACATGTTAAAGAACAAGAGAAAGTAAGGATGAAATAACAAGAAAGAGAATCATAGTATCCTAAAAAGGGTGGAAGTTGAGATGCATTTTCATAATTTCTAGATGGTAGACATAAGACTCAGCAAATGAGAATG
The DNA here is from genome assembly GCA_004027375.1 of Macroglossus sobrinus. NCBI lineage: Eukaryota > Metazoa > Chordata > Mammalia > Chiroptera > Pteropodidae > Macroglossus > Macroglossus sobrinus. The sequence goes on from PVKZ01000829.1 coordinate 15,342, forward strand.
TATCTAGAATTCTTCACTTTGAGTCAGATATTACCTGGTATATTCTGTGGCAAGTCACTTTATCTCTCATTTCTTAGTTTTAATATCTATGACACTATATAAAGTAAATCTAAATATGGCCCATGTACAGTCTAAGAAGTACCTAATTTAAAATTACCCAGGATGATACTAATGTTTCAAGTTATTTCTGCTATGGTTGATATTGTCAGAAAAGCCCATAAAAAAATCCTAGAAGGATTCAGTTACTGTGGAGGGTGAGGAGAGGATATGTGGATGTGAAGTACTCTTTGCTTTTTTGACTCACAGACTTCAAAAACTACTCCTAAAGGAACGCCTTTAGGGCATTGTGGCTGACATCTCATTCTCAGAGACCACGTTGGATTCTCCATTACCTGGAGTGGTTAGGTTTGGTGCTGTTTGGAAGTGTTTCCGCTTACATTCCTATCATCAAGGCAGGTTCATTCTAAAAAGCAACTTGCTGGCAGGGGTGTGTGCTGACTATGATAGAGGAACAATGTTAATTAAGAAGAGGGCCTGGAAACAAGAAATCACAAGTCCCTAGTTACCACAGACTTGCCTGACTACTTGCCTTGGCAGTGCTTTTAGACCCTTGAGCCAGTTTGGCCTGTCAGACCTCAGAGAGTTACTCTAATTGTGAGAAATTCTCCTGGAACAAAATGGCTACTTTTTCCTAGAGAGGGTTGTAACATGGGAAATCATCATTTGAAAATTGATTAAATGTTTTGAGCAATTCATCTAAAACATTTCCAATGTAAAAATGTGTTCACATTTTCATACGTAGATATAACAAGACACTTTTCTTTGGTAACAGCACTTTTCAGTTGCATGTGACCTGTATATGTCCTCTCACTTGCTCCCCCTCAGTATCTCTTCCCACTCCAGCATCTTTGTGAGATGAGCATTATTATCTCCAGTTTACAGATGACAAATTTGCAGCCCAGATAAATTTGCTTATTTGGCTTCATGTCATAAAGCTCTTAAGAAACCTAACCAGGACTTAATCTCAGATTTTCTGACTCCCAAGTTCACTATTACTTCTCTTATCTTACTACTACCTCAAAAGATAAAATGTGTCAATTCAGAAAAAAAAAATGAATGAAGAAAAAAATTAAAAGCAAAACAATGAGTGTTTAGTGCTTCTGCAAAATCCCTGATTTGTGATATTAAGATTAAGCTGACTGGTATATCACCGAAATACTGGAGCAGGAGACACCAGCCTCCATCCCCCAACAAAGATCAACAATTCGACAGCTATCTGTGAACAAAAGTAACTCTGAGGAAGCTCAGGAGTCCACTCAAGAAACTTCAGCAAAATAGAGGAACAAACAAACAAACAAAAACAAGAATAACTGCACACACAAAAAAAGAAAAGGCAGCTTCTTTTTGTCTGCTTCATCTAATCCCCCAGGTCAGCACTGCCTGGCTGGAAAAACCTTCCCTCCCCAGGAAAGGGAGAGCAGGGTAATGGACCAGCTTCCTCAGCCTTTCAGGGGAATCACATGAGGAACTCACTTTAGTTTCTCCATACCCCAAGACTGGAAAAGCTGAAATGTATAGGAATAGCTTGGAACAAAGAAGATGAGCAGGAGCTACCAATATCAGCCACAGGATAAAATAGCAAGGAAGATAAAATTTTTCAAGTGAAAAGTGTACATGAAAAAATAAAAACAAGAACTAACTATATACTGCCTACAAGAGAGTCATTTCAAGTTTAAGAACACAAATAGGCTCATAGTAGAAGAATGAAAAAAAATATGTCATATAAATGAAAAGCAAAAGGGAGTAGTAGTAGCTATACTTACATCAGAAAAAATAGACTTTAAGTCAAAAACTGTAATGAGAGGCAAAGATCATTATATAATAGTGAAAGGGTTGATTCTTCAAGAGGATGTAACAATTGTAAATACATATACATATATACCCAACACCAGAGCATCTAAATACTTTGAGCAAATATTAACAGATCTGAAGGAAGAACTAGACAACAGAAGAATAATATTAACTTCATCAATGTACTTTCATCAATGGATAGATCTTCCAGACAAAAAATCAATAAGAAAACATTGGACTTTTAGATCAGGGTTTGCCAACCTCCGAGCCACAGACTGGTACCAGTCTATGGCCTGTTAGGAACCAAGCAGCACAGCAGGAGGTGAATGGTAGGAGAGCAAGTGGAGCTTCATCTGTGTTTGCAGCTGCTCCCCAGCGTTAGCATCACTGCCTCAGCTCCTCCTCAGATCATCATGCATTAGATTCTCATAGGAGCACTGGTCCCTAGTGCCTAAAAGGTTGGGGACCACTGCCTTAGATCAAATGGATCTAACAGGAATTTACAGATTATCATATTCATTGCAGCAGATTACACATTTTTTCAAGCACACATAGAACATTCTACAAGACAGATCATATGATAGGTCATGAGTCTTAATAAATGTAAAATAAATGAAATCATATTAAATATCTTTTCTTACCAACAAAGTATGAAGCTAGGAATCAATAACAAGAGAAAAACTAGAAAATTCAAAAATATATGGAAATTAATACACTTTTTAAAAATCATGGATCAAAGAAGAAATCAAAAAGAAAATCAAAATGTCTTAAACCAAATGAAAATAGAAACAAAACATACCAAAACTTATGCAATACAGCAAAAGCAGTTATAAGAGGAAAGTTTATAGCAATATAAATACCTGCATTAAGAAAAAGAACAATCTAACTTTATACCTTAAGTAATTAGAAAAAGAATAAACTAAGCCCAAAGTGAGCAGAAGGAGATAATAAAGATCAGAACAGAAATAAGTAAAATAGAGAATAGAAAAATAATAGAAAAGATTAACAAAACTAAGAGCTATTTTTTTAAATATAAACAAAATAGACAAAACTTTAGACTAACCAAGAAAAAAAGAGAGGACTCAAATAAATAAATTACAAGTAAATCAGAAGCCATTACAACTGACACCACAGAAATACAAAGATCATAAGAGACTACAGTTGATCCTCAAACAACATAAGCTTGAGCTGCACAGGACCACTTATATGTGGACTTTTTTCAATTGACCACAATTCAATTGATCCACACAGTTGAAACCCTCATTGTTCAATGGTTAAATCTGAGGTTGGAAATTCACATATGTGGAAAGAGAACCCACTGTAGTTACACACAGATTTTCAATTGCACGAAAGATAGCACCCTTAACACCTTGTTCAAGGGTCAACCATAGCATGAACAATTATAGCCCAACAAATTGAATAACTTAGAAGAAATGGACAAATTCATAGAATCATACAACTTACCAAAATTGAATCATGGAGATATAAAAAAGCTAAATAGACCAATAATGAGTAAGGAGATTGAATGAGTAATCAAAAACCTCCCAGCAAAAAAGATCCCAGGACCAGATGGCTTCAAGAAAGAATTCTATTAAACATTTAAAGAAGAATCAATGAGAATCCTTTTCAAACTCTTCCAAAAAATTGAGGAAAAGGGAATACTCCCAAACTCATTTTATGAGGCCAGCAGTACTATGATACTAAAGCCAAGAAAAAAAAAAACTACAGGCTAATATCCCTGATGAATATAGATGCAACAAAATACTGGTAAATTGAATTCAACAGCACATTTAAAGGATCATACAGCATGATCAAGTGAGATTTATTCTTGGATGTAAGAATGCTTCAATATATGCAAATTTATAAATGTGATCCACCACATTAACAGAATGAAAAATAAAAATCGCATGATCATCTAAATAGATGCAGGAAAAGCATTTGACAAAATTTGGCATTCTTTCATAATAAAAAATCTCAACTAACTGGGTATAGAAGAAACAAACCTCAAAATAATAAAGACCATATATGACAAGCCCCCTGCTAACACTATAGTCAACAACAAAAGGTTGAAAATTTTCCTCTGAGATCAAGAAGACAAGAGTACTCACTGTCACTACTTTTATTCAGCACAGTACTGAAAGTCCTAGCCAGAACAATTAGGCAAGAAAAAAAAAAAAGACTTTCATATCAGAAAAGAAGAAGTAATAATGTTATTAGTACTGATGACATGATCTTGTATATAGAAAATTCTAAAGAATCCACCCAAAAACTGTTAGAACTAATAAAGAAATTCAACAATTTCAGGATATAAAATCAACATACAAAAATCAATTGAATCTCTGTACACTAGCAATGAACTATCTGAAAAGAAATAAAGAAAACTGTCCAATTTATAATCACATAAAATGAATAAAATATTTGGAAATAAATTTAACCCAAAAAATAAATGATCTATGAACCCAAAACAGTAAAACACTGATAAAAGAAGTTGAAGAAGACACAAATAAGTGGAAAGATATTTTCATATTAATGAAGAATTAATATTGATTCAATGTCCATACTACTCACAGCCATCTATAGATCCAATACAATTCCTGTCAAAATTTTCAAGGCATTTTTCACAGAAATATAAAAAAGAATACTAAATATGTATGGAACCACAAAAGACCTCAAATAGCCAAAACAGTCTTGAGAAAGAACAAAGCTGGGGACATCACACTGCCTGACTTCAACTATATTACAAAACTATAGTAATCAAAGCAGTATGTATGGTACTGACATAAAAAACAAACAAACAAAAAACAAAAAACAAAAAACAGACATATAGACCAATGGAACAGAATCAAGAACCCAGAAATAAACCTATACGTAGAAGGTCAACTAATATTTGACAAGGGAGCCAAGAATTCTCAATGAGTAAAGGACAATCTCTCCAATAAAGTGTTGGGAAATTGGGATAGCTACATGCAAAAGAGTAGTATTGGACCCCTGTCTTACACCAGTCACAAAAATTAACTCAAAATGGATTAAGGGCTTAGACATATAACATGAAACCCCAAAACTCCTTAGAGGAAAATAGGGAAAAGGCTTTTGACATGGGTCTTGGCAATATTTTTTTGGAAGTGACACCAAAAACATAAGTAGTAAAAGAAAACATCAACAAGAGGGACTGTATCAAGCTAAAAAACTTATGCACAGCAAAAGATGTCATCAACAAAATAAAAAAGACAATCTACAGAATGGGAGAGAATGTTTTCAAATTCTATATGCAATTAGGGTTAATACCCAAACATAAAAAGAACTAAACAAACAGCAAAAAATAAAACCAAAAACCCACAAAAATAATAGTAATAATTTGATTAAAATGGGCAAAAGACCTGAGTAGATATAGTCCTAAAGAAGACAAACAGATGGCCAGCAGATACATAGAGAGGTGCTCAACATCATTAATCATCAGGGAAATGCACGTCCAAACCACAATGAAGTATCACCTCACACTTGTTAGAATGGCTATTATCAAAAAGATAAGAGATAAATGCTAGTGAGGATGCAGAGAAGAGGGAACATTTGTGCACTGTTGGTAGCAATGTAAATTGGTACAGCCACTATGGAGAACATTATGGAGGTTTCCCAAAAAATTAAAAATATTACTACCATATGTCTAGCAATCTCACTTCTGGGCATTTGTCCAAATAAAACAATATCACTATCTCAAAGAGATATCTGTACTCTCATGTTCACTGCAGCATTATTCATAATCGTCAAGACATGGAAATAACCTATGCATCTATCGACAAATGATGGGATAAAGAAAATGTGATGTATACATACAGTGGAATATTATACCACAAAAAAAAAAGAGCTAAAAGAAAATTCCACTGTCATTTGCAACAACATGCATGGACCTTGAGGGTATTATGCTGAAGGAGTTAAATCAGACATAAAAAGCCAAATACTATATAATCTCACTTATATATAGAATCTGAAAAAGCCAAACTCATGGAAGCAAAGAACAGAAAGGTGGTTTCCAGGGGTTAGAGGCAGGGGGGAGATGAGGAGATGTTGGTCAAAGAATATAAATTTACAATGATAAGAGTAATAAGTTCTGGGGATCTTATTTACAACAAAGTGACTTCCATTAACAACACTGTATTGTATATTTTAAGTTGCTATAAAAGTAGATTTTAATTTTTCTTCACCATAACAACAATCGCAACTAAATGGTAATTATGTGAGGAGAAGCTTAAGTAACCCATTGTGTTAAGGATCTCATAATATATGTGTCAAATCATCACATTGAATGCCTTTACCTTACACAATGTTATATGTCAATTATATGTCAAATGTCAATGAAATTGGAAGAGGGGTTAATAACCTGATTTTTTCAAATAATAATGACTGCAGGTTTCTAGACATATACTTAGTTACCTGAAAAGATTACCTAAATCTCCTGAACAGTAATTCATAAAAATTTTTAGTTGCTTTGAGCTCATTGGTCGAACTAAACTCTAGTCACACTAGCCAATGGATAAAAATAGCATCAAAATTAATTGGGTGAAGGGAGAGAAATATAACCAACAGACTGGCAAATTAAACAACAAATCCTAACAGTGGATATCTCTGGAAGGTGAGATTCTGGGTGATTTCATTTCTTACTTGGACTTCTCTGAGTTCTTCTCACAACCAACAGCAAAGAAACATTACTTCTATAATTAAGAAAGTTATATATTTTTATATGTTAAGAATGATGCCATCTTAGATAATAAATGAAATACAAAATTACCATTATGATCATGAAAATTAGTAATAAAAGAAACCAGCCTGAGACACCTCCCCCCGCCAAGTCTCTCACAAATCATTAAAGGCCCTCGCCCTTCAGAACATTCTCAGAGATAACAGATCTAGAGGATTCTCAGAGAATAACAACATATACCTACTCCCCTCCCCACCCTAGTGCAAACTACAATTAAACGTTAATAGATTTTTAAAAATCTTTTTGTTGTGTTATTTATTTAAACTCGATATTTTAGAAACATTTGTTTAAGACAAATGTATAAGCAGTTCTTCTTACTGTTAGAGTTTCGCTACAGGTACAGCACATGTCAAGAAGTAGGGAAATCTTGAAGGTAGAGCAAGCACAGGGAAGTATTTGTGCTTTGCAGAAGGTAAACGATTATTGTTACAGGCTTTACCCACATGTCCTGTGATGTTTCCGAAGCCTTGCTAACGTCCACCTTCCAGGGCAGACCCATACATCTCATTCCCCATCTTCATCTCCCACCCTTCCTTCTCCATTTTTTCCCATCACTCTTTTCTCTTTTGCCCTTAGCTTCTAATCACAGTTTCATTTGTCAAGGATCCTAAATGAGAATTTATTATATCATTTTAATGACCTGTAAGAGCCTACAGTGCTAGAACATAAAATGAACAAGAGCTGACTTGTGTGCATAAAATGTCTCTTCCCTCAGAAGAGGGAGTGGTTTGAAAAAACTTAATCAGCAGAATAGTTTCCAACATAACTGCATTCTGGAAGTCAGACGAGAGGAAACAAGTTGGCTGCTTACTTAACAGGCCTTGCCAACAATGGTTTTCGAGACCAAAAAGAATAGAGCTTTTTGTTTTGTTTCCAGCCTTGTAATGACTAGTTGAAGTGGATTTTCCAATGTACTCTCTGCTTCTGCATTCAGTCCTTAACTCATTTCTTACCTCATCTGTGCTTCCAATAGTTGGAGAAGAGTCTCTCTCTCACATTTGATTAGTGACGAGTGTTGCTGCAATTTATCAGTTGAATCCTACTTTCCATAATACAAATTATTTTCTTTCTTGATTGTTTAACAGGTAGACTTGAATCTGTTTTAAAACACTCCTGCAATATCACTGAACCATTCTTGATGGAAGAAAATATAGATTTTAGCACCATATGATGGCATCTTATTTCATCAAGGTCATGTTTATAAATATGAGAAAATTAAGTTAGGCTCTAAGCTCCTTGAGGGTATGGACCACGCCCTATTCTCCCCATCACCTGTGCCTAGCACAAGCCTGGAACCTGGCATCTGAAAGGTGGCCATAACATTTAAATTGAAATGAAATTGAAGTGTAATAGAAGTTCAATGATATCTACAGGTTTCATAAGGCTGCAATATCATTAAAAACTGAGTCCTACATAAGCTAGGATGTTGAGAAAACCATATCTGGTGGGTGCCCTTATGCACAGTTACTGTATTGATGAGAGGGAGCAGTGAGGAATAAAGTTGCCTATGCAAAGCTGATTGAGCTGGCGTTCTCTGCAACTAGGTGTGAAACCTGGTGAAATTTGGCAATCGGTCCTAGCCAAGGGGGAAAAAGCCACTGTATCATTAAAGACAGGCTTTCCGGAGGGCCTGCTCTTAAAAATCTCAAAGCTGTGACAAGTTAGCACAAATCTGTCCTTTGCTAAACAGACTCAGGGTGAAGCAAAGCATAAAATGAAAGACACCCCAACTTATGAGTGGAATATTGCCACCAGATATTAGGGGAAGAGCCAGAGTTTCTATCTCATGGACTGAAGAAGTCCAGCCTGATCCTCGTCCCCAAACCTGCCGCAGAGCAGAATAAGGATGTGATGCTGAGCAAGCTGGGTAGGTAGCAGACTAGAAATATATTTAAAAATATGTGTACAGTTAGTTATTTCATGTTCTCAGTTTTCAACTGGGAGCATTTTAAATGCCCCCTGCCTCCTAAAATAAAGGCGAAGACTATACAGAAGTGTTCATGATTGAGAGAGGTCCTGGAGAGAAAATGAACACCTATAAAAGGTGGGGACAGGGTGGCCAGTAAAGAGGCTTTCCTGAGACTGGTTACCCAGGGAGGCCCCACCCTGCTGTGTTCTAAAAGCTTTTACACATTCAAGAGTCTATTTCATACAGAAACTTCAGAAAGATTTGTTTGTTTGTTTGTTTTTCTTTTCTTGTATTTTCTTTTTTCTCTTTTTTTTCTTTCTTTTTTTTTTTCATTTCAGAAATCTTTTACCTGGTCTGGCAAATAAAGTCATCCTTCATCATTTTAATGTGTAAACCATTTCCAGCCAAAATTCTACTGAACTATACCAGAGCAAAAGTTCCAACACAGTTTTTCTGAGTGACTACGAAAATAGAGTGATAAGTATGAGAAATTTATTCTGAAAGAGTAGAAAAAAGAGAATGCAGTTCCCTCTCCATTGCATTACAAGATAAGAGAAGATGATTCTTAAAAACTAGGAAAAAGAATTCAGGGGAGAAAAAGAACATTCAAAAGCCTAGGGGTAGAAGTGGGGATATGCCATGCTGGAGAAGCTCTGGAAAGCATCATATTAATGATGAGCGGCCATTGTAGAGAAAACCTTTCAAGAGGTTGAGGAAGCTAGTAGCCAACAGGAAATTGTTTTTGAAAGTCATCTGAAGGTTAAAGTGCTCTAAATGTAAAAGAGGTCAGGTCTCTACATGGAATGCTTAGAGAATCTCTATCTAGAGGCATTAGAGTGGTCCCAGAGTTTCTTGTCAATATTTGATCTGAGAGTCACCTCGAAGAAGGCCCCTACTTCACAAAGCCAGTCCCATAAACCAAAGATGCACACTGAGCTTCCTGTGTTTGAAAGACCTGTAGAAACATAAATCCTATCCCACGCCTGTCTGCATATTATTAATGGGCTCAACAAAGGCCTAAAATGGCAAGGCTCCAAACATGAGGCATGAGGCTGGAGAGCAGCTTTTTTTCTTCAGCAAGAAAACATCCATTTCCAGCGAAGCCAGATAGATAATTAAGAAGAAAACAAAACCACATTTTGGGGTCATCAGTCCAGCCTTACACCTTCTCAGCAGAAATCAGCACAGTGAGTTAAAAAAGACTTGCCTGGATTTGCCTCCGTCTGAGTGGTGAGTTTTTACCTGGAGCATTCAACAATGTCTGGGGCATTTCTAGAATCCATCTACATGAAAAGTGAAGCCAGTGCCCAAATTCGTATGTAGATTTTCAAAAGAGTTAGTTCTTCTCCCCAGACTGTTGAGTTTAAATGGGGCTGGGTGAGCTAGACTACTCATTCAAATTTGCTCAAGTAACATCAATTCCCATTAGATTGCAATTCTCTACAGCCAAACTTTAGGAAAACTGCTTAAATTATGACCCAGATGTCCCTTGTCAGAACATAAATGGATAAAGTCTTCTCTCACTTCCTAGGAAGAAACCAGTAGCTGGGAACAGCTGGGAGCACACTAGAACATGACAAGTCATTAATGTCTGAATCACCCAGCCAGGTGAGTCCATCCAGTTAAAATCTGAAAGGTTCCTGAAGCCATACAAACATGCAGAGCATAGGTACACTGACATGCTTAGCAGCATGGAAAGCCCATGTGATGAAAAACTAATGGATGTGCACAGGAGTTGTGTGCCTAGGCAGAAGGAGGTGTGGCTTTTGATACAATTTTGTTCCTTTGGTATGAACATTCATACCTCTGATTCTCATTTACAAAAAAAAAAAAATAGAGCAAAACAATAAACAACAGAAAATATGCCTTTGGTTGCTTCTGCCAACATCTGAGCAAACTTTAAGGAGCTTCCAGGCAATAGGAATTGAAACTGTGCCAATTATAAGATACAAAATTTTTGGAGCCAAACGTTCAGGAAGAACATGCCTATGACTCTGCAGGAAAACTCTGGCAAAGCTCATTCCTTTGCAAACGAATCTTTCACCATGCCTTTGCTGTGGAAATCCAGTGCAATTCCATGACACTGGTGGCTGGCACCTTTTTCTGGCATGATTGCTTGCCTAGTGCCATATATGTATAACCAAGCATCTATGCTAAGGAGTGTGCACTCAAATTCTATCTGACTCTCCCAGTGAGAAGGCTGGTGTAGTCAGGAGTATGTTGGGAATGATCGAAATATGGTTTTGAGACAAGGAGAGTGTTCTCTGTCTAGATTGCCCTCAGCAGTTCACACACTAGACAAATCCACCCTGATGGGATCAATCTGGAGTGAGAGCCCGTGGCCCATATGAGTGATCAGGCCCCCAGAGTGTCAGGAGGGCTTCATTAAAGTGTCCCTCAGCATGTAAATTGCTCTAACTTCCATCTCAAACACATTATCAACCCTGGACAGCAAGTCTGCCCTATATTCAGTGGGTACTGAATGTCAGTTTGAGAGCCAAGAGTGGGGAAAAGTCCGGGGCAATGCTGACAACAGGAGTTTACATAAAGACACATGCGGAGCTGAGGAAAAACCCTAAATTGGTACTGGGGTCATGATCATTCTTCATCTTTAGAGATAAGGACAAAGTCATTGATTATCTAACTATTCATTGACATAATACAGGGGTTGGTCTCTAAGTTTCCATAGGAGAAACTATTCTCATATTCTACTGACCTCAAAGAGCTTACAACATTCATCATAATAAAGAATACTTGTAGAGGTGTTTTCATTTTACAAAATGCTATTATATATTTCATTAAGGAGATAAAAAGAGCATAAATTTAAGTGAGCAGAAAAGAGAGACCACAGCTCGCTATATAATAATACATTGAATGACAAGGACCAACAGTAAACACTGGAATATCAGAAGAGAGAAGGCTAGGATGGTAGGGAAGGAAAATTTAATAGTGTAGAGGAGGTTTGAAAGATGGAGAAGTGGGGAGACCAGATTACATTCTCTTACTAGAGAATATGAACATCTTTCTTCAGTCATATAACAAACTGTATTTTGAACATTCCATGTTGTAGTCAATGTGCCAGGTGCTGAATTTAGAACAATAAAAAAAGACAGTCTCTGCATTTCCAAGAGGTAAGATAGACAATGTAAGAAAACAAGTAAATAGACAAGATAATTAGATGATGCAATAAGTCCTGTGGAGGGAACAACCCATATGTGACAGGATATTTTTTGGATTTTTTGCTCTCCCCTGTACAACAGTCTGTACATAGCAAGTATTCAGTTAAGTTTAATTAAACATGTGGTAGCAGAAAAGTACACAATACTTCAGAATAAAAGATTCAATGACAAGTTCACCAACTCTTCTGCAGTTGGGATCCACCAAATGTAAATTGACTTTAGCCAGCTGGTAACACTCAAAATAGCAAATGCACGCCTCCACACTCAGTGTTCCCCATCAGCCCGAGCCAAACATACAATCAAATTAGAACAAAATAATGAGGGCAGAAGAGGCCGTGATGAATAAAACATTATTATTTTATTATTGAGGCAAAGTTATGATTTAAATGGAAAATTCCTAATATATTCTCTAGTCATGACTTTGAAAAAGGAGAAAATGATGTTGAAAAGACAACCAAAGATTTTCTCACTGAGGTCAGAATGCAACTTCTTGAAAAATGAGATAATCTAAATGAAATAGTAGTCATATAACTGGATGTATAATGCTAAAAAACTAATTTGAAAACAATTTTATTTGCATTATATGGTGACAGTCTTAGTTATGCTGTTCCACAGTTGGTCAGATATTTAAATCCTATTTCCATAATATTAACCCTGAAAAAGAGAATAGCTAGAGATAGACTTCTTTTAAATAAGCAGGGATCAGTCAAAAGAAGCAAGATGTGTTAACAGGGTAATAGTATAAAAATATTGATGTGCTTTTCCCTTTTGCATTTCCTGTAAATGATCTTCTCCCCAGGCTGAGTGAGGCTGCCTTCTATGGCAGTGGCAGGGAGATCATTACAAAAGAGAAAAAACAAGATAATTTTCAGCTTCTGATATTCAAAACAGGATTTTTTATCAAGGCAATTGGCTTGAGAGCAGGATATGTCAAGAAAAAGAAAGAGCATATTCTATAATTTTGTAGAATATCAAAAAGCAAGCCTAAAGAACTGAGATCATATAGGATCTTCCACACTCAGAAAATAGAATCCTTTGATCTATTGCTAACTAGGCCCTGAGCTTAGTATGACAAAGAGGAGAAAAAGTCCTGAAAAATTTTCCTTCTGTCCTGCAAAATTCTGGAAGGTCTGTCTTCTCTCTTTCTGGCTAAAGGGAAGAGATACAATGGAGAACTCCAAGGAAGCCCCAAGGTGGTACTGTCCAATAGAATCTTCTGTGATAACAGACATGTTTCGTGTTTGTGCTGTCTGATATAGTAATCACCAGGCACGTTAACACTAGGGATGTGGCTAGCGTAACTGAATTTTAACATTTATTTTAATTAATTTAAAGAGCCAAATGTGGCTAGTAGGCTACCATATTAGAATGGCACACAACCCTAGAGGATAATGAAGTACCATAATGGGAGAGGTCTAGATCCAATCACTGTTTGGAAGGGAGCCACCCAGGACAACCGTCAGAATGTGATATGAGTAAGAAATAAATGTTTATTATTCTAACACTTGAGAGGCTGTTACAACAATTAGTGTTAATTACCGTAATAATACTGACAGGTACTCTTACTCAACCCTCTTACAGATGAAGAAACTGGGGCACAGAGTAATTAAATAATTTGCCCAAGTTCACATGGCTACAAAGCCAGGTAGTCTGACTAGAGGGTGCTAACCCACACTCTTGATCTTTGCTATACTTCACTCCCACAATATGTATGCGAGTAAAAGAAAGGGGGCAGCTCCTGCTCCAGACACCATTGCTTTACACTTAAAAAAATACATTTGTAAATTTGTTTAATTATATTATCTCTTTTCCACGTGAATCTCAAGTAATCAAATCCTTAGACAGCTTTAGAAATTGCAAAGGGTGGAGATGTACATTTCTCAAAAACACAAAACCTGCTGTCTGGTTTCTTTGGAAATGACAAGACACTCTGCCATAGGAACACAATGAAAATTGAGTCAGCTGTGCCCAGACTAAAGGAACAAGAAGTTCTGTAAATATGAGACAGATGGGACTTCCGGAGCTATTCTCGTGCATTTTAGCAGTTTTCAAATGAGCTAGGTTTTAAAAATCCATTTGATTTTTCACTAGGATCTGAGTTGATCAGAGCTAATAACAATTGTCCATGCCTCTGAAATTGTCCTCAGCATTGCTTATCCAGAGTATCGTCAGACAATGAATGTACTCATCATCCTTTAGAGGAGTTACAATGCCTCTGGTCTCAGCCGGGGCCCTGACTGAGAAAGTGGGCTTTAGAGGACTCTGATCTTCTTAACAACTCTCTTTTCCTAGGGTCTCTTGAGTACTTATGTACTCAGTTGACAATATGATAATGTGCTCTCCTGCAGACAATGTTTATAAACACTCATATGTAGCCTGCTCTTCATAAAGATACAAAAGATACTGTTTATTGAGCATCAATTTTGTAACAAGTAATTTAGCTACACATACCTGTGTGTGTGCATGTGCATGCATGTATTTATATACAATTTATATCAACTTATATAAATTTTAACAAAATGGAAAATAATATTATTATCTACTGTTTAACAGCAAGTACCTACATAGTTTTTATTATGAACCAGATACCTTCCCAAGTAAATTAATATAATAACCTCGTCTTCATCAAAAATGAGAAAAGTACTATAATTATCATCCCTGTTTCACAGGTTGGAAATTGAGGTGAAAGTTCAACAGCTTACCTAATGTCCCAGGACTAATAAGCAAACCCAGGTATGCTAGCTCCAGAGGCTACACCCTTCACCTCTTCACTGTACAGTCTCTCAGTTTACATTCAGAAAACACTTGTTCAAGATTCATAATCAAGGTTCATGATTTCAAATCCCAGGCTTCTTCTTCCCTCCCCATCCGTATTTCCCCAACATCTCTCCTCCAAAGAATCACTTTTACAGCTTGCTCAAGAGATGCTCAAGCCCCATCGGGCTCTCCTGGGACCTAGAAAACCACAGAAACTGCCTCATGAACAAGACACTCAGGTGATACTCATGATAAGAGACTTGGGAACCTCTGGCCACTGCTCCCCTCTTTGGACTCAGCTCTTCCCCAACAGGGTGGTGGATCTCCTTGGCAGTGAAAAGTGAGGCACAGTTTATTCAACTTTGTAGAAGATCCAAGGGAAGTGACTTGGATTAGGAAGTATTTTAGGGGGAAGGAGGGGCTCTCATCACCTCCCACTGTGTGTGTGAGTAGCAGTCAAAGTACCAGTGAGAATGCAGCATGTGTCTCCTGTGTCTAAATGTGCACCATCCGAGTGTGTGTCGCATCTTCCTGCTGGAGCCACTTCTCCTGCCCCATTTCACTTTGCAGCCACAGGACTTGTCTGTTCCCTAGGTGGTCTCCTACCCTTTGTTCCTCTCCATTACCAGATGTCAGGAACCAGCAACTGACTCGCCACTCCAGCAACTGCAAGTCAGTCTCTGCCATAATGTGAAAAGCCAGAGGGGAGGTGTTGGTGGAGCCTTACAACTGACAACTCCAGGTGCCAGCATGGGAGGAACAAAGGGGAGGAGGCAGTTACTCATTACCTCAGGCACCCAAGTGAAAACATAAAATATTAAAATACATCACTGTCTTGACTTAACCATTGAATCTGCACCTGTGTCAGTATGAATTCTGTCATCTCCAGCAACCTATCATTTTGTCCATTTTATTCCTCTGTCCTTCCTCTCTTTCCCAGGGTTTGATTTTGTGTGTAGGCTTGTATGTATGTATGTATGTATGTATGTATGTATGTATGTATGAATTGCCACATACTGAGCACTTTCAGATCCCCATATGTGGACAATGTCTCAAGATATGTATGTTGGAAACAGCAGTGCTTATTTGGAACAAACAGGTGGATGAAGCCAATTGAGAACATGCTAAATGTCAAAGGACAAATTATGTAACAGGAAGTAGCATGAAAAGTGATTTTGAAACAAGCAGTCAACTTAGAATTGGGAAACAGGGCCTTTTAGCCCTGACTCTTTCACTTATCAGTTCTGTCACTTTGAGCAAGTCAAGAAAGTTATCTCCATATATATTCCTTCATCTCTAAAAAGTAGGTTGGATTATTTAACCTCTTGGTTCTCTTCCCATACTAATTCTATTTCTTAAAGGCAAATTCCATTAAATGTGAGGCTCTTACAACAATTGAAGAACTTCAAGTACAGTATAAGTTTAAATAATAGACAATAAAACTTGATCTAAGAGCTCAGTAGGTCCTTCCGCAAAGCGCAAATAACTTTCATGCAATACTGCAGCCAGCCAGGCAAGATCTAGTCATCTGGCCCAAAGCATAACAACCTTAATCTTGGCCTCTCTGCCTTCCCACCCACTCCCAGGACAACATCTGACCTGGATTACAAGGGAAACTTGGAATCTGCAACCTTATTACCTTGTAATGTGCTTAACCATTTCCAGAAATATAAATATCAAGCACAGCATGACAGGTTGAATTGAGTTAGCTCAGGAAAGAAGCGCACAATGGCTGGTAGGGCCACAGGAAACTCTGACTGAGAAACCTGAAACCTTTTGTCTGCATCTCTCATTCTTTGGGCTACTCATTGATTCAGACCAGAATTGTTTGAGCCTGGCCTTCAAGCAGCTGCACTCAGTTAAAATGAGTCTAGCCAGCTTGGCAGAGAAGACTCAAACCCCAAAAGAAATTGTCTAATAAAGAGTCTTGACCCCTGGAAACATAGGTCTGAAGTCAGAAGCGACAGCAATGATTTAGGACGAACCCTTATTTCATAGACAAGAAAGGGCCTCGAACACCCAGAAATATATATCTTGCTAAGCCTTGAAATATGAAATATCATTTTATACTAAATTTGGAATCTTTCCTAATCTATAGTTTTGATGCATCATGGTGTTATCTTTGTCACATATAACAAGTCCTCACTTAACATAGACTTTAAGCAAAATTACACATAATGAAAGTAAGTCTACCATTGGGTATTAATATACACAGACTTAAGTTCCTATGGTATCTCATCAACGTTATAACGAAATGATATAGAACAAAATGAGGTCAAAGAACTGCTATAGAGAAAAACCAGAACTCCTGAATCACAACTAAATTTTCTCCTTATAAAATATTCTCATATAAAAATTTCTGTTGAGCCTCACTGAAAACAAACCCTGGGAAGTAGATATTATAATTTTCCTCTAGAACTGAGAAAACTGAGGCTAAAATTGCCCAGCTAGGAAATGATAGAACCAGGATTTGAATGGAAGTCTTATATTTTCAAATCCCAGCTTCTTTCCACCACCCCAAGTGGCTACCACAAAAGCCCAGGTAACAGAGCAAAGAACTCAAGAGTCTGTAAAATTATTTACCAAGGTCAACATACATCCAGTACAAACTGTCTGGCCAAACCAGTTGTTTTCGGTTGGCATCTATTCCAATGAGGAAGAACCAGTCGGTCAATATTTTGAATAGCAACCCTGTTATTACCGGCCGTCATGGTAGACTCATGCATGGTAAGCAAGGTAAACACATACCCACCTACTGGGTTTTATCTCAAACCATCCAGTGGCAAACATCTAAAATTCCAGTTAGAACATTACTCTCTACCAGTTACAATGTTTTTAAAGCACCTAATAGTTATTGACATATATACTATTGAAAAGAGAATCTGAAAGCTGGGCTTTTGACAGGAAGGACGAAGGCATAGATTCCTTGAGACCAGACGTGAGAAAAGAGAGAAGTGACAAGCAAAGGGCAGAGAGAAAAAAAAGACTCAGAACAGGAAGGTGGGGCTTCCAGGTAGGACACTAATATTTACTAACTGCTTTTTAGATGTCAGTTTCAATGGTTGATGCTTTCTTGCTCATTACCTAATTTTTATCTTCATTGTAATTCTATAAACCCCATTTGCAGATGCATAAGTGAATCACAAAGTCAGTCTCTCCCATTTCAAACTTTGTCTCAGGCCAATCCTTTAATTTTCACTTCCTAAATTATTTTCTAAAGTATGTATTAATCCCACACACCATCACTGTGTAATGTGCCGTGTACATTTAGAATCTTGCTTTTATAGGTTGAAATGGAGACAGGGAGACTATAAAATATAGTCAAGTCTAAGTAAGAAGCACTGGCTGGCATTCTGAAAAGCATACTTAATCTCACTATATTTTTGAGATTTTCTGAGGTTACAATGAAGCATAAATGTGCAATAAAATGTTGTGCTGTTTTTTTTAAATTATGTGTGAGTCAGTTTTCACTGACATTGAAACTTTTTGTGATACAGGATAGAAGTACAATTCCACTGCAGTTTAAAACATAAAGGCACACATTATATATAAGTGTATGTGTGATAAGAAGAGATAGAAAAAGAGGAGAAAGAAAAGCAGTGGGAGTCAGTGAAGGGAAGGAAATGTGATGTTATTAACCTACCTAAAGGTTAACGATAGACATTTCTAGGCAGGAAAATGAGGAGGAATTTTCCTTTCTTCTCTTCCTCTTATCTTTATTTCCTTGTATTTATACAGTGAAACAATGTATTACTTACATAATAAAAAAAAAGAGTTAAGAAATACAAAGGTATTAATCATAGCTAGATTCTCACTGAAGAGAGAGATGAATGGAAAAGTAAGGTATTTTAATGACACCAAAGAGACTTAGGGGGCCAAGAGTCACAGTTTTATAATATGAGAAATGTTACAAACATAGTACTTTGGTATAGACAATACTGGGCTCTTCTCCTTCATCAGTGAGGTAGCAAGGGTTCCAGTTATATATGATCACTCAGGCAAAGGCAGAGAAACAAATTTGTGTTTACTCCAAAAACACAAAACAACCTTAAAACTTTTCTAAAAGCATACACTTTATTATGCTATTAATTTCTAAAGAATACCTTAATAATATTAGAGATAGAAATGACTTCATATGTGAATATTATAGATTTTCTGAATATAACTCACTATGTAATCTATTAATAGATATTTATTAAGTACCTATTATTTGCCTAGCACTTTACTATGCTAATTAATCATTCCTAACATATTTTCCCCAGGACTATTTAACCTACATAAGGGATGAGAGGGTAGTTGGCACTCAACTCTTAAGAAACACGCCACACTCTAGAAAAAAAGTCTTCTGATGACAGGAAAGTCCTATTTTTACTTCTTAAACCACAGAGAAAACCCATCAGCTGCAATGTGCAACACAAAAGGCAAATTAAAAACAATAAACAAAAATAAGCAAACACTGTAATGAAGAGCTATAACATTTGCTTAGTTTCTTTACTTCCTACTGGTGTGTGACAATAGAGAGCAATGGATGACTGAATTCAGAGTATTTTATTAAATTAAAATTTCTTAGAACTAAAAAAACAGTCTGTTGATTATAGTGTACATTATCATAAAAGATAAAGTCTGGGAGCCAATTTCTATTCCACAGTTGATTTAGAATCCAGAGGATTCTAAGAAAGTAAAAGCTACCGTTGCATGCTTCTCATTTCCCTGTGGTCACATGGGTCTAATGAGTTCAATTTGGGGCTCCATCTATTTTTCATCAATGTACACCTGGGAATTTTGCCACAAAATTATTTACAGTGGGGAGCCTCAAAATTACTTAGTTGTTCAAAAATTGAGTGGCTGTTTAAATGCACACTTGATAAGGATGTCTTTCTGTACGTAATACAATGCCTTGGGCTTAATAGGTATTTGATAAATGTATTAAATTTAAAAAAATTGTTGATTTGGTCAGAACTACACCAATTATTTATTTACTCAGGGCTACTGTCAAGATCTCAGGCATTGAAAGAAAAATTAGTAATATGTATCTTAAATATGTGCAAACCATTGATAGTATTTAATATGACAGGAGTTTAATTTAAATTAACTTGATAAACAAAAAATCATTAGCAAAGTATAAAAAAAAACTGGAAAAAGAAAACTGTGGAAAGGTCAGGGATATTGCCAGTTCTCAGAAAAAAACTAGAACCAGAATCAAAATGTCAAACAATGCCATTTCTCCCTCTAGCTCTCATTTCAGCTCCTCTCTGTGCGGACTTCATTCTCTTTCACTGCACACTGATTTCCTCCACATGGAAGGAAACATGGATAACGCCAGTCAAAAACTCCTCATCCTAGACTTTATATCTCCAGAAAGAATGGAGACGCTTCTCCCAGAAGGAAGGGGGAGAGTGACATAGCACAAAGCAGCAGCTGCTCATGGCAGATAAAAACTGTGATGATTCATGCAAACTGGTCATTTTGTTGGTAGGTATCTTTATTATTATTATTAGAATAATAAAATAGCAATGTGAATTTAAGCCTGCCACAGATGATAAATGAAACTATAACATGTTTATTGCTCTTTTAAAAAATTATTAAGGTTTAATTGTAATAAACTACACATATTTAAAATGTACAATGTGAAACATTTTGACACATATATGCATATGCAACCACAAAACCATTACCAAACCAAGGAAATGAACCCACCCATTATCTCCAAAGTTGCTTCCTGCCCCTTTCTAGTCCCTCTTTACCCTCTCTCCAAATTCCCCTTACATCTTGATGCAACCAGTGATCTCCTTTATGTCACTCTAGTTTGCAGTTTTTATAACTTTGTACAAATGGAGTCATATTGTATGTGCTCTTTTTTACCTGACTTACTTCATTCAGCATAATTATTTTTAGATTCATTCATATTGTAGTGTGTATCGGTGGTTCATTTTTTTCATTGCTCAGTAGGATTTCACTGTATGTTGCTATGGACTGAATTGTGTCCCCTGCCTCAAAATTCATGTGGTGAAGCCCTAAAGTCAGTACTTTAGAATGTGACTACGCCTGGAGATAGGGTCTTTAAAGAGGTAATTAAGTTAAAATAGGGTCATTAGGTTGGTTCCTAATCCAATAAGAAGAGGAAATGAGGCTATACAGAGGACACCAGGGATGTGTATATTCAGAGGAGTGAGGATGTGAGGACAAGGCGAGGAGAAGGCAACCTGAACGCTAAGGAGAAAAACAAATCTGCCAACACCTTGATCTTGGACTTCCAGCCTCCAGAACTGTAAGAAAATTAATTTCTGTTGTTTAAGCCATCCCATCTGTGGTATTTTATTATGACAGCCCTAACAAACTAACATTTACAGATTTACCATAATTTATTTGTTACCCTGTCGATGGGCATTTGGCTTGTTTCCAGTTTGGGGTTATTCCAAATAAAGTTACTATAAAAATTCATGAGAAACTCTTTGTATAGGTATAAGCTATCATTTCTCTTTTGAGTAAATACCTAGTATTTAGGCCTGTGTGACATGGTAAGAGTTATAATAAACCACCAATGTTTAAAAGTGCTAGTACTATTTTACATATAGTAGTATATGAGAGTTCCAGTTGCTCCATATTCTTGCCAAAATTTATTATAGACAATTGTTTTAAATTTAGACATCCTAATAAGTATATAGTAGCACCTTGTTGTGATTTTAATTTGCATTTCTCTAATGACTAAGGAATTGGAACATCTTTCTCATGTTTACTTACCACCCCTACTTCCGTGATGAAGTGTCTTAAAATTCTCAGCTTATGTATTTTTTTGACATTGTAGTATTTTATTCGATGCTTGACACTGTAAATTTTACCTTTTAAAGAACTGATTATTTCTGAATTCCTACAAATACTTTGGGGTTTTGTTCTAAGATGCAGGTAAATTACACCGAAAAAAAAGTTAAATTCTTTCAGATCTTGCTTTCAACTCTATGAAGTAAGACTAAAGCTGCATTTAGTCTAGGGCTATTTTGCCCTTTATTGAAGCAAATCTTTTCTGAATATGCTACTAGAGGTCTCATGTATTATGAGGTTTTCTACTCTGTTTGGTGAGAATAGAAACAATCCCCAGTCCTGCCTTAGCTCTAGAGTTGTGTCCTCTAATTCATTTGAATGCTTTTCATCTCAGACTTACATAATTTGCTCATATGAATGTGTGAATCAGTGCTTAATGACATACTCAAGTGGGATGCTTCCCCTCTCCAAAATTCTATCAAATCTGGTACTCTCTTGTGAAGGCTAGACACATTGGCCTCCTGAGATACCCAGTTCTGTCTCCTTAACTTAGAGAAGCTTTCAGGCCCCTCCTGGGTTCTTTCTCCCTGTAACAAGACCTAGAAATCCTCTCTAGGCAATAAGCTGGGGCCATCACAGTGTTGACCTCATTCGTTTACCATCTTTTAGGGATCACTGTTCTTTGCTGCCTGACAATTCAGTGTCTTAAAAACTATTATATAATTAGAGTGTTTTTTTAATTGTTTCAGTTCAGAAGATTGTTAAAAATAGTCCCTGTTATTCCTTTCTTTTTTTTCTGGAAGTGAAAGTTTATCGTTCTTTTTTCCCCAATATATTTATATATATTTACATCTGAAAAGTTATTTGCTATATAATTAGAAGACTATATATCTACCTGAAATCCAAGGTCTCTGTTATATGAAATTTCTGTATTGGTTAAAATAGGGATTGGCAAACTTTTTCTATAAAGAGCCAGATAGCAAATCTTTTAGATTTTATTGGCCATATACAGCATTTTTTGCATATATATTTTTTAACTAGTGTTTAAAAGTGTACAAAATTTTAAAACCATTCTCTTGGGCTGTGTAAAAATAAGCTATAAACTGAATTTGACCCATGGCCATAGTTTGTTGACCTCTGAATTAAGAAACCAACCTAAAATCTTAGCATGTTAATAAAACAGACATTTTTTTCTCACATATGTCCAAAATAGTAGGCATCTATTCTTACTCTCCAAGTCATGGTTCTGAGATACAGGCCCTCTCTCTTATAGTGTCTTCATTTCCTCACAAAATTTCCAAGATTGCCATTGTGGCAGAAAGAATATGAAAAATTGTATGTGGAAGGTTCTTGTGAGCACGTCTGGTGGGTATCCATTACCTCTAACCAACTTTCATTGTTCAGAACTCATTCACATTAGCACATCTA
Source organism: Macroglossus sobrinus (assembly GCA_004027375.1). Classification (NCBI taxonomy): domain Eukaryota; kingdom Metazoa; phylum Chordata; class Mammalia; order Chiroptera; family Pteropodidae; genus Macroglossus; species Macroglossus sobrinus. The sequence goes on from PVKZ01000829.1 coordinate 37,978, forward strand.
ACTTTAAGAAAGTTAGACTGAGAAACCTAGTTTTGCTATTGTCAAAGAGCAAGAGGAAATAGACTTGGATAACAACTAGCTAATCTTCATTACAGTGTCCAGTGAATTGAAGTAGCCATGCCCTAATTATCTAAAGTATACATTTTCTTGGCCAGGATATTATTCAACCCATTGGTACCATGCATAACATGCCAGATGATGAATTTCAGTAGTTCCTATAATAATTACAGCCTATTATTCTTTCATCTTCCTCTCTGTTTCCAGCTCCTCAATATAAGGTTCACATTCCTGCAGGAGCCATCATGGCACTCCCGTCTTGCAGGTCTCACTCTCCTTTTCTCACTGTCCTTGTCACCGCATTTAAGAAGTCATTGCAAAAGTGACTCTGCTAAGCTTATACCTTGAACTAATGAAAGAATTTCTAAAATAATTCAGATCTCCTTACCACCATGATTTTTCCATCCTATCCTAATGCCTTTCCCCAAAATAATAAGATAGCCACTAACTGATCTGTATTCTCTTTGAGGGAAGAAATTTTGTCTTATTAATTTCTTTTTGTTACTAGTGTCCAGAACACAGTTAATGATTCAAAAAGATTTTCTGTATAAATTAATTTTGCACCTAATAATGATTGGTCCATTAAATTCCTACTTATAAAAGATATACCAGTCTTTATTTTGAGAATCAGTCAGCATTCCCATTAGTTCAAACTCTAATAATTTTCCCAAGCTTCCCTGGGAACTTCCTATAAAGCACCCTGTTATCAGTTCTGAATTGTTCAGGTGTATAATTATATTAGTGTACATCATTAAAATAATGTGTATTTCAATTTGACTAGAGCATAGAAGGCATGAAAATAAATAGTATTTCATTTGTTAATTTATTTTTAAAAAGATGATGCTATCCAATGATAGCAAGGAGTTTCTTGAGAACTATAGAGAAGATTGACTTAACATACCCCACCCCCAACACACACACCCTATTCAACTTTGTTAAGGAGGCCCAAAGCCCTTTTCAAATTTCTGCTTATACATGAGAACTTGTGTTCTCATGCTAACACCTTTTTCACCTCCTGGTTCCTATACTCAGTAACTGTACATTCTTTCTGCTTTGTCCCACCTCAACCCAGATACTGTCTCCATCCCTTCACTATTTCACACATGCTCTTAAATACACCAGATCCTTTCCTTCGGAAGTAGATTTACCTTAAAGCTGATGAGCTGATGATGCTTCAATTTAAGAGCCTCTCCTTTATGCAAGCCCCTTCCAAGTATCTGTTCTTATTTGCTTCATTTACAACTTTATGCTCTTTTTCAGAGAGAGAGAAGTGTATTGAATATAAGTTTGTTCAGGGCAGGACTCTATCTTTCTAGTATATAGTAAGTGTTCAATATCTGTTGACTAATTAAATTTAAAATAGAAATAATCTGAACATCATGAACATGTTGTAATGATTAGGTATAAAATGAACACATACAAAAAGCACAAAAAGTGATCAGTGGATGAACCCAGTGCCCAGTCTCAAATATCTCATACTCTAGCTAACGAGAAACTGAATAAAATAGAACCTCTAAAGAGATGCAAAGACAATAGAGATGAAGACTGAATTTTGCCTTTGAATCTCTTTTATAACAAAATAATGCCTACTTCCTAAAAAACTCTGAGTTAATTTAGTCTCATCACCTAAAATATCAATTGGGAGGCCTAAACTTAACTGAAACTAGGCAACACAAGAGAAATAATAGGGAGACCATTTTAAAACAATACCGCCCATAAAACTTGGTCGCCAAATAACAACAGTACTCTTCTCTAAATTTGTCCAAAAAATAAATAAACTTGTTTAGATTAAAACTAATTATTAGTTTACATCAAGTAGTAGACTGATATTTTTTCTATTGAAAGTATAGCAAGATATACCCATGAGTGTGCACGCACACTTGCACACACACACACACACATACACACACATACATATTCATTTTAAATCTTCCTACAGCTGTTTCCATCTCCCAGTGGTGGTATGTGATTTATCCTTAGAGGAAGTCTGTCATTTTGCTGGAGAAAACACTTTAAAGAGACGTTTGACTATGCTTATGAAAAGATGGCAGAGGCCAAAAGGGAGAAGTTGAACCAGGAGAGCTAAATTTCCCAGTGGAATGGACTGGGAACAAAGATGTTTATGATCTTAATTTGGGGCCTACTTTGAGGGTACCAGAGGCAGGACACTTAGAGTCCTGAGGTTTTAAGGGGAAAACACATGAGAGAAACGACTTTAAATTGAGTTTCAAATTGGCCCTAAAACATAGTGTTAGCCTAAGTTTTAAGGAGGGAGATGACCACTACAGGGTTCTATAAAATACTTTGACAAATTTGAGGAGCATATGTGTCGTAGATCTATTCTTTGATTTTCTTATGCTGTATATCTTTCTTGGTCCCTGGAAGCTGTTAGTTCTGTGTGTTACACACAACAGAAGCAAAGAAGCCCTTGGTCCATGCTTGAGACAAAGAGGGATAAAAAAAAAAAAAATTTTATGAGGTGCCAATAGGTCACCTAAAACAGAGCTTCTCACATTTTAATGGGTGCAAAACCTTGCAAAGCTAGTTGAATGCAGATTCTGATTCAGAAGGTTGGGGTAGGGCCAAGAAATGCCCACCTACTGGTATGGGTGGGGCACACTCTGAGAAACAAAAATCCGTAAAACTGACCTAGAGCAGCAGCTCAGAGATATGGGGGCCAGGAGATGAGTTAGGAAGACAGCGACAGTGATGATCACAAAATGCAAGAACTCTCCAAGAATCCTCAGATATTCAAAAGGGAATTAAATTTTCTGTAGAAGGAGACCCAATGTTGAAACTCTGGCACCAGGATTACATAAGACTTTTTCATAATTTTTTTAAAACTCCAGTATCTACTACTGTCTATTGGTCTGTGGACAAAATTAGCAGAATCAAAAAACAAAAAAACAAAAAGAGGCAGCAGCATACATTAATAGAAAAAAAAGATACACAGTTTTGTAGCTTAGGTTATTTTCATATTTATGGTTATAATACATGCATATAAGTTAGTCATATTTTCTGACTTTCATATTGGTGGTAGCTTGTCTAATAGAGTAAGGCATATTGCCATATCACTATATTCCGTAAATGGCATCAAAACTCCCAAATACTCTGCACCCTGAAGGCATAGTGCCATTTTAGGTCACAGTTACAGTCCTGGAGACTATAGAGTTTTATTATTTTCACAATATCTTCTCCATGAGTTTAGGTAGCATATGTAATTATAAACACTGTAAATAGATTTAATGTGTGTTTACTTAAGTAATATAAATGAGGTTTAAAAGTTCACCTGCTAACCTAGACCTATCACCTCAGAAATTTATCATGATCTGCACAGAAGAAAAACACTAACCTTAACACACTGACACCACAGAAAAGCACTCCCATTCTACTCCATCAGCATTGCTTCTGAAAACAGTCCAAGCCTGACTAAGTCAGTAGCCAATCTCCTGGAAAATAAAACACACACTAAGAAAGAATACCCATCTCAGAATGAAAATATGAACATTCACATCAATATCCTGTGGTGCGCTCCCCCGCAAAATTACAGAGTTTAAAAAATCATGTACATCTATGCCATGCTACGCTGAACAAGCCTAATGCCTTCTGATCTCAGAAGCTAAGCAGGGTCGGGCCTGGTTAGTACTTGGATGGGAAACTACCTAGGAAGACCAGATGCTGTAGGCATAAAAAATAAAATAAAAAAATAAGTGACTTTAAGCTGACAAAGTCTTTGCAATCTGTAAGGTCAACCAAGGGTTGCCTCACTTAAAAATGAATAAATAAAAATAAAAAATCATGCATATAATTCATTTTTTTGCTATACAATTGACTATTTTCAATACAAATATAAACTGGTGGACTAACTGCTCTTCATTAAATTGATATATTCTGAATGAGATTAACAGTTTAAATAAACATAGAATTTTTGCTGACAAAACCCTTAAAATTTATCTAATTTAAGCACTCAGCTGATGTTTGAGTGCCATGGAGCCTATGGTCAATCACTTCCAATAATGAGTGATCTAGTCCATGTTTTGGCAGTTCTGACTTAGGAAGTTTTCCTAAGTAGAACCCAAATCTGCCTTCCTGTGTTTTCTATGCATCAGTTCGAGTTCTATCCTTTATGGACCTTTGAAAATTAAACTCTCTTTCACATGATAGGTTTTCAGATGTTTCAAAATACTATTGTATTTTTCCTGCTCCTTAGTTTTCTATTCTGTGTTGTAATAGTTCCTTTTAAGGTCATTGAACTGAGTTTCAAATGGCACTGTGTTAAGTTTTTGTAATCCTAGGTATATCCAAAATCTCTACTAAGGGATGGGTAAAGTAATTCCAAATTAAGGTGTTAACAGATGTACCCTGGGGCAGGGAAGAAGAGCTCCATGGTCAAATAAGTTCTATATGCAAACTTTGAGCTAAAAAAAAAGTCAAACAGATCTCTTTGTTGCAGGAATTCTCAGTCTTTAATATACTGATAGATGGAAAACTCCAAGAAGAGAAAATAATGTAAAGTATTTCCCAAACATACAACCACATGACTCTTTTAAAAAAAAATATTTGAAAAGCACAGTGATTTCAAGTTGGACTATCCTGAGTCCTACATCCAACTTTTGCACTTCCTTTGTGACTCTGAGGAAATTCCTTAACCAGAGACTCCTGTTTCCTTTTTTGTAACACTGCCATAATAATGCCTATCTCCAAGATTGTTGAGAGAACTAGAGATACTGTTAACACACCTTACACAGTATCTAGCCCAAGGTTAGTGTTCTTAAGTGATAATTATTATATTCCCATATGTTTCAATATATTACAAACTCTTTCCAAATTAATTATATCAAATACAACTATTTCCAAATGTGTTGAATAAAGGAAATTTTTCTGAGTCTTTGCATTATATTCTTGCTTCATACATCCTTAAAGGAAACACAAATATCATCACCTCTTCAAAGCAATAAAATGAACACATGTTGCAAAGCATGCTGAGATTAATAGAAAAAGAAGAAGAAATTTAGGAAGCCTTTGAAGGGACTATATATGTTGGATCAGTACCAGAGTTAGAGAGGTTGCCTACTCAACTGCAGTATTGACCCACTTCTTGGAAATAAGAGAAAATAGCATTGTCAGGTTTAACAAGCACAGATATATACTTCCCAAACTCTCTAAAAATTACACTTATTTTTAAATAGGTCCTATTGTTGTTAAGATGTTCTTGAGGAAAGTAAACATTAGAGTTAGAGTTATAAAAACCTAGTGGATCAATCTTAGCAATAAATAATAGCTACCTTGTTGGTCACTGTAATATTTAAATTAAATACTACGTATATAATGCCGAGAACTGAAGAAATAAACTACTGTCACAATCATTATTATTATCACCATCAGAGAAGGGGAAAAATGCCCACATTATGGAAGTAAGCAAGGAGGTAGAAACTTGATCCTGCAGTGTTGTAAGGCAGAGCCACCTATGGTAGAAAAAGTCCAGTGCCAACTCTTGTTTAACTGTGTGACTTTGAACAGGTAATTTTTTTTTTTTTTTTTTTTTTTTTTTTTTTTTTTTTTTTTTTTTTTTTTTTTTTTTTTTTTTTTTTTTTTTTTTTTTTGTCTATGAGGTCCTCAATTTTCTCACTTGTGAAATAATCTTCATGAGTCTTTCCAGCTCTAACTTTCTGACTCCAGGATCATGTGTACCCAGGTACTGACTGTGAAGGAAATGGTAGGCATGTTCAGGATCAAGGAGGGAACTATCGATGACAGAGAGGAAGGAGAACCAAGCATGGCTGGCTATGGGCTGCTCCTCAGCCAGGGAGCTCTGAGTCAGGAGGGTGGAGATGCAGGGATAGACCAGCGCAGGACAAACCCCCTACATGGGATGTCCTCCTGGGTACTGCTCTGGTCACAATGAGTGAGTTGGTAACAGTGTGTTTGAATCTATAAACTTTTTTCTGGTCTTAGCCAGGGGAGCAGGGCTCAGTGTTAGGCAGGACAGTGAAAACATAAGCACATGCTTTGCAGTAACAGAACCCAGTCCCTGTAGGGTTGCCAGATAAAATGCAGGACACTCAGCACAATTTGAATTTCAAATAAACAATGAATTTTTAGTATCAGTATATCCCAAATATTGCAGAGGATATACTGACACTAAATATTTTTCATTGTTTATCTAAACCTTAAATTTAACTGGGCACCTTGTCATTTTATTTGCTAAATCCAGCAACCTGAAGTTCCCTGGTTAGCTGTTCATAAACCAACACTGTGTGTACACAATTTTTTTATGCAACAGACATAGAAAGTTGAATCTCACCACTTGGATTTTTGTGTGAGATCAGCTCCTTGTATACACACTTACACTTCTGGAAGCATCAGCTTTATTTGACAACCTGTCAAGGGCAGAACATCACTGGACATGGCATTTGAAGGCATGTGTTTAAGTAAAAAAATCATGTCTCTCCTCAGCTCATGTGAACAGTATAGTTAGTAACTGAGTAAATGTCTTTGGCATTGAACTGATCTGGATCCAAACCGAAGATCTCTGGTGACTCAGTGTGGCCTTATCCAAGATACACCCTTTTGCAAGCCTCAGTTTCCTCATTTGTAAAATGGGAACAATAGCATCTACTTCACAGGGCATTTCTGATGAATGGTGAGATCACTGACATTTTTGGTGCAAGAGGGGTAGCACTCAGCAAGGGTCGTTGAGATGATTTTATGTTTTTACATATTAATTCACTCATTTTATCTAAATAATTAATTTGACAGAATAGAATAAATGCATTTATTCTTATCCTTATTCATTCCCCACAAGGATGATGTAGCCAAGAAAGACATGCCATGTTCGGGGTGGAGAACTTGTCATGGGCAGGCAATGAGGAAGGTAAGGAGCAATGTATATAGCATCATGGGTGTAGCATCAAGAATTCCCCACTGAGCAATTCATTTCTACATTTGGAGAGTGTAAGGAAAATATCTGGATTTCCAAACCAGCTTGCAGGAATAGAGATGGGAGAAAAGCTGGTATCCAGCTCATGTCTCTTTCAATTCTTTTAGAAGAAGACCACTTTCTACTTATTGATCTTCATAGTAAAAAAGTTTATAAATTTGGTAGGCACCTCCATTACTTTTGCCAACTATAATATAAATTTCTGCCCATAAAGTCAAAATGCAAAACATGTAACTTTATTTCTCCCTACCTCTACCTATTTATTCACCTGAGAGCCGTGCATAGAATATAGAAATACTAGTATTCTAGAAATACTAGAATACTAGAAACTTAGTCTTTGTCACTTCAGAGCTCTGTCCCTGTCCCCTCCATTACTAACAGCTACATCTAAACTGCATCAAGAGGTCTTAAGACACGCCAAAGAAAGGTGGGAGGTAAAAGAGATGTCTTCAGGTTCTGGGTCTTCATCTGTACATTTTGGTCCCTCTGAGACTTTCCTCATCTCACTCCTCTGTAAGCTGTAGTGCACTTCAGCTATTTGCTCAGAAGGTTATAAAACTACAGAGCATAGCCAAGAAGCAATTTAATGTTAATAGAATATTGATAAAGGAGGAGGGGGAAAGTTAATTGATTTAATTAGGTGCTCAGTTGCTAAGGAAACTTTTCTCTTGGTTAGAAAGATATTTTCTCAGGATTCGAGTCAGCCTTTAAAGAAAGAGCATTTTGCTTTCAGTCTTCGAAAAAGTCTGAATAATCAAAGCAAGGTAGGAGACAAGAAGGAGGCTCCAGGGGTGAGAGGTTGTGCAGAGCTTCCTGTAGCAGAGTGACATCAGCCCCAAGAAAAAGCATGGAGCTCTGTTCCAGGAGAGAGCTAGCTAATTAGTGAGATTCAAGCATGAAAGCTGAGTAAGGAAACCACTGGCCCATGAGCCTGGATGAATTTGAGCAGCAAGAAAAAGGGCTACATTTTTAATGTTCAAATTACAAGTGCTTCCCAGGAAAGCTAAGGAGAAATGCTGAGAAATTTTATAGGTGAGAGAAAGTAGATGTTTTTACGATGACAGAAAGGAAAGTACAATTACATTATGTTGAGAGGATGCTTGTAAGGTTAAAGGAAATGCTGCTTCACTCTCTTTTTTAAAAAGTACCTATTTTAATCTTGACCTCTGATGCTACAACAATAAAAAATAAGCATTAATTAGAGATCATTAATTACCCTGTTATTTTAGTGATATATTTTATGGGGGGGGGGAAAGAAAATTGCTGAATCGTGTGCCATTTCTGTCCCTTCAGGTATTCTTGTCTAAAAGATGCTACTTCCTGGGCCTTTTTACCAATTAGCAGGCTCTCCAGTCACTGTTCAGTGATAGCCACCAAAATTATAGTTAATGTGGCTAGATGGAAATGAACAGCCTATGTTTTAGACCCTGTTTTAGAAGACTGAAGACCCCAGATTCCTCTTGTCAGCATTAGAGGAGGAGACAAGGCCAGACATCAAGATGATAACTTTGTTCAGGGCTGCATGAGATTTCAGTTACTGAGCAGTGTTAGCAGACCTGAACAGGTCCCTGGAGAGATCGCCACCTGCTCGACATTTCCTCTTCGATATCTTAATGCCATTTCCCTCCCCAAACTGGGTCACCTCCCCAGGGCTCCCTGTTTCCGTGAAATCACCACCAGCCTTCCCAGTCCAGGAACCTCCACATCATCCATAGCCAATCAACCCCAAATTGCTATTTTGTTTTATCCTCCAAATATTTTTTGAAACCTGCCATCTTCTATGGATCTCCCACTCTTATCTGCACAATGTAAGCCGTGTCATCTCTAACCAGCCAGAGCATCCCAAGCAATCAGATACACCCTCCACCAGTCTGCATTACTCCTATCTGTTCACCACACTCCAGCTGTAGTGATGGTTGTGATGTGCAAATCAGTTGAGATCACTCTCTGCTTAAATCCTTTGAAGGCTTCCTGGTTCTCTTAGGATGAGGATACAAATGTTCAGTGTTGATCTCGGGGCCTTGCATGGCCTGCTAATGGCTAACCTCTCAAGCATTAGTCATCCTCATCACACGCCCTTTGCTCTCTCCACTGCAGCTTGCTAGTACTGCATGTCTCTCAGGGCATTTGCGGACTGCTCTGCCCAAACCTACACTTCTCTCTCTCCTGCACCTAGTAAACACTTACTCAGCCCAGAGATACTTCCCCAGAACCCTGACCAAGTCTAAACTCATTGTGTGAGCCATTGAGCACCCTATCTTTCTCCACAGTAGCTCTTCTCCCTTTGTTATTTTCTCTTAATTATTTGACTCAATGTCTGTCCACTGGAGTGAAATCTTACACTCTATTATGGGTTGTGCTGTGTCCTCACAAAGAAGATAATTTGAAGTCCTAGCCCCAGTATCTGTGCATGTGACCTTATTTGGTACTAGGGTCTTTGCAGGTTTAAGTTAAGATGTGGTCATTAGAGTCCATCTTAATCCAGTTTACACACAGATACCAACACACAGGGAGAGCAGAGACACAGAGGGGGACAGCCGTGTGAAGAGGAGACAGAGAATGGAGTTATGCTACCACAAACCAAGGAATGTCTGGGGCAACCAGATGCTGGAAGAGGCAAAGAAATGTCCTTCCATACAGGCCTTGGAGGAAGCATGGCCCGGAAAGCACTTCTAGCCTCCAGAAATGCCAGAGAATGGATTTCTTTTGTTTTAAACCACCTAGTTTGTGGTACAGCAACCCTAGGAAACTAATACAGACTCTAAGCAACATGAGGGAAGGGACGTCAAGTATTTTTACTCACCAGTACCTATCAGTGCCTTCCCAACCTCCAGCACAGTGCTTGGTTATGTACTTTCTCTAGCCTTAATCTTCAACCAGGGAAGGTGGCTTTTATAATTACCTGGAAGACGTTACAAAGTATTCTTGCCCACCCACACAGTCCACCCCACCCCAAGAGGGTAATTCACATAGCTTTGAAACATTTTAATAAAAGAGAGAATTGTTCCCCACCATACAATGTTTCTGTGTCCTGGATCACCTGAGTCATTCATGCAGAACTACCTTCTTTCCCTGAATTATCTGAGTAATTGCATAATTGTCTGCTTCACTTTGGTTGCACAGATATTTAGTTCTGCATGTAGGTGTGGTAATTGGTTAGTGGCCAGAGAACACAAAACCCATGGCTCCAAAGCATCAGCCTACAAAAAGGAGTCTGTTTAAATTAAACTGAAATTCAGCCCAAGAGTTCATTAAACGATCAGTTGCCGAGTGCTGCACACCAAGACAGAGAGAAGATGATGCTGTCTTTGTTTTTAAATCTAGTCAGAAAGAGAAAACAGGAGTAGAGGAAACAGGAGTAGCCCATGCAGGAACACCCCAGGATCTACAGGTGCCAGAGTCATGGCATTGAGCAGAAATCCTATCATTGAGTTCAAAAGACAGAACAACTAGAGAAATCTACAACATATTGAGTAAAAACAAACAAACAAGCAAAGCAAATTATGGTACAGAATTTTAGTTAGACCTCTTATTTAAATAAAATTTAAAAGAAAGAAAACAAAGCTCCTATATTTGTACCTGTATGTTTACATAATTACCCACAAAAAAAAAAAGTGTATGATGGCATATGGGTGGGAATAGAGATGACTTAAGAAGACTTTTAATACTTATCTTTGATACATCTGCATCAGTTGAATTGTTTTTAAAAAGAGGTGATTCATTTTATGATTCAAGTGACTGAGGTTGCAAAATCACTGCCAACAAAAAAAGTAAAATAAACTCTGTTTTAGAGTATTTATCTTCATGTCCACCCCAAAATGAAACAAGTCTGACAGCGATGGTTTGGGGTCTGTTAATCCTTCTATTATTTTCTCAGGTAAGAATAATTAAGTTGAGGGAAAATCCCTCACTTTCTCTCTGTGGAGTGCCTCTCTGCAAAAAGGCATATTTCAGCACATGGATTGCAAAGAAACCAGTGATTTGGGTGCCACCCCCTCTACTCCCAAAAAATAAACACATGAATAATAATGCATTTGGTACCGAAAGAAAATCCCTTCGACCCAAATCAGAGGCTTACATTTAGCAGAAGGCTGCCACAGTGTGTAATGTTTAGGTGGTTGGTAAGGATGACTGAAGTCTTAATGTATCTGATAATACCAAGTGTGAGGAATTAGTCAGAACTGGGCTTGCAAGCAGCAGCATTTTAATGATTTATTGAATTTCTCTTAGGGTCAGTAGTTTATGATTTGCCATTTTAAAAAATGTACTGTAAAAAAAAGCAAATATATATTTTGCTTTACAGGAACTGAATAGTCCTCTAAATGCATTTTTAAGAGGAGAAAATCAGTACAAATAGCCACTGCCAGCATACCTCGTGTCCAGCCTAATCACATGAACTCCAGCTCAGATAAGCAGCTTTCTGAATGTTATTCGTAGAAATATGGTTTTCAGAAAGAAAAGAGACCATCCTTAGGTCAGAAAGTTGGTGTTATCAGCTTGCAACTTTATTCCTATTGTATAATTTGACCGCTGAGACTATTATTTCAATTCAAGTGTACTGGAAATTCAGAGTTAGCCTAATCAGTCATCTCATTCAGGTGCCTTCAAACATATTTTTCCATATTCTGAGGTGCCTGCTTGGCATTCACATTTTTCCTTAATAGTTATAGTCTCAAGTAGAAAATATGAGAGTAAATGAAAAAAAGTTGCTGATTGCTACTGCCAGGAGCCCCTGACTCAGGACCAGATTCTCTCCCAACAGGATGTGAGCCCTCATCTAGGTGGAAAAGTAATGTAGCATCTTATGTAAAAGTCATACAGGAAGTGACACAATGTGGCAAAAGTCATATCTCCTGACTCCCAATACTCTCTTTCCCCTAGACCATGCAGCCTTCTAAGATCTATTAATCTATTTACTATTTAAATAAATACCTATTAGATCCCCTAGTGTACCAGGCACTGTTCTAACCTCTGGCAGCAGGACAGTGCACAAGCAGACGTGGCAGATATCATCATGAAGCTTGGTGTCTTGTCAACAGAAAAGAGGATTTAAAAGAGCAATGACACATAGGGTGGCATGGAGGAGGCTATGTAGGATCCAGGTAGGGGCACCTAACCCAGGTCAGGCTATGTCAGTTATCTGAACTTTAGATAGAAGCACACACCACATGAAGAAAAAGAAGCCAAAGAGGGAGGGCAAGTTTCCACAGAGTGGGAAGTAAATGTGTGAGGTGGTAGGTCCAAATGTCAGAGACCCTAGAGCCCTAGGTAAGTGTGAGGACTCTGGTATCAGTGGAACAAAGATGGTTCCAAAAAAAAAAGTAAGAGACAAGGCTCGAGAGGTAAGAAAGATGGACTATTTCTGGAATTCTGCCTAAAGACAATGAAAAGCCACTCATAAGTTGTACATGGGAAGTCACGTGATCACATTTTCATTTTAGTAAAAGCCCAGGCTGTGATGTGTACACTAGGTCAGAACGATAGGTCATAGAAATCCAGAAGAAAAATTTTAAAAGTTTGTAGGAATAAGGATGGAAGAAAGAGGTCAGAATCAATTGATGTTTAGGAAGTAGAAATAAAAATACTTGCTAATTGCTCAAAAATAGTAGGGAAGTATAAAGGAGCCAACCCTGACTCCCAGCTTTCTGCCTTGATCAGAAAGAGAGGTCATTCATTCATAAACATGGGAACTCTTCAAGAGGGGCAAGGTTGAGGCAGAAATCCAGGTTCACATTTATGCTAACAGGATGTTCAGGGAGGGAAATTTTTTAACCATCTGGAAAGAGAAAGTCTCTTTGGACAAGATTTTGTTGTTGTTCTTGGAAGGCTAGCCTGGCTGTTTTGTAAAAATTAAAGTTAAAAAGTACCCCCATTGCCCTGAGGAAAAACTTCTCCCTCACAAAGCCTGGGGGAGGTAAAGCAGTCTCTCCCTTTAATACAGGAAGATAAACCAATTTGCTTAAAGAGCTCAGATGTGTGCTGAGAAAATTACTCAGGTTCTCACCAAGACTCAAAAATATAGATACCACAGGGCAAAGACTGTGGGCCATGGCCAAAGTCTAGTGTCAAGATGAAATCCCAAGGTTTCCAGATAAATCACCGGGAACAGTGTCTTCTGGCCTTGCAATCCATCCTATTGGCCTAAAAACAATGAGAAATAGCCAGCTCCTACACAGCATTAAGTTGTACCTGGAAATCACTCTTTCCTAGCCTGCGTATTGGTGAATAGTATCTGTACATGTGAGTTGGAGCTCTGGAGCCCAAGTCACAGCCCACTGAAGCTCTGGCAGAATTCTGAGGCAGCGGGTCTAGCAGAAGGAAGGGTCAAACATCACTGGGACAGTGCAGGACTCGCTATTGATAATGACACATGATAATAAGAGTGACAGCAAGAAAGAATCCCTAAAGACATCACATATTGAATCCCTTGGATGGAGTCAATTTTGGAACATTGTGGACACACACACCAGGGTTGACAGATGAACTGGAATTTCTGTTTGTAAAGGCAGGTGAGCATTTGAGCTACTAAATAGAAAAGTAAGAGATTTGACTCTGTGTGCATCAAAAACTGATGAAATAGAACATACTGCTTACGTGTATATTTGTTAACATAATGGCCCCACTTTTTAAGCAACTTTTCAAATATAGAGCAGAATGAGAGAAAGAAGTCATCAATGCCATACATTTGTATGTTGTTACGTGATTTCAAAGTACTTTTGTAAATATGGGAAACATTTACTTTTTCTGCCAGCTCATTATCCTTTGTCCTTTGTTTTGGATATAAAACTGTTCTTTTCTAGGCAGGACCCATTCCATGTGGTTTAGATGGGGATGATCCTACCCAGAGTGTTGTACATAATGTTAATGTGACTCAAATCAATAAGAATCTTCCTCATAACTTTCCTGAATATGAGGGGAAACCCTTTCTCTAGGACCATTACCTAAAAGGGTAATACAAACCTAAAACCTGCTATCATTTAGGAGACCATGAACATTTTTAAGTTGAAAAGTGCTATCATTCACATCCCCAAAGTTTGGAAACTACTGGATTGAGATAATTATGACAAAATATTGAAGGAAAGAGCACTGGACTGACTGCAAGACTCGCCAATTTCCCTATAAGAAGATTTGGCTATATGATGTGAGAGAAAAGGGCAGGAAATAGAATTTTTCTCTTTCTTTCCTAACCCTTCTCCCCTGATATTCTGGCTAATGGGGAAGGCAGAATTCCTACTTGCTCTAGAGTTTCCCTTGTCAAGTTTAAAAGAGGAAAGTAGAACCCAGAGTAAAGGACATTAGTAGAAATGGCAGATTTCTTGTCAGAAGACACGCCACTACTGATGTGTGTCAGAAAAGGACAATGTAGCATGTGATATCACCAGATTTCTGATTTTATTTTATTATGAAAATTTCTTTTTGCTTTTCGTTAAGGTTTCCTATGTATATTAATGCACTAATACCCATTAAATCTGCTTTCCACAGTACGTTTTATTGTGCATTTTGCAGAGGAATCCCAGACTCATGGTGCTGACCCTGCATTTGAGTTCAAAGCCTCAAACAAATTATAATCCTGTCCTGTGGAAATGCAGTCTGAAACCTGATTATTGGATTTGCTTTTCCTTTTACTTTAGCTGTAAAAGAACATAGACATTATGCATGCACACACACCCCTAAGTTTTCACAGGATATGTACTGTATAAATATTCATAGTATTCATATACTTGTAGATGTGAATGTCTGCACATATATTGTATGGATAGCAAATGAATGAATAAATTATTTATCTGTCAATAAGCATCAGACAACAAACAAAAATCATTTAATCTATAATTCCTAACTCACACATTTCCTTGGTCCCACTATTCAGTTTTTCAGATTTGCTAACAAGCAGCAAATTTGCTTTTGTGTTTTGTCTCCGTTTATTTTTTTCATCTATCTCCCTGAGGAGGTAAGAGTAAGCTGTAAAGTAGTCAGAAAAAAAGGAGGAATAAAGAGCCTGAATAACCCACACACTGGATAATCCCTTTGTAATTAATTTAACTCTCAATGTTTATATAGCGATCCATAAACAAATGCAACTGAGATACAGTAGATTATATGTTCTCTGAATGCAGACTCTACTTTCTTTCATCCATAGTCCCGACCAGAATGTTCTAAACACGGTAGGCTTTTAATAATAAGAATTTAATTAAATTCCATAAGTGGTATAACCAATCTTATTACTTCATAAGTAACTTGAATATCTCAGTTGTTACTGAAGCTACCTGGGTCTTCCTTTCTTTCTCCCTCATCTTCCAACATCCCCATTGTCACCAAGAATTATATCGAAGATGTAACCCTGAGGCCTAGCCTTCAATGATGCGTAAAATAGCATGGATAATGGAGAGAGTGCCTGTGACTCTTCATTGACAGAGACTTTTTTTGCGTGTTCAATAAGCAGCAAATAGAGGCAACTCCTTGGAATCTACACATGTTGTTATGATGGCTAAGTTTCTTAAGATCCAGCAAAATTGGAGTTAATTTTATTTAGTAGAAATAGGCTTTAAAATAGCCTCCAAAGTTAGCATAGTTCTGCAATTTTATCATCCCATAGTGATAATGAAAAAATACCATTTGTGAGTTTTCCTCTTTCATTTGGTTAAAACCCCCTCCTTCATATAAAATTAGATTCTATACTGATAGTATAATTACTGTATAATAGAGTTTGCTCAACTACTCAATGCAAAATGCTTTGCTTTCACAGCATTTTAATATGAGCAGCATAATGGGCACCAGCTTGAAATCAGCCTGCCGAGAAGGAATCTAGGACCCCAAACAAGCTCAAGTTTGTAAAATTCAGTTCAGCTGTTCGACAAATTAATTCTAACCGACTTGACATGTGGCTATCCAAAATGTTCTGTTCCCAATCATGTGTCTTGGTTGAAGAGAAAGCAGGATGGCTTCAAACCCGTGATAATAATGTGGACACCTGCCCTGTAGGACTTCACAACTCACTGTATGAGTCAGCCTCGTTGCTTCACTCCCTTATCTGCTCCACATTCATAGCTCTGAAGAACTGATATTGAAAAGCCCCATGATGCAGCAGTTTTAAATTAAATTAAACAATTCTGTTTCTCTCACCAAATTCTGTTTCTCTTGCTTTGGACATAATGACTCTGTGCTGTACACCATACACTAAAACCACTCACTCCTTTGGGAAGAAGAAATTAACACAATACAGTGAAATTCCCTATTTACATAACTGCAATTTTCTTTTTTCCATAACAGAGGTTTTTTGACCTTTTAAATACCCAATATTGCCAGAGTTGGCAGAGTTTGCACTGGATATTTTATTTACTAATTTCCCTGAAATAACTAGTAAATCTCCCTATTGTTTGCTAAGAAACTACTGAAAGGCAAAGGATTTCTTTTACGACTTCCAGTGAGTGCTAAGGAAGGAGACCAACAAAGGGGCTTTCTGCACCCATTTCCACAAGGGCAAAAAAATTCAGGAGCCATGTCAGGTAACATAAAATCAGGAAATAAACTGGGGTGAATAGGGAGTCATAGGCCTGTGCCATACCACAGAGAGCACAACTCACGTGCACACATTCAATTATGTGTGCTTGTGCGTGTGAGAGAGAGAGAAAGAAATCTGGCCAAAACAACTACCACTAATGTAGCCCACAGGTACAATTCATAATTCCTTCCTATAATACTTCCCCAAGAGGGGAATACTCCAAAAAAAATATTTCTAGGTTGTCACCTTTCAGAATGTTTTCCAAAATAAAATCTAAGGACATTTAACACCTAGAAGTAGGCAGTCTCAATATCCATTATTTGAGAATGTTTGCGCCTGAGGTAAGGGAATTCCATGTAACTATTTAACTTGGTACTTTAAATATGTTTTATTAATTATGCTCAGTTAAAACTAGAGCAACATCTCAGGCAGTTTAAGAATTTCACTTTATTTGTACTCCACATTTGCAACATATCTTTTATCTTTGTTCCTAAAAAAAGAGCATGTGTTGCATAAACATATAAAAGTGTCAATGTAGTGCACGGAGCAGTTCTAAGTATCCCCCTGTATGCGCACTCTTCCCAGCCCTCATGTCTAAATTTGGTGGCACCTTATAATTGGTTCTGGCCAATGGGCTGTGAGAGGAAGTGGCATGTGTCACTTCCAGGATGAGGCAATGAAAAGCCTATAATCTCTAGTCTCTTCCCCTGCCCTGGTAAGCAAAAGGAACAGATTGTTCCAGAAAGTGCACTTATAAGACGTTGACGCCTATATCAGCCAGGATCTGTGAGTGATTGTATAAACAATCTTTCTCCTCTTCCGCTCACATACAAAAGTCAGCAAGAATTTATTTTTAACCACAATATACCTAACGTAGCCCAATTAAAGCGATAATCATACATCTTTGCAGTGACAGGACTCTGTCCTTGACCAAACTTTAATCGTGCTCCTCTAAGCCCTCTGGGCATCCACAGCAGTTGGGCCTATGTTACCCAGTTTTAGCAAGAATTCTGTTAAGTCAGTTTAGAGAGACTGTCCGATCTTCAATATCTGATCATCCTCCATATCTGATCAAATTCCTCATCCCCAGCATTCCCTTGGTGATATCTAATGATCTGGCCTACCTTCAAGAAGAATCCTGTTAGGTCTGTTAACTAATATCCTTCATCCACCCTGTGCTTTTTCTTAGTAATTTTCCATACACTAATCTCACCCTGCTCTTTGGCTTTAAATCCCCACTTCTCCATGTATTTGGAACTGAGCCCAGTTCTCTACTGAGGTGTCTTTTGCTCTATTGCAATAGTTCCTGAATAAAATCTGTTTGACCATTTTACTGTCCAGCTGTTTTTTCTTTAATAGCAGTAATTTTTTACATCGTCTTTTTCTTTGTCCATCCACTCATGCCTCTTGATTTCACTCACAACTTCTAAGCTAAATCAATACATAACCACAGTTACCCTGGCAATTTTGTAAGGACAATTTTGATGGACCTTTCTGTTCTCCCAATTTTGTTTATCAATGTTAAATCAAATATTGAATTCCCAAATTAAATTTAAAGAAAAAAGTTGCTTGAAATTGACTTATGAGAAGATAAGCTACTAGCTTTTATTCTTAATATTCTATATTAATTCTGATATATTCTATATTAATTTTGATAATTAAGAACTGAATTATATATTATTGCACCTGTACACTAATGATTAATTATTACTTTTTTAGGAGCATACATATGTTCATCATTAACACACCTACTACTAAGTATGGGAATTTAATTGATTTAGGAAAGTAAGGGATAATTTTATTTTCCAAGTGCAGTCTTCCACTGACTTAGTATCAGGGTGTACTATTGGTGCTTCCTGTCACTGTATTGTGATGGAGGAATACTCTATTTAAGACTCAAACTGTCTCCCATTTGTTCATAAAAACTGGCAATGCAGGGAGAATTGGTTGAAACAGCCACAGAAGAATGAATTCCAGAGAAATGTAAAACAACATGACCAAGCAGCATTTGGGGGCCAAAAATAAAGCAACTAAATTCAAGGAACCTAAAAGATTTTTTATTTTATTTTATTTTTTAGCCAAATAGTACATTCAGATGTAGATTCAAAACAGCAAGCCTGCTGGTTCTCTGTCAGCAAAAATACTAAATGGGGGATAACTTGTCTTCCTGGAGAGTGAGGAACATAGTCAGACTGAAAAACCTCCTGGAGTTTAAACCAAAAGCCAATTTAGATCAAGCTGAGCAAACAGACAGCTCTGCTGTCCAATTCAAAAGCAAGTTATTAAAAAAAAAAAAAGTATATAAGTACAAAAAGAACTTTACATGCCAAGGAAAGCCCAGAGAGCAATTTTAGGGATTAATAGCATACTTCCCATTCAAAACAAGCCTGGAGCACAGCCTGGGGCAGTTCCCACTGTACCTCCCAGCCCCCATCTTTGTTTTGTGCTGGTAAAATCAGAATAAAATGAAAGTCAAAGGCAGCCAGAAAACTGTGGGGGCTAGAGAGGAGGGGCAGTTCCACCCACTTAGCTCAGGCTAAAATGGAGGTTGTTACATGCTGAGAGCAGATTTTCCTTTTTTTTTTTTTTTCCCTTAAGCACCAGATGAGCCTGTCTCTCAATTGCCCTCCACACTGAGTCACTAACCTGCCACTTGGTGTTGGATTCTCACAGCTGTAGCTCTTATCTCTGACACTCCCCACCCCCGCCCAATTCTCCTCCTCTCTCTCACGGCTTTCTTTGGTTATAGAGAAAAAAAAAAACTTTGCAATCCCTTCAGCAGTTCTGAAAATTGTTTACAAATGATTTTTTTCTAAAGGGGCCCAGAGTGTTTGCAAAAGACAGATGGGTTATGTGAGATTTTAAAAGGTTACTGAACATATTTTTGTGTGCATGATGCATGTATAAGAGACAAGTAATTTTACTGAAGAATTTTGGGAGAGGGCATTGTATGTACTTTCATCACTTATTTATTGAAAGTGATAAGAGATACTGCATGCATGAACTCAGCAGTGGTGTTTATTCAAAATTTATCTTTTCAGATTAGTACTCTATATCCACTTCTAATTTTCTACTGGAAATGTATTACACTATTTAGGAACAAATTTTATTTTCTCTTTTGATGATATGACTGCTTTAATGCTAATTCAGTATTTACCTCTTCCTTCAGTCAGTAACCAAAACTCAGATGCAAGGGAGGTTTTGATATGTTTAGGGTAGGGTGTGTCTTATACACCTGCAAACAAAGGTAGTGATGTGTCTGGATATGAATGTCCTTACCTACAGAAAGAGAAAACTGAACTCCAGTCCCTTTACTCTGAAAGACTGCAATTAACAGCTGCCGTGCCACAAAGATATAACAAAGTGATTCAAAGCGTTTTTTTTTTTTTAAGTCACTGAAATTTGGCCAATTTGGCAGGTAAAAGAAACCCAATAACCACTCAAAGGAATCATTTTGCAATATTAATTTTTTAAATGCCTAAAGAACAATAATGCATGTCTTTCTCCTTAAATTAGATTGGAAGTTCCTTGAGGCTAGAATTTATGTTTTAAATTAAGAATGAAATTTCCCAAAACAAGATTAGGAGACATCTCTCATACTGCCTGACAAATGGCTTAACAATGAAGGAAGATATTAGATCCATCAAAAAGAACCCAAGTGTCAGAGCTCCCAACCCAGAAATTGTTTTTTTCCATTACAATTTTTCTGCTGTCAGGGTGTTCAACCTAAGAAGCCTCCACGGTGAGACAGTGAATAACAATCAGGAGGAAGAGATTCAAGAGCATATAAGGATCCTCAAATCTTGGTACTAGCTTTTTGGTGCCAGCGATATTTCTGCAAGAAAATGCTCTTCCCTAGGAGTCTTTATAGAATCCGCTGTCTGAGTCCTTGGGGATAGAGCCTGGGTTGTTTGACCAAGTTGCCTGACCTGCATTGAGACCCTTCCTTGGCAGAGCCTGTAGCACCCAGGAGAGCAGTGATCTTGAGCAGACAGGGCTGACTCAGTGCTATAAGGCAGCTCTGAGGACTAAAACTGCTGCTGTCTCAAGAGGTGGCGTACACAGTCTCAGTTTGCAATTCTATTTTGTCAGAACCAAAGGAAAACAGTAGGAACTGGCTTGGCTTCTTTTCCAGATGCTTTTGACCAGGCAGGTTACATAAAAAAAAATTTGGCTTGACAAATGCAACAAAGAAAGAGAAATTGGTTCTATTTACCCGTTAATTTTATCTGGGACATGGTCTACTGATTATTAAAAAAACAGAAACAAAAACAATTAACAAAGCTTTTGCATTTCCCTGTTTTATGCAGCAGCTTCAGCTAGTCCAAAAGTCTAAGACTGGCTCTTAGAAGCCTTGAATTTTTGTCCCCAATCACCATCACCTCCTGATCATGGTACTTGATTCCTGAGTGTTTCACTGTCTCTCTCTATAATGTCATTTTTAATTCCTGTCCTTCCCTACCACAAACGGATGCTGTGAAGACAAATGAGACAGCTCAGCGCTACCTCCTTCCCAGCAATATTTCTGTGCCTATCCATCTGGGGCTCTGATTTGCAAGGACCACTTCGGGTTCTGGATTAGAAAACAATAAGGTTGTGCCAGAAATGAAAGGAGGCAGAATGGAGCCAGGTGGAAGCCCAACAGGATGCAGAGGCAGAGATCCAAGCCGGAGTTTGGAACACTGGACTGGCCAAAATCTCACATATCAAGGTTAGCCCCAGTCCCCACTAATACACACATTTGTGTGGTTCCATAAACCTTGGACTCATTCAGAACTCAATTATATCATCATCATTTAAACTCTCTGGTGTAAAATTATAGGGATAATGCTACTTTGATTTTCTTCCTTTTACCACAGAGTATTCTTTGTGTGGACAAGATCTTGAGCCCCTCTTTTGTTGTCTAAAGGCTGACAGTGACTGAACTTAACATTTTAATTCACTTGGCTCCAACTAAGGTATCTTTGCAGTACCTCCTGGCTTTGATACCTCCAACAGATATTAGGCAGCCAGGCAACAGGAATAGAGTCCTCAAAAATGCTGGCTCACTTCCTCCTACATCTACCCTCTTCCCTTCCTTCTTTCCAGTGGCACTAATCCCCTCACAGAGTTCCAGAGGCTTCTCCCACCACGAAACAAATAGAAGAGGTAGGACAGGAGCAATACTGTTCTTTGTCAGCGTTAATTGTGAGCTGGTTATCTGATTTGCTATGACTTGCTTTTTCTGGAAAGGTTTGCATTATTTGGCAATAGAATTCCAAGATTCTCATTTATTGTAAGTTGCACCTTTGCCAATTGCTTTTGTCAGGACTCCCATTTCACCTTCATCTCTGCTCACCACTTTTCTAAATGATCTGTGAAAATGAATTAAACAGATTAAAAAGCAGCTCTTCTTGTTTATTGGAATAAAAATGGCAAATGCATATATGGCACCTCCCTGAATGAAACTCCAAGAAAAAAATAATTAGACAAGAGATTGGCCCGACTCTCTGGAGAAAACAATCCCCCAAAATGCTATATGACTCAAGTTAAGCCATTTTTGTAATCTAGAGTGCTGTTCTACTTAAAGACAGCCCACAGTGATAATCTAATTATTTGGCTTTCAACAAACTCACATCATAATGACATCATATATTTTATAATTAAAGTTGATCTTTATGTAAAGTGGTTCTTCTTTTTAGAGAAACATTTATAATGTTAAGTAACTCTCATTTTATAGACATCTCCCTACTCACAAATTTGAAGAGCAAAAACATTCAAAAGAAGAAAGCATCCAGTTGTGTGTTATTCAAGGTACCCTCCACAGTAGGGCTAGGAGTGTGCCAAAGCATCATCATGGTAGATCCTGAGGGCTTAGAAGGCTGGAGATCCTACACATCTCTGCTGAATCATCCTCCGAGCTCCAAAAGTTTGTCATAAGAATGAATGGGATAAAGCCTGAAAACCTCATGATTCTGTACCTAGAGAATAGTAAGTGTTCATTTAAGAGTAAATATCTTTTACCGTGGTGATTAGTAGTCTTATTTTCTTAAATGAACTTAGATGAACAGAAAATGAATGAACCAGTCTCACAAGCAGCAAGTGTTTCCCTTTTTCAAATGGCTAAGAGCATAGCTGAAGCCAATGTCATGACAAGGCAGCAGCATTTCTGAGAACCAGTGTAGTACTCTCCGAAATGATGGCACACCAACATTAGCTATGTACTGCTTTGCACTCATTTGCCATTTTAGACTTTTTACAGAATGTCCATAACCTGATTGCAATGTTTCTCATTTGGGGTGAGAAAAATTATTGTATGGGACTGCCCCATGCATGGCAGGACATTTAGCATCCTTGACTCTCTCCCATCAATACCAATAGCACCACCTAGTCATCGTTACAACCCAAATAACACCCCACACATTTCCAATTGCTGTGTAGGAAACAGAACTGCCCCACTTCGGACTTCTGGGTAGAGTAAGAATCATTATGTCCACTTTACAGTCGAGGAAACTAAGGTATAAAGAGTGACTAAGTTCATCAAAGAGCACAGACAAATAGAAACAAATAGGAAATAATTTATGTGTGTCACAAACAGTGGCCAACTGGCATGACAGAAGAAAAGTTATCCCCCGGGTATATTCCCTATACCCAGACCCCCTTTAGACATTCACCCCAGTGAAAAATCAGTCATTATGAGTTATGGAGTATGTTATATTCTTCAGGTTTAGACATAGAAAAAAAGGTCAACAGTGCTGAAAAGAACTCATAGATTTTTTTTTTTCAATGTACCTGGCTAAAACAGTGGGAGGTGAAGGAGAGAGGAAGAAGGCATAGGGAGGGAAAAATTACAACACCACGAAACATGGAGAGCAAACTCCTGAACAGAGTCCACATCAATTTCATCCTTGGGGTTCTAATACCTTGCCCATTCACCTTTAGCACTGTGCCCCAAAATGACTTCTATGGATCAGCACCCTATTAGAGCATTCATTCTTTGTAATGCTCTGTAAGTGATATTAACATTCTACTTCCTCTCAGTCTCTCTTCTGTCATGAGATATTATAGTACTTAGAGGCCACATTTTTTTTTATTGGAAAGCACTTTCTACTGTTTTACTGAAGTCAATGATTATAATTCTACATGATGAAATTTATTATTCAGTCAACTCTTCAAGAACATGTCTATTTTAAATAGAGAGAGATATCTGTGTTCAGTTGTGTTCCTTTAACTTTGTGTAAAGAAAAGTAAATCACGCATTGTGCCTATACAGAGGGCACAGCTAGTTTGGTCCAGTGGCTTTATTTGGAATCTCTGAAAGAAAACTGTGACTTCTACTCTGCAAGAAGCTCAGACTTTTTTTTTTTTTTTTTTTTTGGAGTCTTCAGAACTGAAAGCCAGGTTTGACCTCAAGTACTCTGAGCCTTGACTCTTTCCTGCATACTTTGGATCCTAAGAAATGAAAGAACACCTAAGTTCTTGATAAAGAAAAGAGAGGCTTCTGAAACTCTGTGTGCCAAAAGGGCTCAGGTTTTATGCAGGTGCATTAAAAAAATAAATTCAAAAATATCCAAAATTGGAAATGTAATGCTAAGGTCATAAAAAAACATTTAGAATGATTTCAGCAAATTTGCTACACACACACACTGACCAAGGGGATAGAAGGGTTGGGGAAGAGAGGGTCTATAAAAAAGAATTTTAAGATCACATGCCTCAAAAACTTCAAGTCAAGAAACTTTTTTGAACACCAGCCAGCCATGTGCCAACTACTAGGTGAGGTGCTGAAGAAGAGTTGAAGGAGACAAGAGATATTAAAGGCAATTAACATCAATCCCTGGAATATGCATAGCATTGTGTATTCCTGATATGGGAAGGGCCAAGGACAGCTCTCATAGTTCTCCAGGCTTTCAAGAACCTTCTGTCTAGCTGAAGAATGAGAAATGCAGAGAGGGAATTTAAAAAAAGAAAGAAAGAAAGAAAGAAACTTCATGAGCAAAGAGTAATAGCAGATCAGAGGAAGGAAAGATTCCCTAACAGCCATTTAGGACATTCGAGCTTTGGCAGCCCTCAGGAGACTCCTAATATCTAATGACGAGGAGAAGGGCGGGGGGGGGGGGGCAAATACTTTTTAAAAAATGGGAACATGTATCACTTTCTTATAGATAATCCTATTTCAGAGGCATCTGTTCATTTATCAAACAGTTAAGAGGCACCTCTATGCCAGCAGTGGGGACATACAGATATATTTGATTGGGTCCAGACACTCAAGTTACTTACTGACTTTATAGACAAGCGTTATCTCTATTCTTTACTTCTTTGTTATAGGACTATTTATCTATGCTGTTTGCCATGTGACCTAACAAGAACATGACATCAGAGAAAGTGGAATATATTTTTCAACCCCATTGATGTAGGGTTTGGCTACATGACTTGCTTAAGCCAATGAAATATTAGTGCATTTGTGATAAGCCACGGCTTTAAGTGTATTGGCATAATTTGCCTTGGCCTTCTGTGCTCAGCATTTCTATAAAAAGAAATTTCTCTAAGAATCATTGGTTTAAGGAGAATGATACAGCTTACAGGGGAGACCTGTATTTGATTCTCAAACTAGAGTCCACCTGAGCCCAGCCTTGATCAGTCAAGCCATAGCAGACTTAGAGCCAAAATGAGAAATATTTGTGATTGTAAGCCACTAAAATTTGAGGGCTGTTTGTTCTGTAGTAGTATTGCAGCATTGCTTATTAATACATTGGCCAATGTCATGATAACTCACCTTAAACTATGAAGCATGCAAAAATATTTTGTTAGTGTCTTCAAGGATAACCGATCTCCCCAGTTTGCCCAGAAAGGTCTCTGTTTTAAACCTGAAAGTCCTGAATCCCAGACAAACTGGGACAATTGGTCAAGCTACCTTCACACCTCTGATTTGTGAGTCCTTTCTGCCTACTGGTGCTAGCCATAGCTCTGCTATAGATATCCTTCATTCTGCCACTGCTGATTCTTGCTGGCCCAGACCTCTACTCACCACTTCAACTCCCCACCTAAGTATGCCCTCCATGAGCAATTTCCCAAGTGCCAGACCCATGTATTTTCTGTTTTTCTTCAAATATCACCCACCTCTAGTAGTTACTAATTATTGATAAAACTTATTTACCACAGTTTGTTAAGGGTAATGCATTATTCTAAAAGATGTTTAAAAAAAAAAAAAAAGATTCCTGCAATGGCAATGCCTTAACACAGGGTTGGCAGGTTTGCGTGCAGCTACCAAGCCTAATATTTACCTAATCAATTATGATACTCTTCCTTTTAAGCCCAAATGTGCATTTAAAATCCTGATAAACACAGGGCTTTTGGTAACCATTTCAAATATATTAGAATTGGAACATAAAATGAATCCCATATGTCAATCCTGCCTTAAGCAAGAAAAAAAATATCTCTTTAACAGTGGGAATTTCACCTGACTCTACTGAGAGGTGGGCTAGAAGGACAGGCAAACATTAAATTGAGAATCAGGCAGTCAGGAATCTTTTTTATGTGACCCTGGATCAAGTTACTGAAATGTTCCTGGCTCTGGCTACTTTATTTGCAAAAAAAAAAAAAAAAAACAAAAATAAATTTATCCACAGCCTTTAGGCTAAAACGTTTCTCTCTAAAATGTTATAAAAAAGAATTTCTCCGGTATTTTCTAGTTCTAATAGGTTCTATGAACCTATTATCAGAGGGTTTCCTTTAAAAAAGTAAGATAAAAAATAGTTACGCTCAGAGGATCAAATGAGATCATAAATTTCTAAATATTTTCTTTGGTGCAATATGTTTTTTTTAAAAAAGGAGGAAAATTATTTTGTTTATTATTATTATTATCATCTCATCCCACTTTTTCTTCCTCATCAGAGGCCCAGGGCAGCTTGACTTCTTTTAGGGGCGAGGATGAGAGGAGCTCATGAACATGATTTTTCTGTTGCTCTGTTAAACAGTGAGAAAATTGGGAAGTTCAATCACCACAGTAGCTTGCTGATACCAGAAAATAAGTTTGAATGTATAAAGAATGTAGAAGCTTGGTAAATACCTTAAGTACTTTAAACTTCCAATTAAGTGTCTCTGGAATTGAAGAAACAAATACATTTCACTGTTGATAAGGCCTAGCTGAATGAGGAATAATTACACTATCATGGGGATTCGCTATGACTTACATTTAATCTGATACCTGTCACATTAGGAGTGGTCTGCAAATGGCAGTGGCCATTAATATCATTAAAGTTATAACCTCATTAATTGCCTTGGAAATTATCTACAGAAAGACCTTGTATAAGGGGAATTACATCCCTGGCCTCTAGAAAAAGGATAGCCAAGAAGGATGACCCAGCCTTCTGGGCACTGGACATAAACATCCTTGTGAAAAGAGTTGGCCTTTAGGCTTTCCTTGCCTGGATCAGAATCAGATAATTCACCTCATCCAGCAACCTAATTGTCATCATCCTCTATCCCTTCCAGATACCTTGAAAAAGGAAGGGATGATCCGCACTGGGTAACACAGAGAGTGGGCCCATAACACAGAGGTTGATGCAGCTGCTTCTGGTGAAAGCATGAGCCTATGTGTCCAGCTCAGTGATCCAGCCAACACCTCAGGCACTGACAATTCTGGGGTCTGGACCTACCATGTCCATGTGAGTGGTCCTGCACTAGGGAGGGCCCTGCACAAGATGATCCCACCATGTGGCATGTGGCAAGCAGGCATCTTCAGGACAGTTCTGTAAATCTCATTCAATGACATTTTGGAAAGGAAAACTATAGGATTGGGAAGTATCAGTGTTGCCAGGGGCCACAGTCATGAAGGGATTGACTGAAACAGTGCACAAGGGAACTTTTTGGGGTGATGAAAATTGCCATGGGTGGAATTGTCCCTCCTGCCCCACAAATATGTCACAGTCACAGAATGTGACTAATTTGGAGATGGAGCCTTATAAAGAGATGATTAAGTTAAAAGAAGGCTATTGGAAAAGGCCCTAATCCAACCTGATTGTTGTCCTTACAAGAGGGAATTCGGACACTGAAGATATCAGGGACATGCCCACACAGAGGAAAGTCCAACCATGTGAGGACACAGCAAGAAAGTGCCATGTGCAAGCCAAGAAGAGAGGCTTCTAAAGAAAGCAAATATGCCAATATTTTGATCTTGGACTTTCAGCCTCCAGAACTGTGAGAAAATAAATATCTGTTGTTTAAATCACCTAATCTGTAGTACTTTGTAATATTACAAACTACTATAGAAAATAATATAGATATTTTCTATATTTTTACTGTGATGGTAGTTACGTGATTATTTACATTTGTCAAAACTCATAGAATTGTATACCTATAAAGGGTTGCTTTCACTCTATATAAATCATACCTAACGAGCCTGATTTTAAAATGCTACTAGTCACTTTTTTTAAAGTTTGGCAGGAATAACAATATCTGTGAAGAATTTTATAAATAGGATTGTTTTTTAAAAATATACATCTAAATAGAATTAAATAACTAAAAATCAAATACAGTTCCTAAAGTTTTATGTTTGGTTTTTCCAATGCAAACAGTTCTATAAAGATGGCAATCATGATATAATGCAGTCTCTATTGTTGTGCTTTTTTGGTATTATTTATTTGTCTATATACATTTACTGATTCAAAAAAATATAATCATCCTTAAAGCTATGCAGCTAATCTATTATCTATTAATATTAACTGTCAGTCTATAACCCTATTTATCTGAAAGTTCTTAACTGTTAACTGTTCATAAAGTCATCAACTCATGATTATTAATAATTAAAACATTTTACTCTTGCAATAAAAAAAGTTTGTATTTTAAATGGACAGAGATTTCAATATCAAGCACATTACATGTAGAACCCATATTTTAATGTGATTATTCATAAGTACATGCTTTCTTCATGTTAATGATTTTATGGTGATTATTACACATGATGTTAACTAATACAACTGCTCAATCATTGATCATTCCAAGTTCAGAGATGCTATCAATGACATTTGGTTACTAAGCCTTAATGGCCATGGTCAAAGTCAAAGGTAAAACCAAATAGACAATTTAGCCAAACATTGTACTGAGGTTGAAGCAAATATTTAGTGCATTCTTGTATGAACTGAATTGAAATAAACTGAATTAAATCATGGTATAAGTTAATCAGACTGAAAATAAAAAGTGAATCAATAAATACAAGAAGACATACATATTCAATTATTTTGTTAGAAGAGAAAAAGCACTGACATTATAAATGTGTAATTCTTATTCATATAAACAAACAAATCTATAAATATACATGCTCCATGAACCATCACTGCAGTAATCCTAAACATCCAGTTTTCCAGTCCTAAAATTTCAGCCTCCCATATGTAACCAGCCCTTTCCTTGACAGATTTTTGAAGCTAAAGTTCAGAAACTGTTGAAGTAGAGTTGCAAGGGAGTAACTGTGCCTTTTTATTTTTCCTGCCTAGAGATTTTTTTGGAAACTACTGATAATTTACAAGAAACTTTCAGCAAGGTAGCCCTGCCAACAGGACTGGCACCCTTCCTGCCCCTCCCCCATAACTTCATGATGAATGCTTTAATAATCCGCCTGTTTGCTGCCTCTCACTCTTCAATGCTTTGCTCTAAAGACATTTCTTTTTTGAATCCAGTTGAGGAAAAAGCCCTGAACAAAGCTGCTTTTTTTCATGATTCTTTCCATGGCCTGCCCATGGGTCAGCATTTAATGATGCCAATGCCTCAAAGCATAATTATTAGATGAGATATTTCCTCCTGAGGCAGCACAAGCTGTTTCCTTCTTTCATGAGGTAAAATGTGTGCACCATCCCATAATCAAACAAGTAGGGAAAATCGCTACTTAGCATACACACAGCCCAGAACACAAATTCTAACACCAATTAGCAACAATATGAATTTAAGTCAGAATAGCCAATTTGCTAGTATGAAAATCCCAGGCAGGAAAATGTTTCTTCTTTTTCTGCCATAACAGCCCTCGTGTGCAAATAAGAGTGCATGAGAGTTAGAGATCGTCTATTAATATTTATAATTGCTTCCAGGAATTGCCATTGTCTTCATAGCAGCAACTACATAGGGTAGGAAAATGTGAGATATTATTCGAGCAGGTCACCTACCAGGGACCATAGTTGTGACATGGGGGCTAGTTAAAGCATCTAAAGCTAAGAGAGTATTCAGTAGAAAGAGCTCTAGAGTTGGTCAGGTTCTAATCTAGCTCTTCCTCAACCTGGCTGTGAGCAATTAAGTAAGTCAATTATCCTCTCTGAGCCTTGGTTTCCTTATTATAAAATGGGGAAAGTAACACGTGAAGATAAAGTGCCCTCCAAACGTAGGAGATGATCAGTAACAGAATCACAGCAGTTTCCCATTAAGCCTAAATAAAGGATGAGCAACACAGTCCCTAGTCTGATGCTATGGTGTGGGTGGACAAAGAGTACCTAGAAATAGACTCCTTACTGTGTTTCATCCCTGTGTCTTCACATGAGTAGTTTTCCTTTGGAAACTAACTTTTCCAAAAATTATTTAAAGTCACAGAAAGAAGTCCCAGCCAGAATAGTTACACCTGCTTCTTTAGAAAAGTTCTTCTCTAACTGGCATTAAATTCAAGATCTGAAGGCTAAGAGATAGGTAATTGTTCTCCTCACACTCTGTGGAGATGAAGTAGTGGCATCCTTCATGGAAAATGAATTTTCTTCATTGGCCCCAGTTAGTATGATGCTTAGATTTATAGATTTATATTTTATTCCTTCTGATGAATGCCTAGCAATATATAAGTGATGTAATCAATTCAAGACATTTTCAGACCTAAGAGGCTGAGTTGTGAGAAGGAAAAGTCAAATACAGTTGGCCCTCCATATCTGTGGTCTCTGCTAAGAAACCACTAAGGAAATGAGTATTCATGAACTGTGGTACCTGAGGGGGTCCTGGGATCAATCCACCCCAGATAGTGAGGGATGACTACACAGAAACTTAGGTGATATATGTAAAGTAAAAAAAATCTGGAAGTGCTGTTCAGTGAAGAAAAAAGAAAATATTGAACACAAGTGAAGAAAAATACCTTGAGCAGAATGAAGTAAAACAAAGGAAAATTTAGACAACATTTTAAAAGACTAATAACAAACATCTGTTAAATAAATATTTATCTTCAGGAAATTGTCAAGGTTATTCTCAAGCATAAATTATTAAAACTTTCAAGAATCTATGGAATTCATCAAACAAACCCTTGTGGAAACTTGTTAAAGGGTAGAAACCTGTGCTCTTCATGGAAGTAAAATTCAGGAGACAGGCAGACTATATAGGTTTGAGTCCCAGTGCTGTCACTTAGCTGCAGGACGATTGGCAAGGCGTTCTACATCTTTGGGCCTGGTTTGTACATCTCTAAAATACGTAATTAGATTCGATTTAAATCAGCAAACTGGAGACCAATTGGCTGATTAATAACTGAGCCGAAACTTAAACATTTTAGACATATTATATAAAAATCTAGGCTGCTGAAAAAATGGAGTATCACTTAACTTGCGGTCAACTTCCTGCCTGGCAGCAATGGGCTGGAGCTGATTATTGCCAATATACTCTCCCCTACCCCTACTGGCACCTGGAGCCTCTAAATGCATGCCTATGCACCTATTGCTTGCTCTGCGTCACTTTGTAAAATACCTGCTTGGATGCTGGAGCATTTAGATTTGTGACCCTGGATGACTATTCTCCACCATCACATTTAGTTCTCAGACTCCATAATTCTTTAAAGCTTCACACCTACAGTGGAAACTCCAGCGCAATAGATTCTCTTCATACACTACAGTTTTAATCATCCCATTAGTTGGAGAAAAATATTTAAATAAAGATTTGAATCAAAAATTGAAACTAACATACTGATGTTCTAGAAACTCTTTAAAACTTCTACTTCTCCTATGTGACCATGGTGTTTATTTTAGCTCCATGCTCATCCACTTTGCTTCCTGTCCAACTTGATTTCTGTTTTACAGTCACATTTATATAGACTTTCCACAGTAATTAATTTTGAAGCATAATATTAAACTGGCTTTCAAAAGAAACACATCAGAAACTAAAAATGCTTACTTCATGAGAATAATAGCTGATGCCAAAGATAGAATTCTTGAAGCTTAGATAAACCTGAACGGTTTCCTGCAAATCTTTGTCTTTTAGCCCCTTTTCAGAATACTTCCATAAAAGAAAATCGATTCTATTTTGACCAGACTGCACACAAACATGAGGTTAATAATGTTTGCCTGACACTTTTCAGTACCCTACTTTGAATGCAGCAGTTTGTTTTGCTGCCATATTTCTTTCAAATGATGTGCTTTGTAAGAATTTTATATTCATCAAAATACCTATGAGCAAATTTTTAGTAGAAAGTGTTAGCTAGCTGCTTGCATGCTTTTGAACGTGAGAGATTTTACCATATGTTGCTATATCATTTAAATTATGTCTTAAGTGATGCCAAAAATCTGGAAGGATAAAGGGAGATTCTATTATCTCCATGCTTTATTTGCAAGTCACCAAACAGCTAGCTGCTTTAGCTTATCCAGCTGTGTGGCACCACATAGCTAAAACATCTGGGTGATTAGCTGAATTATTCATTTTCATCAAGATATTTTGTTCGCCTATAGACAATATCTGAGCTTTATATGTGGATGTGCATAGTATATGTGTGTGTTTACATACACACACATGTTTCTAAAATGACAGAGTAAAGCAATTGTGCTAAATACAAAATGCAGGGTTGGACTCTCCCCTCACTTACTGCTGGACATTTCTAACAATCGATGGCTCTTTTCCATCTGTGCCCCTGCAATTCTCAGGGAGCAAAACTGAGAGCTAAGCTGGAGTAAAGCTAAGGAAAGGGGTGGCATTCCCATTCTCTATAATCCAGAGCCAAGACTTCTGACCCTGTGCACACGTGCAGGGGCACAAATGCTGATAGATAAGGCACACTTAGGGGAATGCAGCAGGGCCTGGAAGAATCCAAAAATAATACTTAAGGAGCCCATATTATGCACCACCAGGCTTAATGCCTTTCCCTGAATTATCTCATTTGATTTCACAATAATTCAATGATGCAAGAACTATTATTCCTTGCCCCTCCTTTTGTACAAATAAAGGGACTCAGAAAAGTCAAGTAACTGGTTAGTGTTTATATTTGATGATAAGTCTGACTTCAAAAACCATTTTGTAATAATGCAGCTACATTGTCTTGTCTTGGTCACATCTGGCCACCCTTCTCAAAATGGCACTAGAGCATATTGAAAGCATGTCATTCCAGGCCAAGAGGGCAGTCCTGGTTTAGGCCCCTCCTGGCAAGATTATAAAGTAGAGCAATAGTGACAACCATCCCTGTGCTGATCCAAACCTTCCCTATTAGAACCTTAGTTGATCCCCTAACATCTTTGGGCAGGGTTATAGAAGGAAAGGAAGCTGAAGTTACATTTTTTTCACATCCACAGCACATGCCACTTGAATCACTAAGGTGGCCTAGGCACAACCTGTACTGTCGTGTTTTGAGCTGTCATATATTCTGAATTTTCTAATCAGCCAAATCTTAAATGCTATCTCTCTTTGTCAGTCTATCTATTTTGATTTGGGGTTTATAAAATTAAACTGCTAAACTCCACTGGAGACCATGACCTTATCTACCATCTTGGTATGTTTAAACTATTTCAGTTATGGATGGCTACAATTGTTTTTAATGCTCACTACAGTACTTTCAGTATATCTCCATTAAACTATGTTTAAGGAGGTACTTTTCCTGGAAAAAAAAAGCATGATGTTTTTGTTCTTGGAATCTATGCAGGCATGATATATCTCACCATAGTACCATGAGGCAGACAATAGACAAAATGGAACACAGAAAACTTTTGAAACCAAACAAGCAAATAATTGTCATCCCAATTATTTCATTATGGCTGACAATAGAATAACACAAAAGACTGAGTGGCTCCCAGAATGGCATGACAATCAGAGAATCAAGACATGAAGAGTACTTCTAAGCGACAGCAGAATTCGCACAATATGTGATGTACAGTAAAACCTTGTTATTCTGATCACAGCTCTTTCTTCTTCAAATAATATGTAATTCAGAACAATTCCCACTCCTCAACTGCCTAGACTGTCTTATTGTTATTTCGTCAAAATACAAGCTCATTTTAACCTGGCTAATTCAAAGTCAAATTTTGCCAGCCCCTTACATGGTAACTAATGAGCTTTTACTTCCAGTCTGTTCATCTCCTGGGCTCTAACTATCCCCAAATTGGTTTTACAAATGCAAGTGTGCAGAATAAAAGAAAATCATCATCATGAATGGTAATAACATTTGAAGAAAAGTGTATATTAAAGATCCACTTTTCTGTGACAATCCAAATTTTATTTTTTTTAATTTCCCTTATATTTAGATATTAAACTACAATTTGAACACATTCAAAATATGTGATTTATAGGAAGGGGAAGAAGAGAGGGAGACTGAGAGAGGGAGAGAGAAAAAGAGATTCAATTTTTTACTACTAATAAAATCCATTAGCATCTAATAATATCTGGTATAATAATAATACAATTTATTGGCACTGACTACATGCAATAAACTTGAAATATATTATCTTATAGAGTCCTTGCAGTAACCACAAGTCAAATACTATCACCCTCATTTGATTGGTGGAAAAAGAGAAGCACAGAAAGCTTAAGTAACCTGCCCAGGCTGCGCAGTTGTTCAATAGCTGGGACTCTGACTCGGCTGGGACAGGAACTTAGACCACTGTTTAGGAGGACTATGATGAAGCTGCTTAAGTCCAAAAGTGGAACTCTGTCTTCTTTCCTCCCACTTCTACTTATCTTCACAGCACTATCACCATCCCACACCGAGGTCACCATCACAGCCCCATGGAAGAAATGAACCTTTAGAATTCCTGTCTCAGGCTTTGCTGTCAAAGACTGACAATGAACTTAGCGGCTCTCCCAGACCCAAGACTCTTTCTATTCTCCTGGTCCTACCCACTGCCTCTAGAATATCCTCCTTCAAACCTAACGTTCGATTCACTCAAGAGCCTGGACCACCTCCCTCCTGACTAGAGACTCTTCAGCTTGGCCCACTCCAAACTTTTCTACAAGATGTCATATAATATTTTCAATAACTATATAATGTTTTCCTACCTGTAGAGATGAAAAGTCTTCATCATTTATTTGCCTCAGCAAGTTATCCCAAAAGCTTACTAGATTTTGTTCTGGCAATGTAGCTGAAGGCTGTGCACTAGGTAAAATGAATGTGTCATGGTTTAAGAAGCTTCCTGCATCACTCTGTTCCCTTAGGGCACTGAAAAGCTGTCCTGCCCCTGGTTTAATATCTAATAAGATAACCCAAGTCAGGACAATTGTCTAGTAAGGGTACATAAGATTCATCTTCAGTTTAGACTGAGCAAAATTTTGTCATCAAATTACATCTCTCTTTCTTGGCCCTGAGACCAGGCCACCCTTCTAAATGTGGGAACATAGAGACTAGACAGGTCTTTCAGAACATAACCACAGGTGCACATGTACATGTGAACATGCAAACACACATACATACATGCACACCCTCTGGCCCGATATGAACAATATGAACAAGTATCTTGGGAAGGCACAAGAGCTGGCAGGGTAGAATGGCTTGGACACATGGAAGTTTTTCACCTTCAAGCAGAAGGGCTGAAGAGTAATGCATATTCTAAGTTTAAAGTATTGTACTGAATGGTATTAAAAGTTTATATAAAGCCTGTTGACCAGCTTCTGACTCTTGCTGCAATAAAAACTTCATCCCGTTGCTATTAAAAGACTCATTATTTAGCTCGGAGAAGGGACGTCAACCCTCACAAGAGATAGACCCCCAAAACACTAGATATTTTCTCTTTCACATATGCCTTCCTTGGTTTTCAAATTTCAAATTTCAGTGTGCATGGTTTTCCTACTTATCTTTAAGTATAGCACTGGCTTGATATCTCCTAAAACAAAAAGAGAGCTGAACTGGAATCGTGAAACATAAACCTTGCATGTGATGTTGGACAAGTCATACTTCCTGTGTCCCATTTTCTTAGTCTGTAAAACAAAAGCACTGAACTGGGTTGATCTAAGTTCCTATCCTTTTCTGATGTCCTATGAGACTTTACTGGAAACAAACATAGGCTTAACATCATGGGATCCAGAAGAAAATTACTTGGGCTCATATCACAGATTTACCACTTACTGTTTATGTCTTTGGGTAAGTTCCTAGCTAAGACTGTTTTGTCATTCATAAAATGAGGATAAATGAGTATCTGTCCTATTAGGTTGGGGTGGGAATTTTAAGACATCATATATAGACTGTGCTTAGAATTGTGCCTAGAATATAGAAAACATTCTATAAATATTTAACTGTTGTGATTCATCCTCATTTACCAAAAAACAAACTAACAAAAACAACAAATAAAAACAAAAAACACCTACTAGGTTGATTTTCTCACTAGGAGACATTAAGTATTGACTGTCCCAAATATAACACTAACACGTAATTATTGAGAACCATGTGCTAGATTGATTTAAAAATTACATAAATTAGCTCTTTAAAAACCACATACAAATTATGTGGGGTTAAAATATCATTTTCCTCTATTTTAAAGATAAAGAAACTGAGGGACAAAGCTTAGCAACTTGTTCATGATTATACAGAATACTTTTTAAAATATTTCACAAACAGCTCTCCTAGAGGGGAAAAAAAAAAAAAAAGCATGCACCACTTTATGTGGTGTAAATCCTGTCACCATGGCCAATTACGAGCTACCCATGTGGCATCACTGAGTGCAGAGCTGAGAAGAGATGAGCACAAGTGGCTCCCACAGGCCTCTGGATACAGTCAGAATGCTATGGAGAGAGTCATCCTCTCCAGGGCCACTTAGTTGACTTCCTCAAAGCATATTCATGTCGTTCTATTTTGGAAGCTCAACATTACTTTATAACACAAAATAAATAATATATATATACACACACTTTAAAAACTGAAAAGTCAGATTTTGCTTGTGTTTCACCA
This sequence comes from Macroglossus sobrinus, assembly GCA_004027375.1. Lineage (NCBI taxonomy): Eukaryota > Metazoa > Chordata > Mammalia > Chiroptera > Pteropodidae > Macroglossus > Macroglossus sobrinus. The sequence goes on from PVKZ01000829.1 coordinate 74,530, forward strand.
TGCAAGAGTGTGGAGGTCTGAGCGGCATTATTAACTACACAACCATTTCCTTTTTGTTAGTCGAAGGGAACAATTGTTTTACTTCAAAAAGACTTAGAACTGATTTATTTCTGTTATCTGCTTCTGGGGGTACCACAGTTAATACTGTAATTTATTTGCATGATATAGTAAACATAATGTTAAAAAAAGATTTTTCTCTTTGTTTATAAATTAAACTAGTTTTCAGCAATGTATAAATTTCTTTACTGTTTGGTATGTTTTAAAATGTTTGATTTGCAATCTATAGCCATGCTACCTGGAGCAAGTCCAATCCAGTCTGATCTTGGAAGCTAAGCAGGGTGGGGCCTGGTTAGTATTTAGATGGGAGACCACCTAGGAAGACTAGGTGCTATAGGCAAAAAAACTTTAAAAAAAAATAAGGAATTATAAATTGACAAGGTCTTTGCAATCTGTGAGGTCAACCAAAATTTGACTTGCCTTAAAATAAAATTAAATTAAATTAAAATGTTTGGTTTGCACAATTACTATATATGATAAAAAATGTATATCATGTATTCTTTCTTATTGAGTACTTTATGCAAATTAATGTTTCTTATATGAAATTGTTGATTCATTTCTGCTAGCTTATTAATAACACATTACCAGATGTTTCTAAATCTCTCCATACAATTCCAATTTTTGATCAAGCCTGACATCCAGAATTTCACTCAAAGAGCCTTTTTGGTCTTAATTTAGAATATGCATTGACTTAGCAATTTAAAAATTTACTGAAAGGACAAATAAATAAAGATTCTCAGTTTCTAATTGTTTTGTGCTGGCTAAAACATCATTTTGTACACCATAAAGCAGTTGTATGAATTTGTTCACAGATAACATCCTGGTAGAATATAAGTTGTAAAAGTAGAACTATGCATTTCCCCCAAACCTTAGGAAATTTTTCTACCTCCAAGAATCTCTGGTGCTCTGGGCTGCAGGAGCACCTATTGTGTTACAGATGCAGGTGGTAGCCAAGGCTTGGATTGCAAGAGCCCTTACCCAAGGAGTCTCTGACAGTGTTCAGCAAGGCTAAGTCCGGTGCCCAGGAGGCCTGTCATGCACTACTCATGCCCTTCTCAATTCTGTAAACTCATGAAAACAAAATTCAGATGGAGGTAAAAGTTGACTTTTGCACATCTCTTTTGTGTATTATTTTAGTTCCGAATGCCTCTCTCAGAGGTCTTCCTCTTTGAAAGTGTTAAATAAAATAATTCAGGCTTTGTGCTACTATCTCGATATCTTGAAGTGATCCTTAACCCCACGACCAAATGTCTTCATTTTAAATGATAACTGCAGAGAAAGGGTCATGATTGGCCCAAGGAAGAGGTTGTTCAGAGGTGGGATTTCAGGGACTCCCACAGCAGAATGGCTTTGATAGGAGTGCATCTCCCCCAGCCTTCAAAAGTACACCATGTACACAACTCTCTGCCATTTAAAGCATCACCTCTAGCTCCTTCCTCTCATTTCCCCCCAACCCTGACCCCTCACTTCCTTGTAATCCCTATACAGCAATTCTCCATGCACCAAGGATAACTTCTCTCCTCCCTCTGGAGATAAGTGTCAGCTGCTTTCCCTCTTCTACCACTAACAGCAGCTAATATTTACTGAACAATCACCATGGGTTGACCTAAATTCGAAATGTTTTACACATATTAGGTGATTTCATCCTCATTCCACCTTTGTGAAGTAGTGTTACCTACCCCCTTTTTATGTGTCAGAAAACAGAGCACAGAGAAGGTAAGGTATTACCCAGGTACCCACAGCTGATAGGTGGCAGGGTTTACCCACACTGGCAGCCTGGCTTCCAACCATGTACCCTCGACCACTACACTGGCAGCATATGACGTTAGTCCCTTAACCTCACCTCATTTTTAAATGAGGAATTAAATTCCATCTTCTCCCAACCTATTTCCATTCTGACACTGAGTCCTTCATTCAGACTTCAGTTACATCACTGTGTCTATTAATTTAAATGGCAGAAACTCCCATTGTAATTATCATTTTCAACACCACAGCTTTCTCCTGTAGTCACAGAACACAGAACCAGTTTTTTGTCCCCATTAGTGAAAATCGTTTAGTATTTTTAACAAGGCCTTCTTGTTTTTCAAAAGAGAACAAATTGGAAGGAGGAGTGTTTTTGCTCAGCTTTATTACAGAAGTAGGTTGCGTCAGGAGCCCTGTGTCTATTTCTGCCTGAGCTGTTATTTCTCTGGGCCTCAGAAGAGCCTTGTCCTTCCTGAGGCTGAGTTCTCCTCCCAGGGGAGATGCAGGCAAAAGCACTGCTACCAGATGATCTTTTTAAAACTGTCGAGATATTGACTCCTTACATTCATTTCATAGTCGCTACTTAGCAATGGTTTTGCTATTAATATCCAAACACAAGGGGAACATGTGAAAAAGGATATAGTTGGACGGCCTATTTAAAGTAGGTGAAAATGAAAAAAAAAAAGATGATTTTTTTCAGATAATTTTCCAAACAATACTTTATAAGTAGGGAGGAATATAGAAAGATTTGTTTGGGCATACAACGGGCAGTGATTACTGAGCTACTTAAGAGACCAATTACTAATTCAGTTATTTGGCAAATATATACTGAACCAATGATGCAAAGTTTACTAAGCACTTATTTTTGTGCCATAAACAGTGTTAATCACTGTACATATTATCTTATTTAATCCCTACAAGAAAATCTCTGAACAACTATTATTCTCATTTTACAGATGAGGAAACTGAGGTGGGTAAGTAAATTGCCTAAAGTCATGCAGCTGACAAGGTAGTAAAGCCAAGATTTAGATCCAGATTGTCTAAACCTATAGCCCCAAGGTTTTAATCACTGTGCTTTACTATCATCCAGAAGATTAAAAAAGAAGAAGAAGAAAAAGGTAAATAGGAAGCATTTTTTTTTTTTTTTTTTGCTCTCAAAGAGTTTACTGGTTGCAAAAAAGAAAACACATATTCAGAAATGACTATAGTATAAGGCAGGCTGTAGCACATCTTCCAAGAAAGGAAGACATTGGCTTTAAAGGGAGCTCAGAAAAGGGAAAGAAGGTTTCTGGCTAGAGGGATTATAGCAGGCTTCATGGAGGAGGTGATATTTAAACTGAACCCTAAAGGATCTTAACCAAGTTTGAGGAGAAAGCATCTAAGCCAAGGGAATGATGGGTTCCAAGGCTCAGAGGGGCAGAAATCTGGATGGTGAGCCTGTGAGGACCTAAGAGAAGCAGTGAAAAACAAAACCAAGTAATGATCACCGATCTGTCTTCAATATTTATTATAGGTGCTCAAAAACATATAGAATAGATTAATTAATTTGGGAAAGACAAGAAGAGGACAGGCTTTGGAACCATCAGGATATCACAGTCAGAAATGATATTTTTCTGTGAGCAGTGTAAAACAATGTAAAACTATCAAAAGAGGGACACAATCAGAGATTTATATTAACTAAGAAGTAAGTCAAAGGACAGCTTGGCTTGCAGAGAAACTCGAGGACAACAGGCTGTTAAATGGTCTGTGCAGGAAGACATGAAGATGGTACTAATGAGATGGAGAAAAGGCACAGAGAGCAAAGGGCTACATCCAGAGGAAGAACTTCCCCTTCCCCTACAACCACTACTTCCTCACCTCATCTAGTGGCAGGGGGAAATTCTTATATTGATTCATATTGCACAGGGGCTAGTTTCTCAATCAAGAAGGAGAAAATAAGTCTTTAACTAATCATCCTAACATCTGGGTCCACCTACACTAGTCCCATTCTGATAATGTTGGTCACACTCTCTGAATCCTGTATGAGAAAAAGAGAGTGGGGAGGACTATAGAGCCTGACCCTGTACCTACAATTTCACAGTTGGGAAGGTCTTCACTACATTTAGCACCCATCGCAAGTTAAAAGAAAGGAATCTCAGCAAAATACTTCATATTCAATATATTAACCGATGACAGCCAGATGACTTGAACAATGCAACTCTAGGGGACAAAACAAAACAAAACAAAAACACCAGGACCTTCCCTTTTTTCCTATTCTTCCCTGAAGAGAGAGGACTCAGAAGAATATGAACCACACAGGTCCAGTTCCTTTATCCAGGGCTGTTTCAGTAAAAGCTCGCCCTGAGTAGAAATGCACACAGATATAACCTAGATAAGTATGGATTGATAGAAATTATGTCTATAATGTATTATAAAGCAAATACTATTTCAAAGCAATATTGGAGAGGGGAAGTACATCTCCATCTCAAAGTATTGGCAGTGTGTAACTCGTACAAGTGGGATTATGAGAGCTTTTAGTTATCATTTTCTTTACCTGTACTTTCACATTAATAATTCAAAAAATTTAAAAATTACTTTTGCAACAAGAAAAAAAATTTAATTTTTAAAATTGTAAAAGTAACTATGAAAAATATATTGACACAGTATCTTCAAGGTTTTATGGCTTAACTGATTTTGTGACAATGCCATTTTATCCAGTGGCAATGTCAAGATGCAGCTGGGACTGTCTAGAGCATCTCCCCTCTCCCAAGGCTCCCCACTCTTGATGCTATCTCTTCTTCTCTATCACGATCTCTGTCCACAAATATGACACATGGGCTCCGCAACAAACACCCAATCGCCCTGAGCAGTAAGGACCAGAAAAGCAGAAAGTCTTAATCCTCTTTTCTCCCACTACATTTGTCTTCTTCTGTCCAGACTCTCTGGAAACCAGACAATATTTACCACTCTCACCCATCAGAATTGTGCCCAAGCTGATGACCACAGAGGCCACTTTCTCATCACAGAGGTGCCTGAAATCCAGTAACCTTTTCTTTGGCTGAGTTACAAAGTTCCTTAGAAGCAAACTTTTCTAACAATGTGCTGATATGTATTCCAATGATCAGTCTAAATATTACCTGCCTCATATAATTTATAAGTGCCACATGTAAAAACAGGCACTGAAAAAGACATGATCTAAGCACACCTGAACTGTCTTTCTCCTCTCTGTACTCACACCTCTGGCAAACCAACCAACCAATATAATGTGAATCTTATTCAAGGCTTTTATGTCTTTTGTAAGCAAATGAGTCACAAATGAAATGCATCTCAAATTTAATTTACTGATGGCATATATTAGAATGAGTTCAGAGGTCATTTTGCAAAATGTTAAATCAGTTTGTCTATTTTGCACTAAGAAAGCATCTCTTTAACCCATATGCCCATTTAAACTTCTCTTTAAAAAAAATCTATTTCCTTTAAATACCAGGAGTGATCATTTATGACTTCAAAAAATGTAGACCTATAATTTTTTCTCATTATAGGCTATTTCTTAAAAAGATAAAAGTGATGTGTGTCATACAGACAGAAAGCATACCTTTCAGGACTGAGATGAGACTTTAGAAATAGAAAGGAAGCCAGCATATATGTACCTCCACTAATCCTTCTCTTAATCTTCACTCTTTGTTGGGGGAGAGGGGTGAAAGGAGCTGCTAGGCATCGAATCAAGATGCTCTCTGGCTCAGGAACAGAGCTAGGGGGATTACAGCTACTAAAAGAAGGTCCAGGGTGTTATTGACATGATTTCCACAGACTGGCTCCCCAAACACTGTATTAAGTTCTATCTTCTCACCTGTCATGCTTATTTCTACTGTGGTTTAGCCATCATCACCCAACAGAGGGTGGAAATTACATAATTTTCACATACAGTTGTCAACTATAGCCTCATCTTCATCTTAACTACTCCTTAAACAAAAGAAAAACAATAAAAGAATACATTCATCCTGTTAAGTTTGACTATGAGCACAACTGTTAATTATCTATCTCACTTTCAGTATGACCAGTTGGGTCTAAAAATATTATTTTATGAATGGCAGTCACCATCATATGGAAAGCATAACTATTCTGAAGAACAGATTTATAAGTCAGCACAGAGTGCTAACCCAAATGCCTGAAGGAGCCCAGCAGGTAATTAAAAGAATGAGGCAAACAAAGGGTAAGATAACGGAGAGCTGAAGCTGAGGGGAACTAGATAGAGTATGGACTGCCATCAAAAGGCAAAAGGTGATTGTGGCCAAGTGTGAATAAGAGTTCAATGCTGTTAAACTTTGATTTTTCCACAAATGAGAAGCCCATTATCTTTCTTAGATGTTTAAAGTTAGAAACAGATTAACAGGGAGACTCTAAGATTAGTTGGGTGCTTTCAGAACAGAGAATCAATTGACTGCCTGAAGGGGCCACACCCAGAAACCAGAGTTCAGCAAGTGCTGGGGCAACCAACTCCAAACTCCAGTAAAATATCCAAAACCTTTCCATTTCTATCTTCAAAGCATAGCATGTTATCACACACACACACACACACACACACACACACACACACACACACAAATGAACTTAAAAAAATATTTTGGGACAAGAGTATTTTGATATTCCTCAGATTATACCACTATACCATAATAGCACTACCAACATAGCTTGTCCTAAGGCCTAATTTGAAAAATGATTCAACTCTCCTCTTCTTAGGAAAGACACCAGCTACAACTGCTTTTTAAAAAGGTGGAGGGAGGAGGTAATTGAAACTATTGGGGGAAAAGAGAGATTTTCATGTATAAAACATATTTTACACAAGTCTCTCTGATCCTGGAAAGGCTCAACTGAAGAAGGCTTCACATATCTGTATTGTGTGAAATCCTTGACTTGTGTTATTTATAACACACTAAATTAATGACAAATCTCTGATTCACTTTTGCTATGTACACCCAGACATCCTGCCACTAAACCATTTAGGTAGCTGTTAAGAGGGAATGATCCAATCATACTTTTCCCTTCTTATGCAATAATGATGTAATTCTTATAACATAAGACCTGAAGTCACAAAAAGTCTTTGTTACTTCAAAAACAGTGATTGAGCTCCTTCTTTGTGCCAGGGCTTAGATACTATAAAACAAAGCTGGGTAAAACAAAGTCCTTGTTCTATATGAATTCCAGTCTGAGTAAGTGTCAACAATTAAAAAAAAAAAAAACACCCTAACTAAATGACTAAGTGAGAAAAAATATGTGTATGAACAAAACGCTATGGCATTATAGGCGTGGCGTGGGAGTCCCCAATTCTGCCTGAGAGACAGAGAAATGTGCATTTGAGCTTTAAAAGATTGTAAAATATAAGGAGAGTTGTTCCAGAACATGACACCTTATCTAGAATTTCATACCTATAAAATCCAATACCTAGATACTAAGTTATTACCAAGTAAAATTTTGGTTGGTTTGTTTTCACCTTGGTTTTTTTTTTTTTCTTTTGTTTTGCTTTGGCTTCATTTTTATGAAGAGCACCTGAAAATTTTATAAATTCTTTTACCAACTTTCATATTGCCCTTGAGTATAGTTGGGGTCAAATTATAAATGTTTCTCATCTCTTTCCCTAGCTACTTTCTTTAAATAGATTCCATAAAGTGACACAATGACATTTAATCACAAACTCAATGCATAAAACTGCTGAAGTGTTTGAAAATATAAAAGCTTTATGACGATACATATCAAATGATACCGAATATGAAAAATCCTAGAACATTAGCAGGATTGGCTAGAAATAAACCCATCCTGAAGTAATCTCAGCTTTATACAAGTGCAAATGGCAATTATACAGAAACAGAGATTTTCAAAACCAATACCTTTCCTGTTATTAAACTGATGTCCCAACACCATGGGTAGCTCATTGTCATTTGATGATTGTGCCAGCCTAGTAAATTCTTAAGACATTAATTATGGTACTTCTCAGAAGATTAACTATGGGTGAAAAATCACAAGGTTTTTGTACTGTAACAAACCAGATGGAGAAAAAAAAATAATAATAAAATAAAACAGGTCTATAAAAAATAAAAAGTAAAAAACCACATGATATATTTTCAGATTTATCATGCCACATGTCTTCAAGATAATTATCATTTGTCATTTTGGTTTATACATGAAAAAATCTGATAAAAGATAGGCAAAATTAAATCAAATGCTTTTAGCAGGCCCTTAATGAATTCCCCCTACTAATGTTTACATTGCTAGGCTATCTATTTGTACATCATCTGTCATTTGTTTCCAAAGGGTTCTATTTTCTGATATGATACTTATAGTGTGTTATGAATCAGCTAATTATACAATAACCTTTACTAGAGGCAACACCAGAATTACATGGATTTCAGGGCAGTTATTTCTAATCCTCATTTTAAATTACATCTGTCTCTTAAATCAGGAGAAGAAAAGAGAGGCAGTTGGTAAACAAACCACCTACAGCTAAAGCCAACTGATGGATTTGTTTTGTTGGACAATAAAAGTTAATAAGAGCTATAAAGCAAAAGATTTATATTTTCATAAACTAAATGCCATGTATAAACACATTATTTCCATTCCTAGTTAATGATACGAGTTGGCCCAAACTGACTGTCTTTATCTAGTGATTTGCTTATGATACAGAGAAATATTTTTAATGAATTACAAAATGTTCTTCACGGAAAGGGAAAGACGGGTGGATGTGAATAAATAATTCATGTCAATATTTATCCTTGTGCAAATGGGTCCAAAACACTTTTTTTCTATCTATTTTTTATTTAATGTAAGGTGTCCAGTGATTGCCTCTGTGATGGGAAATGTTCTTCCCTGACTTATTCTGTGACCTTTGCGTAAAATATGGTGAATAATTAAATGTCTCCTTACTCCTTTCCTCTTCCTAGCCCCTTTACCTCTATTCTCTACTTTGCTAGTGTTAAAGTACTTAGCATGCTTATGACTACCAAAGCCCCAGAGGAATGTAGGGTAATGGATGTTTAAAAAGGGAAATTCTTGGTAATTTTTGGTGGATGGGTCAGGTACATTAGCCCACATGTTGTTCTGCGAATTGAAATTCCCATCAGATGGGTCAGTAAAGATGAAATGTTAGTATCCTTGAGAGGATGTTTCTCAATGTGGTTCTGAAAAAAAAAAAAATGGTACAGGGCTCTTTCAATGAACTCCATGACAAGAAAGCTCTCTCTGTGACCTCTCTCAGATGGTTTTCCAGAACCAATAGGCAGGCTTCTCACTATCTCCCAACTGTGTCATTCAACACAATCTATAGGTGATTACTACTAATTGAAAGTATACTGAACCAAATAAAACCTTTACATGTTCTGATCTAGCATTTGAGGACCCTCCCAGGAAGAGATATGGAGGTGCTTAGATCTATGTTTAGGTGCTATCCCAATTGTCTTCTCCTCTGGTTCTTTCACACATCCTTCACTGACTCACCACTTTTACAAAAAGCATGCAATGATAACTAAGCACTCACACAAATTTCATAAACCCCAGAGTCATAGAAATCCCTCCCAGAACCTTGATTTCAATTCAGATCTTTTTCTGATTCAAGAAGGAAAAAAATATTTATTTTCTACATACTTAGCAACCAGATGGCATCTATCAAATCTAATAAGTACTGATACATTCTTAAGTGATGAAGAAAAGTGTTAGAAAGACAGAAGTAGAAGCCAAATCTCTGGGCTTTCAAGGATTTGAAAATAGCCTGTGAAAACATAGCACTTTTTCCTTATCACTGGCTAAACCACCAGTTGGTGCTCCCCAAGGAGAAGCTACAAACCTACCCAATGACCTAGTGGTAGACATTAAGTTCTTTGGAGTGATACTGAATGTTCATCATGTTAAAAGCCTAAGGCAGTAAAAATTGGTCCTCTAACTAACTCCCTTTTCCCTTTTTTTCCCTTCAGGGACAAGTTTTTTATAGGACTTTTTAATGCTTGTCATTTTCACCTTTACACCTTCCACTCAACTCTCCTATTGAAACTCTTGTAGTGTCATTTTTACCTGCTCCTGACAACACACTCACAACTCACAACACGTCCTTTGGGTCCCTTTATAGAAGTTGCTCTTTTTTGAGATGATATGCCAACATCCCCGCCAACTTAAGCACTCTGATTCACCTTTGCTATTGCACTTATGACAATCTGTTGTCATCGTCTTCCTCCAAAGGTAGTATTTCCCATAGGAAGTTTTATATAGACCAGAGTCTGGCCGTTGGCCTCACAAAATCAGAAAGGAGAATTTTGACAACACCTCAAGAACACATTTATCTTTTAGTGACAATCTCACATTACTAAAGCCCAAGGAATAAATAAAGATAGTCATTTATTAATGCATAATAAAAATATAACTATCTTTCACCCCAGAATATGCCTACTTGTGTGTCTTGCCTACAGAAGTTAAATCTCACTCAGGTTGCGTGAAGAACATGGAACCATACAGAGGCAATGGGAGGAACTTCTATAATTCAAGCATTTCATGGTGTCTCAGTAAGCCTACCTCCACCTCTAAAGTCCCAGCCCAGCAGTGAGACCAAAATATGCCAAGCCTATTAGATAATGTTCATTCCCTTTCCCCTGGATAGTACTTGGACACCCACTGCCAACAATTTCCTTAAGACTCTGCTTTTCTATTTTTTTATACATTGATCAACAATCATTCTAATTAACTTTTCTTTAGAAATTTTAACATAGAGAACCTGGTTGCATGATCAAGTCTTGCTGTGCTTAGACTTGTTCTTTGCAGACCTCTAACACCTCCTATATTGAATTGTCAGGTTGAATTCTGGGCATTGCTTCCTGTGATGACTAGCCTATGATGACCAGCCTAGCTCCCTAGTCCGCCTGCTGATTTAAGCCTTATATCAGCATCTATTAATGGTCTGGAAGAATTTAAAGAATTCTAGGCTGACTGACTCTGGACATAACACCGAGTCAGCCTTGCTGTTGACCCAGGTAGGAATCTGTGTCCCTTGCCTCCCATAAGCCCTAACATCAACAGCCCATTTCAGAATCTGGGGACTTGTCTCATCCCCTATGGCTGAGCCTTTGTCTTGGGCATAGTTTTCTTTGGACTAGAGGCTTATTGGCTCTCTTCATGACAGGTCCTGTGTCCCTCTCAGATGCCAGGACCTGCCATCTTCTACCTTCACTTCTGTGTTATCTGCCTCTCTCTTACTTATAAGCTCTTCCTGGGCCTCAACTTGCTCCAACGGGTCAACTAATCTTCAGACTCAGGCCCTTCTTCCACATTCCTAGTTTAGCCCATCTTATCTCTGTCCTCATACTTGACAGAGACAAAAACACAGGGAAATTAATTTCTCATTTTCCAACTGCTCATGTCGACATTAGGTAGTCACATAATAAAGTAGTAATGAAGATACATTTAGAAAATCATCTCTTCTCATTGGAAATAGACTGAAATAACAAGCATTCAGTGCACTTTAATGGGCATTCTCAAATTCTACCGTGGCAAAGAATACTGGTTTAGGAGTCAGAAAACATGACCTCTTTAATAAATGCCCACCATCAATGGAACACATACTTTTGACACTCTATTCCGAAATTAAAATGACAGAATTTAATCTAGTGTTTTCTAAAGCCCTATGCAGTTCTGAAAATTCTATGACCACAAAATGAATCAATTTTATAGTTGCTGATGTGTATGTACATGGGCATGTGTGCATGTGTATGCACATTTGTTTGTGCGTTTATAACTCTGTATTTTTTCTGGCAAGAAAAAGGGTGCTTACAATCATTTGTTAATGATGTGGTTTGCTAACTTGAACCAGAGACTATTCACCAGAAGTTTGAGAAATTCCTTAAATGTGGCCAAAACCATGCTATCAAACAAAAGAAATAAGAGAGTGCCTCCATCTGCAGCCCCCTGGCCTGTGGCCTGAGGCCTAGCTCAGGCCTGGAACCCCAGAAAGGAAACAGCTGGGGCCTGCTGGGATAGCACAAGCAGGATTGCACCGGCTCATGTTGCCACAGATCTGAGGCTCCCGTAGCCTTTTGGCTGCCCCCCAACCAGATTATAAATTCCTCAAGGGCAGAGAACACATCCTTTATATTTTTCCCATATCCATATGGTACGGAAAAAAAAAAAAAAAAAGCAAGCGTTTTGGGCTGGCAGCAGCCCAGCCAGAAGCTGAAGGATGTTATCTGTCCCATCCCCAGGCAGCCTTCTCCTTTCTAATCACAAGAGGAAGAAATTCAGGAATAGCTTTTAAGAAATGCATCCCTCCTTCCTGCCTAAGAAGATATGTAGATATTTCATTTTCTCCCACACCTAAAGGGGAGGCACATGTCCACTGATGTACTGAATGAGATGCTTCTGTATCAGGAGGATAAGAGGCACATTTCAGTGATCTGCTGAGCTCACCCTATGCCCATCCCCAAGACAGTGTAAGACTGACTTGACCAATGAGCTAGACCCAAGGCAGACCCTGTTTGGGTACCAGCTGTGCGGCTGGAATCTATGTGACTAGAGACACCCCAGCCAGAATCAATGGAGTCCTACTGGAACATTTGCACTGCAGCAGCAAGGCTGGTTAGGGTCAGCTTGGCCAAAGTATTTCTGGTTGTGGTATCTGAGGAAGTCTACTCAGGACTCTGGAAATAAAAGGATTTACTGAGAGATGAAAACACTGAATATCCTGCCTAAGTATCCTAAAACTTAGTTTAGTTCCCTCTCTAGCACTTTTCGTTGAGTAGCAGCACCCAGCAGCATGAATTACATCACTAAGCAATTGTTAGATTCTTCTAACTTCCTTTGACTATACTAGAAACAAAGTTTCAACTTAGATGCTAGTTCTTTCTTTGTAGTTTATTGTTGTCATCATCACCATCATTATTATTCTTTCTAAAGTAACCCATACACTTGGTTTAAAAAAAAAATACAACTAGTTTAAGTAGATAAAGTTAAAAGTTGCATTTTCTTATTTTTTCCTATCCTTACCACAGCTCTCTGACCTGCTTTCTGGAGGAAATCACTATTAGTAGGTTTGTGAAAAATTCTAAATTTGTTCAATACATCACTTATAAGTATATATGCATAGAAAAATATCCCATGAGTGCATATAGTCACACACATAGTCATACAGACACATACACACTTACATACATATCTTTTTTTTTCACAGACTGATCATAGTACACTGTCTGCAACATAATGTTTTCACTTAAGATAGCTGAAATTCATATGAAAATAAAGATACCTATATATTCTTTTAAATGGCTGCATAGTATTTGTTATACAGCTCTGCCATAATCTATTCTGTGGTTTTCTCTTTGCATCATCTTTTATTTGGAAGCCAAGTTTATCACAGTTTACTCCTTCTGGACTTATTTAAGCTCAGTTTTCAATGCATGGTGCTGACTGCTCTATTTGTCACAGCCACTACTGTTGCTCATTATTGGTTGTACTTTGCTATATTCATTCTATCTTTGTCTCTTTGCCTTTGCACTTTGTGCATTGCTTTACACGGTTGAGCAGGCCCACCTTGCTGTCCTCCTAGGGGAGCACGTATTTCCTCTGACTGTCTCTTACACTTCATACACTGCATTCCTCTGCACTGGGCTCAGTTTCCAGAGATGTACACCGACTACTGGGTATTGCTGACAATGCTCCCTTCCCATGGTGCTCTTGGTTTAGATTCTCCAGTCTACATTTTGTCTTTGACTGTCTCTCCCTAAAGGATGGGTCTCAGGTCTTGAGCATTCTCTAGGGAATTGCACCCTAGCTGCATAGCTACAAGGTCAGTGACCTCACTGGTTACAATATTCTAATTCAATTGAACACACCTGCTGGGCTCAGAATGGCCTTATCCCATCATATTTCTCTCAAAGTCCCTGCCTCCCAAGAGTCATTGTGTTCCAAATGAAGTCTATTCCTTTTTGTCCTAAGTTTCCAAGAAGGAAGAATTTCTACCCAAGAGTCACTAAAGGACATTCCCATGCTACCACCACCCTTTCTTGTACAGGAATACAGTTCTGTTGTAAAAACATTATTCTTATCTCACATTGTGGAGGCAGAGAACAACAGAATTTAGGCTAATGCAGAAAGTATAGCTCCTCTTTAAAATGCTGGCTATCCACCTGAAAAGTCTCCTTAGCATCTTAAATTTTAACATCTTCCTACAGCATCATGTTTGGATAACACTAGTTTCAAACACATTAATATTATTTAAACAGAAGATAGCAAGATGAATAGGCTTTCTTGTTTCATAGGCCGCTGGGAAGGGTGATAGAGAACCAAATGCAAAATGCTGCTTCCTAAACATACGTTGCAGCTGTGCAGCTTATCATAATTACTTCACAAAAAAAAAAAAGAATGTGAAACCTCCAAGAAGATGTCAATCACATCAGGGAAAAAAATCATTAAAACTCCCAACTAGCCAAGAAATCATTTCCCTCTTTTTCAAAGGCCCAAGACTTTTTTCTCCTGAGTGGTGGGTGCCCTTTATATAGACACAGCTTGATGCCTGCAAGGTTCCAGCTGTTTAACCAGAGCTGGCCAATATTTATCAGGATGGTAGACAATTGCTAGGAAAAGTCTAAGATAAGCAGCTCATTTTTCATCTAAGAATTCAATTGAAATTCTATTTCCTTCACCCGTTCAGTTTAATTTAATCGATAGAACATTATACTATGTCACGTTTAGTATTAACTATAAGTGATACAGACCAGATATTTGAAAACTGAGCTTTTGTTTTTGCAGACATTTTGACTTTCCAGTGACAAACATCCCAACTTGCAGTGCTGGAAAAGTCAAACACAAAAAAGTGTCACTTCGAATTAAACAGTTTTTGCTTTACATTTGTTGGGGTTTTTGCCCCATATTTTCCTCAGATTTCCAGTCTCATTCAACTCAACCAAAGCTCTCATTAGTGACGAGGCCTACAGAGAAATGAAAATGCTTTACAGCATAGCCATTCACATTTATAGATTGCCGTTAGGAGTCAAACATGACAGATGTCTTGAGTAGAAAGGAAATATTTGCAGCTGATTATATCACCACTGTTCATTCAAATAAACTAAAGCAGCATCATCATTTAGAATTTCAAAACACAGAGCTTTAACATATTACTGGACTTCTGGGTGATGATTTGTTGTCATAACTAATAATCCAAAAGCATAAATCTAAATATATGTGAAATCCATGGCTGCACAGTGGTTTTTTTGTTGTTGTTTTTTTATTGTTTTTTTTTTTTTTCCTTTGGTGTTTCATTTGAAATAGAAGCAGAGAATTTCTGGGCTGGAAGAAATCTTAGAGGCCATTTTTTTCCCTTCTTTATTGAAATATAATAGACAATTAGTTGCTTGTATTTACACTGTACAATTCAATTTTTTTTTCAATTATAGATGGCATACAATAATATACTAGTTTCAGTTGCATAGCATAGTGATCAGAGATCCAAATAACTCACACTGATCACCCCACTAAATCTGGTACCCTTCTTCCCTTACATAATTATTATATTATTAACCATCTTACCCATGCTACATTCTACATCTCCATGTCTATTCTGCAACTATCCATTTCTACCTCTTAATCCCTTTGCCTTTTTTTGTCCACCCCCTCCCATCTAGTATCCCTCTAAATATTCTCTGTATCTGAGTTTATTTCTAATTTTGTTGCTGCTCTTATTGTTGATTTTGTTCTTTAGATCCCACATGTATGTGAAATCATGCAATATTGTCTTTCTCTATCCAATCCATTTCATTCAGTGCAATACCCTCTAGGTCCATCAAGGCAATATCTTTTCCATCTCCTTCCTTTTTGTCTGTGTGTGTCTTTTAATCTGAAGTGAGTCTCTTGTAGGCAGCTTATTTAGGGGTCTTGTTTTCTTATCCTTTCAGCTACTCCCTTTTGCTTGGAGCACTTAATTCTTTTCCATTTGAGGTACTTGGTGATAGAAATATAGTTATTACCATATTTTATTCCTGTTTTTGATACATATTTTTTCTTCTTAAAGAAGTCCCTCCAACATTTCCTATAATAACTGGCTTTATGTTGATAAATTCTTTTAGCTTATTTTTGTCTGGGAAGCTCTTTATCAGCCCTTGTACTCTAAATGCTAGCTTTGTTAGATAAAGTATTCTTAGTTGTAGATCCTGGGTTTTCATCATGTTAAATATTTTGTGCCAAGCCCTTCTGTCTTGCATTGTTTCTTTTAAGAAATCAGCTTCCAGTCTTATGGCAGTGCTACCTTGTAAGTAATTGTTTTTCTCTTGCTGCTTTTAAGATTCTCTCTTTGTATTTAACTTTTGGCAATATAATTATAATGTGTCTTGGTGTGGGCATCTTTGGGTTCCTGATTTTGGGAACTCTATTTTCTTCACCAGGTTAAGGAAGTTTTCTATCATTATTTCTTCAAATAGCTCTTCAAATCTTGTTTTCTTTCTGGTACCCCTATGACATGGATATGTTTACTTTTAATAGTGTCCTATAGACTTCTTAAATTATTATTATAGTCTTAGCTTCTTTTTTCTTGCCATTCTGATTGTCCTTGGCTTTCCCATCCTCCATATAGGTCATTTGATCCTTTTCTTTATTCACTTTGTTTATTCTATTTAATATACTTCTCATCTCAGATAATTTCTTCATTTCTGACTGGTTCTCCTTTATAATTTCCATTTTTATGGCTTTTACCTCTTTGTTAAAGTTCTCACTGAATTCATCTATACTTCCCATAAGTTCATTGAGCATCTTTATAACCAGTGTTTTGAACTCTGAATTTGTTAGATTGCTTGACTCCATTATTTCTGGATCTCTGCTCTGTTCTCTCATGTGGTTTCTATTTCTTTGTCTTCTCATTTTGGCTGCCTTTTTGTGTCTATTTCTATGTACTAAGCAAAGGTCTTAAGTTTCTCAGTCTTACCAGTGTGGTTTTGTGTGGTAGATGTCCAGTGGTACAATCTTGAGAGGGGTTCAGCTGCTGGCCAAGTTTAGCCCCAACCTGTGCCCCTCCAGGGCCACCTGTTAAAATTCAGCAAGCAATCTACAGATGCTATGCTTATAGTTATCTCAAGAGGCCACACCAGAAACTGTGGCCGGCTGCCACCAGTGTGAGTCTTGGTGCTGCTCAGCAAGGAGCACCTGACTCACAAAGGCTTGGGTGGGGCCACGAGTTGGGGGAGGTGGAGTTTCAGGGAATCCTCTGGGCAGAGAGAGCTCTGTTATCCAGTTTGATGATGTCTCTGCTATGGTAATGCTAAGCTCGCACTGGAAGCAGGGAGGGCTCAACAGGGAGCAATGGATACCACCAGCACTTCTGTACCCAGCCAGTCTCACCTAGCCCTTTACTTCAACAACTCAGTGTCCTCCTGTAAATCCCTGGTGCCCACTATGCAGCCAAACTGGCACTGGTGCTCAGAGCGAGCAGGTCCATCACCGTGAAAGTCCACTTGTGGATGCGGTCTCTTTAAGAGGCGTCTGCTGCCTCCATCCCACTCAATTGCTCAGAACCTCGCACTCTTGTCCCATCCTACCTTCTGCCATTGCACAGTGATTTCTTAGATTTCTCTTTAGTTGTATGGCATGTTCATCTAGATCCCAGGCAATTTTCCTTGCTGTTTGCTCCTTGTTTCTGTCACAACTTTGATTTGGTTGCCAGTGGGATAAACAGAGCCTCTATCATCTATGCTATTTTGTTTCACTCTTATAAGTCATTTTAATCAAAAGGTTACGTGCACAGCCTCTGTGCCACTCTCAAGGTGACACAATGGGTTCCAAAACTCTAAGCCAGCCCTGAGGGATTTTAATGAAAAGGTCATCTCTTCTTTCTTGGTTCCCAGAACATCAGCTTTCTACTTGCTCATGAACCCTGACTTAACTTGTACTCTAAGACTTGCATTCCCTTCCATACATTCCTAGCCCTGCTTGTGACTTCTCAGTATTTGGCATGGCCTATCTTCTTGGTTCCTCAGTCCTAAACCAGATAGTTCTCCAGACTGACTCAGCATCTCTTCTTTGGGCTCTGAGATGGCCATCACCATGGTCGCCACCTGGCCCATTCAGGTTCTGGACTTCTCAGAGGTGTCTTCTGCCTTTTCCTTCTCCCCTTAAACCTCCCAGCCTCTGCCACATCAGCCCTTGACTAGGAAATCTTTCTTCCTTGTTGCCAGGAGCTATACCATCAGCAGATTTTAAGCTGACTCCTTTTCTCCCCCACCCACCCCCACGCACAGGTTGAAGTAATGCTAGGCCTTCATGGGTGATTTTCAGTGATACAACACTTATTGTCTTGGTTTTCATGTGGTTTTTAGACTTCTAAATTGACAATAGTTTTACATGTATATAACATCTATTGATAGCAAGTATTCAGAGAAATGGAAATTGTCATGTGTTACTGGTGAGAATATAAATTATTATAAATTTGTAATGTAATCCAAATACCTTAAAAATGTATGTTTTTCCTGCAATTACACTATCCAGAGTTTATCTGAAGGAAGTCATCAGGGATGCACATAAGGGCGCTCACCGTGGCAGCTTTTGTCAAAAGGAAGTATAGGAAACCATATAAATGCCCAAAGTAGAAGAATAGTCGCATAAATTATGGTACATTCATACAAAGAAACTCCATAATCATTAAAAGCACTGTAGTAGAAGAATATGTGAAATGGAAAAAATATTCACAGTATAATGGCATTTTTTAAATAGCTTATAAGGGGGTATGTTATATAATGCATTTCTGGGCTTTTTTAAAATCTACAGTCACAAACCTGAAACAAAGCTTGGCAGGATATATATCAAATAATAGGATAAAATAAAAGTGATTGTATTTTCTCTTCATTTATATTTTCCAAAACTTCTATGGTAAATCTATTGCTTTATAAATAAAATAATAAATTCTATCAAAGGGTTACTCTGGAACAATATTATTAAAGCTGTTATCCATTCACTTATTGAAACCCACTATGTGATAAGCACTGCAAGGCACTCTCATATATTTTTAATTTATACAAAGATAAATAAAACAAAGACTCTGATTTCAACTAGTTCACAGCATAATAGGAGAGAGACAAAGAGTTTCTGTTTAATGTTATAAGTGTTTCAGGAGCACAGAGAAAGGCATAACTGTGAAGTTTAACGTGGATGTCAGAAAAAACTAAATGGAAAAGGGCCTGGTGAGCAGAGGTTTTGGAGTTAGTCAGACAATAGCACCCAGGCAAAGCGTGCCCCTCTGACTTCAGGAGCGTTTGAACTATTTCTATCAACATGTTAAAGAAGATCACTTTATGAAGGTAAAGGAGAAAAATATTGGTCTGTGATGATGAGAGGTTTTCCTGGTACCACCCTCAGCCCTTTGAGTGGCAAAGAGAACCTCAGAAAGACCTTAATTCCAATTTAAAAGCTAGAGATGATCAGCCTCCTAACTGACTCCGCCTTTTCAGGACTTTTTGGAGAAGACCTCGAAGCAGTTCATACATCACTACCAATTCCCTGTCTCTTTCACCTCTGCCTCATTAGGAGCACAGCCCACAATGTAACCACCTTGACTTCTCCGACAGCCTATAATTACCTAGCTGTTTTCCTTACTTTGGCTGAGGCGCAGAGAGGCATTGGAAGAGACAGGCAAAAAAAAAATTCTTTTATAGAACTCTTTATGTTCATTTTGCAACCATTTGAACTAACACCTGTATATCAGGTCTCATGAGAAAAAAAAAAAAACTAAAAAGTCTGTTTTCCTTCAACTTCATAGGATAAAAGCACACTCAAAATGGGACTTTCTTTCCTCCTAAGCCATCCCTCCTTCAAAGCATCACCCTCATCCAGAAGATGGCTCCAGATGCCACCATGTTGTTCTAGAATGAACTCTGAGATTCCCCTGGCCATGCCACTACAGCCTCTGCGGCTTCATTGGATCTAAGGATCAAGGTACTTCTACCACGATTTTGGCATGGCCACATAACCAGACACAACCCCAGAAGGTCCTCACTGAGCACACTGTGACAAGAACAGCACCACAGTCTTGTGTCAACACACCCTTGGGGCTACATGCTTGGTAGATGTTCAAGAACATGAAGATTACCAAGAATGAAAACAAGCCTTGAATTTCTATGACATTTTCAATAAAGCTATTAACCGAGTACAATTAGTTAAACTAGAAAGTAACCAATTCCATATCTCTTTTATAAATGTAAAGTTTTTCTCCTCTGGGAATCAGCTTCCTCAAACCATTTTATGTACAAGTTCTAGTCTCTTAGGATCATTTAAACCTTTTTTGCTCTAAATTTAAAAATAACCTATTTCCGATTATTCCCCTTCATTGCCTTATAAGAAAATGTCAAAGGGCTAGGAATAACTTCCTTAGCTCCTAATAGCAGAGAAACATTATGTTCTCAGAGTTGTTTATAACAGAAGGAAAACTTAGAATTAAGTAATGTTGGTGATTTAGCAGTCCCCTGTGTTGCAAATACTAACAAACATTGAAACTCACAATGTAACCTTTGAGTACATACAAACACACAAACACATGATAAAATATTGGAAGTCCTAGAAATGCATTTCCCCACAGGCCAACATCAGCATTGGAAGGCATCAAATCTTTATGCCCTTTGATCACAAGAAAATATAAAGAATAATTTTCTCAATCTTTAAAAAGCATCTAATAAGAAGAGAGCTTGCTAACAATTAACTAAAGCCTTTGGACTTCTCTGTGGGAGATTTTAACTCTTACAAACTACCTTACAGAATGAATATATGGTGGTTTCATAGAGCACATTTGACATGTTTAGTGTGATATATTTCAAAAGAAAAATAGTGATACGGCCCACTTAAGCATTCTTTCCAATATGCCAAAAATGTTGTTACAATACATACCTATCAGCATCTTTTGCAAGGTTAGAAAATTCTCATTTTTTTTTCTCTTCTTTATCAGTGGGTTTGCCTGATCTGCTGGCATGGTCAAGGACTGACAGATTCCTAAAAGACTGAATCATTTACCGTTATCCTAAGAATCAGTGGATTGATTAGTTGTGTAAAATGAGTATTTTCTATGCAATTGATTGCTGAATTTACAGTTACCACATTTTAAAACTGCATGTTGAGAGGACCTTGAAGAAACTCTGTAATGTTTCACAAAATACTGAGATTTTAACACCAGATCTCCTTTTTGTCCCTTTCCACCCTCTGGCTTCCAGAATATTAAAAACATGTAATTATCTCAAAGTTCATGAGAACTTTGCCTCCAAACAAACCCCTCAGTTTGAACTTACAAATTTTTCAAAGTAAATTTTACTGGTAATGAAAATAATTGCTTCCATGTTGTAGAGAATTAGCTCCATAGTTCAATCAAATTGGTATTTTAAAAAACAGATAATACACAAATATAAACAAGCATATGTTTTTCATGTTACTGGAGCGTGTAAAAAAGGCAACTAAAATTTCCATGGGATGATAATGTGTTAGATTTTTAGATCCTCCAACCCGCTCTCAGGTTAACATACATTAGCATAGCTGGGTAAGGTGGTGAGGGGGGAGTAGATATTGGGACATATGGAAGATGATTCATAACCCCCCATCCACCCTTAATCTCTCAAGGTAAAATTAACATGACTGTTACTCTAATGAGGAAATATTAACAAAAGATCACTTAAAATAAATAAAACTATTCACAATACATAAAGTGTATCACTCTCAAGAATTTTAAATTATAAGATCCCCATTTGCCTATACTGACATTAAGCTCTGCTTTAGGATCTCAAAATATTGAAATAAGCAATGAAAATACCAACAAAAACCTTTTTATTTAATGGTATGGTAAGCAGATAAAGACATTAAACTATCATTTTGAGGATACATTTTAACTTCTAAACATTTGATATTTTGCCCCTCTTTTATGCAAGTCCTGGGTAAAATTAATCTCTCACAGCCTGCTTCTTTCCCTCACCCTCTCTTACTTATTAGTGCTATGCCAATTCCACATTTAACAAGGCAACTGAATTTAGAGTGAGACTACCTCAAATTACATATTGGACCATTCCCTGTCTAGGTATGTGATCCTAAGCAAATCGTTTATCATGTATGACTCTCAGTTTCTTTGTGGTAAAAGGGGCTTTCACCTGCCTTAGCTGCCTACGAGCTTCATACAGATCAAATAAGTTTTGTACAATTTTTTTTATAAGTGAACATTATACTGTGTAAGCTCCTCACTAAGAATTAAGTTTCACTGACATGACGGACAATCTAAAACGATAGTGGCTTAAACACAATCTTTGACACAAGTCAGAACTTCAATTTTTCTCAAATGAAAGAAATTTGGAGGAAAGCTTTCCAAGGTTAGTGTAATGGCTACAAAATGCAGAGACTCAAACTCTTTCTCTTTTGATGTTTTTTCTCTTGATGTTCCACTGTTCTTAGCCCCTGAGCTCTGTCATCATTTCTGCATTCTAGACAGCAAGAAAAAGGACAGGAGGGAGCATCTGTCCTTCCTATAAAGATACTTCCAGGAATTGCACATGACACAACAGATTACATGTATTGGCCAGAGCTTAGATACATTGCTACACCTGGCTGCAACGCAGGTTGAGAAAATGCGCCCAGATGAATAGCAATAATTCTATTACAAAGAAAGAAGGAGATGGTGGTCATTGGGAATTAATTAGCAATCTTTGATAGACTAATTTTTTCTGACTTCCTAGAGCCACCTTACTTTGAACCCCTGTTAAAACTTTTCTGTCTGGGTCACATTTCTGTTGAGCCCTGTTCTATAATTTTTAGATGACTCTGACCACATTACAAATGGACTATATTAAGGTATTTAAAAGCTGATGGTTTATTATTGCCAAAATCTCTGAAATGGTATCTTTTAACAAGTTCTTCATGCTATATCTGTACTGCTCATTGCCTTTGGAGTCTCAATTTTATCTTCATGAAATAGCACAAGTCTAATTATATAATTTCTCTGCCTAAAACCTGCAGCAGTATCCTATCACCAAAGAGACCATATGTTCCCATTTGCCCAAAACAGTCTTGGTTTACACCTCTTGTCCCAGCACTTGCTCAGGATTTTTTTTAACCGAAGTTATAGTATTAATATTTATATTAAAATAAGCCATGTAGGGTCTAATAAACCTCCACTTTAAAGATCCAGCTTCTGCCATAGACTATTCTGGTATTGTGTGAGAAGCACATGCAATGAATAGATTTCTTGATATTTGACCAAATCTGAAAAATAACCAGTCATAAACCAACTCTCTCTCCCCAGTCCTTTCAAGATCCAACCTAAGTGACACCTCCCTTTCAAGGACAGTACACAGGGTTATTTATTCATAATTCAATCATAAATTGAGCTAAACTTTGATATATTTTAGTAGAGTCAACTAACTCCTTCTAGTCCAGTGACACTGCCTTTGTCACAAGAGCTGTGATATTCTACTATTCAAAATAGTACAATAGTATTTTAGAGCTATAGTTCTTAAATTTTGCATATGTATTTGTATACTTATAAACATAGAATGGTTTATCCACATAAAACTTATAATGATGCTGATAATAAAGACAAAAAGAAATTATTCAACATGACAATACATGCTTCCTCATTTTACTACCTACAATCAATTAGATATTATAATGTTTGAGCCTTTGAAGAAAATTTTTCATATCAACCTAAGTGTTATTATAGTGGAATTAAATTTTTGTATAAATAAATCCTCTAAATTTTACTTGCATTTTGTTCAAAATTAGTTGGAAATATTTAATCAAAGTATTCAATGGCTGAAATATCAAAATATTTCAATTTTTGAAGCTTCCTTGAATTTTGCTTACTAAAAAACAAAGCTTACAACAAAAAAGTCATTGAAACTTATTCCTCTAAAAGCAAAGGGAAACCTGAACATTAAATGATAAGTGTTTAAAGAGTACACAGTTTTAGTTTTGAAATTCTATAATTGTTCTTTAGAATACATTATTGTAGGGAAAATCATTTAATAACACTATTATTTTTTATTGGAAAAATTTATAATATTCTATTCTGGAGTGCAATGAAATTAAGAAAGCCTACAATCTTGCAACATTTATATTTGGCAAAAATTCAAAAACATCATAAACAGAGACAATTTATTTGATGAGTTTTGTCTTATAAAAATATTTGTTGAAGAAAGGTACACTGAATAGAGTGGAGAAACAGCCTGAGATGTTTACACATTTTAGTACGAAAAAAAAAATGAATTGAGGATATTCTCTATTTAGCATTTGTTTTGAACATTCCTCAGTGCCTGCAGGGTATTTTCTCAATTAAAAAAAGACAAGAGTTCATTGGAGTTATTAAACATTCTAATCTATGTACCATAAAATAGAACTTGAAATATTACTGCTACATTAAAACATTAAAAATAAGATCATTTTAAAATACATAGATATATTCTTCAGAAATACGCTAATGAATATCAAAGATATAAATAAGCAAATTAAAACGTGACTGTACATCAAGAATATAACTTTACTCTTCTTATTTGTATTGTTCAGTTTTTATTTTTGCTTTAATACACAAGATACATGTTTTTATGTTTTTAGAAAGAATTGTCTCTTTAAAAAATTTAATAGAATAAAAGTTTAAGAAAAGTTAATTTGAGGGTCAACAGATATTTAAAAAATATTTTTAAAATTATATTTTAAAAATATATTTAAATTTAAAAGATATTTAAATTCCAATGATTTTTAGCACCTTCTTTTATTCTCAGAAGTGTCCCAGTTTGGGCAATAAGTTTTATAGTCACCTTAACTGTAGCCAACAGGATAAAGCCACATTCCTTGTGACAGGAAGGCCCTCTCTCTGAGCCTTTCAAGCCTCCTTTTCCACATTTTCACCCTACCCCTTCCAAAGCCTTAGATCCCAAGACACAAACTGCTTCTCACTGGCCTGAAAGCAGAGTTCACAGCAATAGCTCTGCCTGTACTTCCCTCAGGCTTCAGTGCCCTGTGCTCTCATAACCCTGGTGAATTCTAACTCAACCATGAAATCCACCTCTACTGTTTCCTTACAGGTTTTCTTGGCTTTCTCCTCCCACCTTCACACCCCACAGCATTCATTATGTACTTATCTAGGTCCTGATAGAGCTTTACATAGAATCCAGGTTGTTACAGCTCCACTATTTTGTTTCCAGCCCTTCTGACTTCCTGGGAAGAGAAGGGAAGTCATGGATTTTACTTCATCTTTGTGCACCCAGAGCCTGACACATTACCTGATTCACAGGTCTTATTAGGTAAAAATTTGTCCAGTGGAATGTGTTATATAGCAAAGATGACTTTTTA
Organism: Macroglossus sobrinus; assembly: GCA_004027375.1. Lineage (NCBI taxonomy): Eukaryota > Metazoa > Chordata > Mammalia > Chiroptera > Pteropodidae > Macroglossus > Macroglossus sobrinus. Next base: position 99,622 of record PVKZ01000829.1, read on the forward strand.
GAATCTTCCTGCTCTATGTGTATAAAGCTCTCCAGGACCTGATCCACTCACTAACTGATAAGCTTCATAGTGGCTTGATTTTTTCTGGAGGATAGCAGCATTATGATAATCTACTCACACGCTCTTGCTAGGGCTTTGGGTGAATAGACAATTAGCCTCAGCCACCTAGTGATTAATTTAACTTCATAGAACCTGAGATAGTGATTGTGTATGTGTAAAATGAACTCTGATAAGCCAGGAATAGACCTACACACGAAGCTCAACTAACAAGTCTATAAATACCTGAAAATGTAATGAAAATTACCTAACCCTATTCCCTAAAGCTGGCCATAGATTTCCTTCACTTGCAATAGGGTCTTAAAAAGATGCTCCATGGAAATGAACCTATGACATACACCATAGCAGGACTCCATGTTGTGTTATGCCTCATTCAAACAAAGCTGTTTTCATTATGGATATATTTAAAGATGCCTATACATATGCATATATATGTCTATTATAAATACTTGAATAGCTAACACTTGTTATCTATTAAATGTCCATTAACGTCAGTGATGTTAAGAATTACATAGTAGAGATTCCAGTGGTAGCAGAAAAAGGCCTTGGAGCTAGATGGATCTGTCATAGAATTTTGACTTTATCTTTACTTGAACCTTGGTTTCCGTATCAGTAAAATGGGGGTGATCTTGCCTGCCATCCAGGGTTGTTGAGAGATTAAAGAGTAGGACAGTGTTTTGTGAGATAAATGGCAGAGTTGTTATATTTCTTATTATAGGTCCATTCTTGTTTGATTAACATGTAACCCACTAACATTGTGCAAACTTCTTATTCTCTAAAGGCACCAAGTCCTCATCACTGCCAAATTTTGTTTCCAGTGACATTTTAAGAATAGCCCCTCTCTTCAGATCCCCAGAACACTGCCCTGCCCCACGTCTCCTCTGATGCTTCCCAGCTGGCAGCTTCCTCAAGAATGCAAGAGGTGAGTGGGTTTCCATGATCCCACCAAGATCTGGCTGGACTCCACATTCAGCCCAGTGACTCACGTCCTTTGAATTGCTGAATGAATTTAAAGTGTTGCCAAGGAATTTTGCAATTCACAGCAGGTAGATGCAGAAATAACAGAATCACTTTCCTCAAATTAGTGACAACGAATATTTGTGCCCACAGGAACAAGGGCACCCTGGAAAGCACCACAGCCAAATTTTCTTCGTACTTCAGAGCAGATCACAAAAACATCAATGTCATTTTATCACCTTCCAGTGTGCATGAATGCAAAAATGCACGAAAAAAAAACCTTATCCTACACAGAGGTCCAAATTCACAGGCATCAACAAATATTTCACAACTTTTTAAAAATGTGAACAGTGAATTAATGTATATGAAACTGAATAATAGAACTGATGAATGATTATATTATTCAATTATTTAACTTTAGATACAATCACAAATCTTTCAAAAGACATTTCCCTTTCTTTATCAATATATCTCAGTGTTTTAGCTCTCTATGCTGAATTTTGGAAAATTTTCTCATATCTAGCTCTCAATTTATAATTTTTTTAATTGTCTTTATCAGCTGATTAAACCATGCACTGCGCTTCAATTTCAATGACTCTATTTTGCAATTCTAAAAAAAAAAAAATTGATTTAAAAATTTCTTCTGGTATTTCTCTTAAAATTGTGTTGATATTTTGGCTATATATCCTTTCATATAATTTTTCAAGGTTGCCCTTGGGATAACAAAATGCTTATCTCATTTTATGGTCTATATTGATTTAATATTTTGTGGCTACAAGAAAATGCAGAAACCTTACAACTATATAGGTCTTATTGCCAATTCCCTTCATATTACAACTATTGTAATGCTTTATACCTATATACATTGAAAACTCTACTGAGGTTGTAATTTTTGCTCTAAACTGTCATAATTTAAATAAAAGGATAAAAGTAGTATTTGATATTTACCATTTTTAAAGTTCTTTTATTCCTGAAGTTTCAAGCTTCTCTTTACTATCATTTCCCTTCAGCCTAATTAACTTCATCATCTCTTTTTGAACAGGTCTGCTGGTAATGAATTCTTATTTTTGCCTTCCCTCTTGATGTGATATTTTGATAGAGTATAAAATTCTTGACAGTATTTTTCTGCAGGACTTTAAATATATACCTCTACTGTCTTCTGACCTCCCCATCTCAGAAATCTTCAATAATTCAAATTCTCATTCCCCTATACGTCTTGTGTTATTTCGATATTTTTTTTCCATTTTTGGTTTTCAGAAATTTAATTATGACATGCTTGGGTTCAGTTTTCTGTGAGTGTATCCTATTTGAGTTTTTCTGTGCTTCTTAAATCTGTAAATTTGTGTCTCTAAATTTGGGAAGTTTTTTGTAATTAGTTCTTTAAATATTTTTCTGCATCAATTTCTTTTCCCTTTCGTTCTGGAACTCAAATGACAAACATGTTAGACATGTTGCTACTGTCTTCAAGTCCCTAACGATCTACTATAGGCATTTCTTTTTTCTGTTGCTCAGATTAGATAAGTATTATTGATCTATCTTTTAGTTCACTAACTTTCTTCTATCATCTGCATTCTTCTACTGAGCCCATCCAGGAAAATGTTTTTATTACTAACATTGTATTTTTCCAGTTCTAATATTTCTAATTTTTTAAATTTATTTTTCTGTGTGTAACTATCTTTCTGTTCATTTCAAGTGTTTTTATCTTGATATGAAACACTATAATAATAACCGACTCAGAATCTTTGATCTCTAAACTCTGGGTCATTTAAGGATTATGTGTTTACTGTCTTTTCTCTTGAGAATTAATCACATTTTCCTGGTGGCTTTTTTTGGTCTGTTTTTGGTATGTTGTGTTATTTTAAATTACATATTGGACATTTTGAGTATTATGTTGTAAGATTTTGAGTACTAAGTTTTCTGGACAATTTTTTCTTTTGTTTGTTTTAGCAGGTAATCAACCCAGTTAGCTCTAGAATGAAAGCTCTGTTTCATCTTCCCTGAGCAGTGGCTCCACTAGCACTTCCACTTTCAAAGCCTTTGCTATACTGATTTGGGTTTGTTGTTCCATGCTTTGTTTGCATAGGTTCAGCATGAGACTGGAACTTGCTCTGATTCACACACATAATTAGGAGCCCCTTTCTTCAGCTCTTTCCTTTCTGACATTTCCCACACACTCTTTGGTGCCTGCTTGACAGAAAGATGTGGTTTATCTTAGAGTTTAAGATGCAACTACAGTTCTCCAACTGAGACTCAATCTTGAGGCAAGATAAAGAATTTTTAAAAGGGGAAAAATGAAATACTCTTTGATATGGGTCACTTCTTCAAATTTTGTTTCCCTTCCCCAATCTGCCTGTTTTGGGTAAATTCTCAGGGTTCTCAGGCTTTTTGCATTTTGTTCAAAGTCTTAGTTGTAATCACTACAAGAGAGAGGCTACACCATGTTGGCCAGCAGCAGAATTCAAATATTTGGTTGTTTTTTCAAATCTTCCTGTATATTTTTTGCTTTGTCTTATGCTTTTCTTATAGGTTCTATTTATTCTTTTTCTCTCACTAATTATTTTATTGTCTCTATCACAAAGTTCTATGATCTCAAGTTATTCCTTATGGTGAATTTTTAACTTATCTGTTTTATAATTTTGTACTGCAAGTTTGTCTTCAGTCAAAATCTTTTGTAATCCTTGGCAACATTAGTTGTGCAAGTGGCCCTTCAGAGTGGCTTTGCATTTCCTTCTCCAGAGCACTAGCCAGAGAACAATTTATATGAAATTTCTCAGTGTCATGATTTCTAGACCACGCAGATGTTATAATTTGGACTCAAATGGATATATAGTTGTATGTTAATTTGTCGAGGAGGTTTTGTTTCTGTTTTTTTCCACCAAGAGCTGGAGCAAAGCACTATCTTTCCATTTTCCTAGACCAATAAGTAGTTTGTCTAGTTTCTTTTTCACAAAGGGTATAACCAATCAACACAGCAGTGAAAGGGTAAAAAATGGACTTGAAAGCAAACACTGAATGATCAAAATCTTTTCTAACCCAAAGCATCTGAGGCCCAGTGAGATCCATTTATTCTTTTAAGCAGGTCTGGGGAACTCTGTGTTTTTTACTCTCTTTCATCATTTGCACCTATCAACCTGTAACTTAGGGTTTCTTTTCCCTCATCCCAGCCATAGGGTAAATTTCTTCTTCCATTAACTGGACAGAATAAATACCCACTCTGTTTATCTCACAGCATGATGTGAATTATGTTGCTCAGAGGTCTCAAGGACTACCAGCTCCCCAAAACAATATAGAAAGACAGACTTAAACAAAAGAGCAATTAACTTTTTTAAAGGTGTCTTTGCTATCCCAGTGATGAGGATCACCCTGAAGTATGGTCTAGAGGGAAAAAAATATGCAAATACAAATAATGGTGTACATTTATCTACTTTCCCTGATACATGCTGATGTCATTGACCTTCAATTACTGGCCAAACCATAATAATTGTTTTGCAATTTCTTTGGATCCTCTAAAGATTGGGAGCTCATGTTGGAGGACAATTTCCTATGGATTTCTCAATATTTCTGCACATTTTGTAAGCAAAGACAGTGACTATCCTTTGTCCTAAACTATCTTTTTAAGGATATTCATATAGCAAACAGCCTTGAAATACAGATATTGTGTCTTCCTTCAGAGCAAAGAACAGGTTTACTTATGAACTTGAGAAATAGAAGTAATGTTTCTCTGTGAAGCAAAGGGCAAGCATGCTTTCTATTCAGTATAATAAAGTTTCATCTCTGATGCAAAAGTCAAGCGTCCTGACTGCAAATTATACAAGATTCAAGTTTCCAGTATTCAGAGTTCTTCTGTAGCAAACCTACTGCATTTGCAGGTATCATCTGCCCTCTTCAAGAGACTCTGTGGGAACTGGGGCTCAGGGATGCAAAAAAATGCCAACTTTCTGGCCACCGCTATTACTGTGAGTAATATACTGCCTTTTGCTTACTTGGGAATCTCAACTCTGCTACCAATATCCTTGAAACTGTGGCAGTCTAACCTGTCAGCTTGCAAGGAGGGTAAAATCTTAGATCTTCAGAGTTCTTGGCAGTTATATAATGCCCTTCTATACCTGTCCAACCCTCCTATAGTATTTCTTTCTCCTCCATGAGTGGGATAGTTGCCATGTATTTGCATAGCATCTGGGCATGTGCTAATAACCAGATCCTCTCAAGGTTCTATCTCAGAACTATATCTCATAATACACTTAACATAGATGCCAAAAGTGGTCACTAATTTCTTTGTTTATCCTCACAGCTATGCATATTTCTCTTTGGCATACATATACTTTATTATATATCTCAACAGCTGCAAGCAGAAGCAAACACACATCAGACCATTCTATTCTATATGGCCACTATATGCCTCTATGCTAAGTCTATACAAATGCACTCATAAATCCCACTTGAAAATAAAGAATATAAAACCCCATATAAGACATACTCTAAAGTTTTATTATTATTAGCTCCTATAATATAAGAGTTAAGGCTGGTCACCCCTGACTTACCTATTAAAAGTTCCTCATTCTTAGACAGGAGAACTTTAGTTAAAAGTAAATCAGTGAGCACTCAGCTAAAATATTTGTTAGAGGCCAGTAAACAAAAGTTTATTTCCTTTGCCAGAGGCTGAAAGGGACCAGGAAACATGTTTGATCTATTAGTATAAAGTACTATTGTGCCTCCATATTTTGGTTGTATTTTACTGATAATCTATTTACCAAATTATTAGAGTCTAGAATTGAACAGGAAATGAGTTACATAAATTCCCTAGTTATCTTGTTTTCCTTTTGTATTATTTACATGATTTCAAAATCTATTCCAGTTACTATGGGTGCATAACAAATTACCCCCAAATTCAGCAATGAGTCATGCTCACTGAAACTGTGGGTCAGAAAATTGTATGGGGCTCCATCAGGACAGCTGATCTGTGGTCTATGATGTCTGGAGCCTCAGATGGAAGACTCAAAGGCTAGGAGCTGGAATTATCTGAAAGCTTCTTCACTCATGTCTGGTGTTTGATGGTGACTGTCAGCTGGGGGTCTTGGTTGCTCTCTACACTGACCTATCCACGTGAGTTAGTTTGTGCTTCTTCATAGCACGGTAGCTGAGTTCTAAGGGCAAGTGTCCTGTAAGTGGAAACTGATGGAAGCTGTATCCTTTTTATGACATAGACTTGGAAGTCACATAGCATCACTTCTGCCAAATCTATTGATCAGAGAAGTCAAGTCTACCCAGATACCAACAGAGAAAATACAGAGCTCAGCTTTCAATGGGAAGATGTCAGTCACAATTTAAGAAAGGCATGTAGGATTGGGATATGTATATTGGGGTGGCCATCTTTTGAAATACAATCTGCCACAGTATGTATTTGTGGTGAATTATCACAATAATCCTAAAACATATGTTTTCATATTCTTCACCTTTTAGATGGAAAATGGAATTCAGGCAAGTTAAGCAAATTGGTCAAGGTAACATAACCATTGGTGAGTCAAGGCCCATCTTTAACACACATAATGCCTAAACACTTGATAAGAATGACTGTTAGTAAACCTACCCGTGTGTGAGCTTAGTTTAGACAAAGACTTCCTTCTCCCTTAACCAAGATGATCTCAGTCTCCACCTAAAACTACTATTTTCGGAACTCTGTTGACTTGTCGAGTTGATCTGGCCATATCTGAAATATCAATATCTAACATCTGACACATGACTTAAAGACCTGTCCTTTTTAAGTTTCTTATTTCATCTGCTTCAAGGTCTTATTGGCAGTAGGTGCATAAAGGGGCTCATACAGTAGTAGTAATATGAATAAGCTTTGGAGGCAGATAAACATGATATAAACCCTGGCTCTAATACTTCTTGTTTTGATGCAATAAACACATTACTTAAATTTGTTAAAGCTCAATTGTTTAACTACTGAAGTGGGGACAATGCTATGCTTCTAGAACCTGGTTCAGAAGGACATATTAATAAAATTAAGCAAATATCAGTTATGCCTATTCCATGTTCTTATGCAGTCCCTTAGGGACTTTCATCTCACTGTAACTAGAAGTTCTCAAACGATGTCTCATGTATGCTTATAAATGAATCATCATGCAATGCCCTCCTTAGGCTTTCTCTTCTGATCTAGATCTCTCCCTGGTGGATGACCTCAGGAAGTCACCCAAGGGCAGTGTCTCATTGCTGCTTCAGGAATAGGTACTCCCCCAGGAAAAGGCTGTCTCTTAATGAGACTGTAGCAGCAATCTCTCAGGATGCCTGAAAGGTATATTATTGAGGTCCAATATCACTGGGAGGGATGCTCCTTCCACCATTCTACCTCAGTCTCATAGGAAAAGTGTTTTTCTGCTTTTGTTAGCAATTTCTCTCTCCAGAGGGCTTACGTATTGGTCTTTGGGCTCAATATTGAACAGACACCCTTCTGCCCTCTACCACAATCATCCCTCTTCATGCAAACTTTTTCTTTAGTCAAAATCTAAAACATATGCAAACTTATGCAAGTCCCTTCTCCTCAGTTCTCTCTATAGATTTACAAACTCCCTTCAGCTGCTGATGGTCACACTACCCTTTGCATGGTCACTCTGTTCTGTACTTTCTCATTTCTCTGATTTTATATCCCAGTCAGCCTTTTTCATCTCTTACCTTTCTCTTTGTCCTTTGCTTTTTTTATATCATGATGTATTCAGGTGAGAATTAGCTTCATTTAGTTGCTTTCTGTAATGGAAGCTGTTGGCCTGGTTTGCCCACTCTGTTTACCCAAGTTTTATTTAAATCCTCCAAGTGTAACAGGCATACGAAACATTATCAGGAGGGGTCCTTAACCGTAGACTTCATGTAAAAATATTTTAAAAGCATGTTTTGAGAATGACTCAAACTTCATTGTGGAAAAATAACTACATACAATTTACATCTCCATAGCATTAGCTGGATGTTATTTGCAGTTTACCACATATTTAATTTAATGTAGGTCTGATGATAATTTACAATCCCTCACTAAGAATTTTTTTTAAATCTTTGGCCTAATATGACGGAAGGGAGCATCTCTGCCCTAGTCCTATTTTCATGTCCTTCCTCAAATTTTCAGATCCAACTCTTCCACTGCTCAATGCCAAGTTCCACTCTGTCACACTGTCTGGGTTGAAGCGACCATTCTCCTGGGTGTACACTTTTAATGCCAGTTACTTAATGCCATCTCTCTATCTGTAATTACTCAAAGCTCACTTTGAATTCAATTTTTATTTTTAATCAGTTCCATTTTTCGGAGGTTGCTTTTCCAAATACATTCTGCAAACTGCCATCTCTGGCTGCTTGCTGCCATAAATAGCACTTCAGTCTCTAAATCCTGTGCCACTGCAAAGAGAAGTGTTGTATAGCCCCCGGCATTTTGGTGGGAAGAGAATTACTTCCACTTTGAATACTACAAGAAAAGCTTCCCTTGTTGCCCAGATCTCTGATACTTCCTGTGTTTCCATGGCAAACTTCGCTCCTGGATGCAGCTGCTCAGCAGGGCTGGAAAGAGAACTATTTAACCATTTTTGTCCCCACTATGTATTTTCTTTTTCGACTGCACACTACACTTCACTTTCTGTCTTTGTTCCATTTTTAAGCACCTCACCCCGTGCCTTCATCTCCACATACACACATCCCTCTCAGTTCTCTCAGTGTATGTGGTCATTCATTTAACCCCAGAACATTCTAAATTTGGCAGGAAAACACTGAATTCATGACAGTGTCACTAGAAAAACATTTTTTTTTTAATTCTCCATTTCTACCCCATCTCAGTCCCACTAGAATGAGTAGAATCTCTGAGCCAGAGCCCCTGGTCACCTGCAGCTGTAAAAACAAATGCATGTAATGCAAATAGTATTTTTGGCATTTTGAAAAGATATGTTTTTCTTTTCCCCCTTAAATTATACACTTCACAGCTTTGACATCCTGGCTTAACCAAAAGGTTTACTGCTCAAAGAATAAGAGGCCACTGATTATCTTTGCGTCATAAATCTGACTTTTACAAATTCACATCAAGATAACAGTCATGAAAGCCAAGCTCTGGGTAGAGAGAAAAGGGCATTGCAAATGGCCCTGGTCTCATTTAAATATGAAGAGACAGGCCCAGCCAACCAAGGGGGTCTTACTTTGCATGTCAGGCAAGGAAAGCTCAGGACAGAAGAAGGAGGCCACTAATTCAACTGAGCACCATGACCTTCCCCTTGCCCCATGCTCTCCCCTCTCCCACCTCACCAAAACGAGGATGCAATCCTAGAATGTGGTTTACACAGGTTGAGAGAGAAGGAAAGCCAAATGGAGAGGTGTTTTTGCCTGTTTCCATTTGAGATTCAGAACAAGCTGCTGCAGAATAGCTGTATTGGAGGAACATGGATTGTACAACATGTTCATGTTTGTTCATGATAATGAGGCCTATGATATAGTATGTTAAGATCCTAAATATTTTCAGTGATAAGTCTCCATCTATCATTGGCAATAGCTAAATGATTCATTTCAGGCATGGAAAAATGTCCTGTGAAGGCCAGTACAAAAATTCTACAGTCTCAGTTCAGATAAACACAACAATCACCATAGCCATAAGTATTTATACAGTATTTTACAGCTCAGGAAGACTTCTACTCACTTTAAGTCAAAGATTCTTACACTTCAGCTCTGAAAGGCATGTAGAGTTGAAAGAATTCTTACTGTTCTCATTTGATAAATGAAAAAATTTGAAGTTATAAAGATTTTCCCAAAGTCATAGAACTGGAATTTAAACCCAGACATCTCTCAATGCAAATCCTACTCTTCTTCTTCCCATCAATAGAGAAAAAAGTGGAAATGCTCATGATATATCCAGTTTCCTACTTTCACTGTGGCAAGCAGAGAGGATCTTTAAAGTATATTTATGAAAACAGCAGAACTGTTAGATATCACTGTGGGTATTTTCTCCACTAAACCCTGGAGTCCCCGAAACACTGCTCTAGTGATAGTTATATAGGTGCACGTATAGAATGTTTTTAAATTTTCATATAAATAGAAAAATCTAGAATTATGGAAAATAAATTGTGTTAGGCATTAGAAAATCACATGGGAAAAGTATATTTAGGCCAGTGCTCTTAAAAATGGTAATGTTCAGTCCAACTCAACACACGATGGTTGAGACTGCTGTTGGTGAGCCATGCAGCAATATTCCAGACCTATGCTATCTAGTATGGCAGTCAATGGCTGCTTATGGCTATCTAAATTCATTGAAGTTAAATAAACTAAAAATCCAGTTTCCAATCACACTAGTCAAATTTCAAGGCACGCAAAAGCCACATGAAGCTAGTGGCTAATTATGCATTTGCATTATCACAAAAAGTTCTACTGAATGATGCTATTAAACTCCTAAGAAATAACCAAGTGCTTCATAACGTGGCTCAAATTCTGATGGAGAAAATATTCTATTTCACAAGTACTCTAAAAATACAGGAGTATAATTCTGGCCAAGCTTTCTAACAATGTCTTATGAGAGGTAAGAAGTTATTTCACATAACTTCTGGAATCATTCCAAATAGGTGCAAGCTAATTGTAGGTATTACTCATCCCTCAAAGATGTTATGACTTGTATTAAAATGGCATGCCTTCCATTTTCCTCCTGCCAATGGGACTACACACCACAGTTAACATAAAATACTAGATAGTCTCTATTGTAGAGTGTATTTTCTATGCATGGCCATCCTAGTGAACACACCAGTCACCACAGTAGCCACAGAATGGTTGCCCTTTAATCCCTGAGAAAGGTCTGCCAGATTCACAGACCTCAACTGTTGACCCAGTCATTGGTTGGGTGTGCCTGAGAATAGGAGGATAAAAGGTGGAGGAGCAAGCAGTAACATGACCCAAGTAACCAGTGATCTGAATAACTATGTGTCATAGCAATGAGCTCTCAAGACCCACCCTTTCTAATTCAGGGCCTTGGCAGGTTTGTTGGCCTCAGATAGATGTCAGCAGATCAACCTGGCATGCAGCTCAGAGAATTCTCCAGCCACTCTCATCACCCGATCCTGACTGTCCATTAGAAGCAAGCTTCTCCCCCCTCTCTGAAGCATTCCTGGTGAAATGGACAGAAATTGCCCCAATATTCAGTAAGGATCAAAGTAAGGATAAAAAATTGGAAAGTATCTGTTCTGTAATCAGAATCTTATAGATAAGTTAAGGTGCAGAGAAAAGAAGTGACACATACGAGATCATCAGAATAAGATCATCAGTTTCTGTATCTGTAAAATAAAGATAAAATTCATTTCACATAGAGATGTCATGGTGACTATCTCACCAGCACAAAGATAGTCACCTATGTTGTCTACTGTGCTATCCCGGCTCCCAGTTCTCCATACCACCCTGCAGTGAGTGGTACCAGCATTTAACTGCCTTCTTATGGGCAGGTTTATTTCTTCTACTCTACCTGTGTTTCAGTTAATGAACTCTGTATCAATGAACAACTAGTTGATGCTTGGTCATTCTTCATAGGAAACATACCAACAGAAGTTTGTAGTAAGTATTGATTCCAACAAGGCCATTTCAATTTGGCAATTAAGCATCAAGGCCTGTTGCCCCAAATATAATTGACAAAATTGCTGCTATCATAAAACCTGATTCATCCAGGTCATTGTAATGTTATAAGTTTGTTCTTTGGGGTTTTAAAATATTTCTAAATCTCAGTCACACAAGCTTCAGATGTGAATAACCAACCCATAATGAATTATTAATGCCTTAATGAAAAGTATGGTACAGGTACCCAGATTAAGAATGAGACATTCTGCATATTTAGCTTCCTGGGAGTGAAAAGAGCCTCAAAAGGGGGAAATCCAGGGTCAAAGACAAAACTTCACCTACACTGACTTTGTGTATAGGGCAGGCCTCATATTCAATGGTGAAAAGATAAAGCTTTTTCAATAGGTCACTGGTTCTTTAAATCACAGTCTTGAAAAATTAGCCACTAAACTAGGTTATGGATCTGTGGGTACAGCACAGTGAAACATTTAATCAGGGAACAGAAAACTTTCGGGAACAAATAAACCAAATGAATGCCCACAAGTGGGAATGTTAACCAGTGATGTAAGTTCAGAGTACAGCTGTGTCCAAATGAGTCGGAAACTGGCCCAGTGAACAAAGTCTGTGAAAGATACAAAATAATTACACCGTTTTCCCTAAACTCAAATTGTGAACTTTTGCCATGTTAACTCAGAGTTTCTGGATGAGATAGGAGAAATTAGAAAAGCAAGATGGAATGGTATTAAAACAAATATTTCTAGGTTATTGAGTTGAGGAGATTGTGTTGTTTTGTTTGGTTTTGTTTTTTCTTTTAGCAGAGGAATGAGTAGACATCTTTAAGGAGAAATGCCTCAGATTTGTTTCAGTGACCTTATAGTCTGAGTATGATGGCACTAAAAACACACTGAGTTTATTAGCTAATATTGAATGAATCATACTTTGTGTGTTTCAGGACAATTCATAAGCTCTTGAGGTTCATTTGGGCCACAAGACATCACTGAACAAACCATGATTTCAATGCCGGTGTTGGCTGTTCCACACTCACAGTGGAAGAATGGTTCCAAGAACTGCGCAAGGCATTTTTTGGGCCAAACTAATCATCACAATCATTCAGCAATTCGATGAAGACCTCAAAGTGTCAGTCATTACTTACGTAGGTTTTAGGTAGAAGATAAATCTGTTTCAACAGGCTCTGATTAGACCGTTCTTTAAAAACTTTCACATACTGAGACATTTGCGAGGCACAAAGTGTTCCTAATGTATTTTCTCTTCTATATTCCACAAGATAGACACTATTATTTTCTTCACTTTATATTTGAGGTTTGGCAGTTCTTAAAACTTACATATCTGGTACAGCCAGGGCCTCAAGGAGAAACATTGGAATGCCTCTGATGGGAACATTAAGCTGCATTAACATAGTTCTCATTTGAATTGAGCAGAAGAAAATTTACCAAGTCAAATAATTAGTAAATAGTACCAACCTATATGTAATAAAATGCTGAATAGTGCAAAAGAAATTCTGAAGTCCTTGAGGGGTTCAGCAAAAAAGAAAATCAAGACTGGAAGGTGTGCAGTAGAAGGTGTGATGTGAGTTGGCCTTGGGAGTGGCTATGATATTACTGGTACAGGAGCAAAGCTGAGGACAGCAGGGGAAAGACATTAGAAGGTCTGGGAGTCAATGAAACAGCCAGCCTGCGTAAATAGTACAGGAGAGAATTAGTTCTCCACCTTTAGTCTTATTCCACCAATTTTTGAGCCCACAGGGAACTCAAGGGACATATAAATCAACCCATGTGATGCCCAATGGCAGACCTGACAGAGATTAGGACTGGAATCTCCGTTACCTAATCTCTGGTGCTTCCCATGAACTACCATGCAGAAAGGTTGTGCTCTGCAATCTTAATTCAGTAGCACATTGATTGAGCATACCATGGATAGATATGGTGCTAAATGTTGAGAGGATTAGAGTGCCTAAGATGTCTAGTCTCCGGGAAACTCATGTTAAAACCACATAAGGGCACAACTGTTTGTGGAATAACTGGGCTTGGAGAGAAGTGTGACAATAGACACACTAAGTGTTAAAGGGGCAAAAAAGGGGGTATTCCATCTCTCCATGAGGTCGAAAAGACTTCTGAACAGGGACATTTGATATGGACTTTGCAAAAGGAGTAAACTATGACAGCTGAAGAAAGAGAGGAAGGAAATTCTAGGCAGAAGAACCAGCAAGAGCCATGGCCTGTAAACATAGAAGGATCTTACATATGCTCTTAGAAGGAAAAGCAGCCCAGCGGAGCGAGAGCTGAGAGGAGCCAGGTGCCTGAGTCCAGGAGGCAAAGCCAGCTGGAGCAGTGTTAGGAGATGACTGGGATAAGGAATAATGTAAGGAATTTGGACACAATTGAGGAGCCAAGGAAGAACTTAGACATCACAATGAGAATATTTGATTTCTGGTTTAAAATGAAAATTTGGCAGCAAGTAAAGACTGGATGTGTGTGGGATGAGCTAAAAGATTCCCTAGCTATTCAAGGAGGATAATGATGTAATGGTGGAATCCTAAAGTTAGGTGATGCTGGACAAATGAAGTCTTCATAAGGTGTGTCAGAGGTAGATCAGCCAGGTGTACTAACTGAAACATAATGACGATTTCTGATTTTAGTGACTCGGTGGATGATGGTGTCACTAACAGGATGACCAAAAGCAATCAGAAGTGCTACTTGAATTAGAAAAATACTGATCTGATAATTTTCTGAACACATGCCTGTGGAATCTCAAACAAAACAAGATGATTCTGTTTTCTATAATGACTGTGTAGTCTGCAGTGGCAGGTGGCACAGGGGAATGAATGATAATAGAAACAGAGGACCTGCAGTTCACTGGTTCAAAGTTACAGTTCTCAAGTGTGTTCACATGTTTGACAGTTGTTCAATGACTTATGTGAAAGGAATTAGGAGTCTTAGTTTATGTTCTAGCAAGACAGGTGCTCCTCTCTGTAACTCACACTCATTGATAGAGATTTTTTTTTTAAGAAATTAAACCAATTTTAGTCCTTGAGTTACCTGCTGAGGTGTCTTTGGACTAATCAGTCATTTTTTCCCCCAAGTATTCAATCATGGCATAGCTGATATATTTGAAATGTTTAAACATTTTTTTTTAAATAAAGGATAGAAGTTGGCAAAAATAGTGAGAAGCAATCATTTAATGCAGCTTTTCTGCTTCCCTCCATCCTTTATTCTTTCACCGTCACCACCAAAAAGTTATCTGCCATATTGCAGTTTCTACTCCTTTTATTTATCAACATTTGGATCAAAATAAAACATTTACCCTGCAGTAGTGAATTTCTCTGCCTTTGGAAGATAGCACAAACATTTTGTGAATATTTCCTTCCTTTCAAACCCAAGGTTCCAAGTGGATAGATGTGTGTCCTGGGCAGTAGGTGGGACACACGGCTTGTTCTCAAAGGCCTACGCAGCAGGGAACTCCTTGAGCTGCAGGGGAACTAGGCCCTCCATGCACCATGTTTGTTTGCTCTGTCCTCATGTGCAGACTGGCCCGTGGCAAACCACCATAAAAAAATGAAGTCTCATAAGAATGGTGCTTGAGTTTGTACATTCTTTAGTGTCAGCTAAAGCCACAGGAACTTTGGCTGTATTTTAAAGTTACACCCATTCCCCATAGCAGTTCAGGTCTGTGAAATAATGCCTTAGCTCTGCCAAAAACCATAATGATTATCAACAGGGTAAGTAATCAAGTAAAAGCACTTTTCCACAGCCCACTGATCAGATTGTCAAGAAAGCAGAAAGTAGTAGCAAAAATTGATTGCCATTTGCAAAGATAATTTCTATTTGAATTATATTATTGTACAACAACGGTGATGTTGTACAATAATGTGTGCCTGGCAACTTTGCAGCAAACATTTTAGGTTTAATTTAGAAATCTGAGTCATTAGAAAAGTTTTTTTCATCATGATGAAGGAGCCACCATGGACTCAGCACTATTATAGTCTGAAGATAGGGAAGGGGTATAAACAGGCAAGCTACACACAATAAAAGCAGAAAGCATTACCACTGGGCCAAAATAATGGGAAGAAATTCAAATTACATAGAGCTACTTACTATTGAATAGTTAATACAAGCATAGTTGTTTTACATTATTAAGCAGCTTGAGTATTTTCAGTGTTCCAATTTAATGTGGTATGGTCATTGATTTATTGTTGTTGTTTTAAATCCTTCATTTCTATGAGGGGGATAAGGCTTCAAATTGTAGGAAATGAGGCCACATAGATCAACTAAACTAGACCACCCCACTCTGCACAAATACCCCCTATTCTCTTCTATAATAATTGCTAGCATCGGTATTCGATAACTTAGGCTGGCAAGAAGCTCAAACCTAAGCTGCTGGAAAATCTTATTTAAATTGAATTTTTCACTATTCAACTCTTAATGTCAGAATCAGGAAGATGTCTAGTGAAAAGCATCAGGCCTTACTTGAAATTAATGTAGTGTAAACATAATAAACTTGGGCCTTAGGCCTCCTCCCAAGATTAGTAGGTGTGAATCAGTGGTTTGAAACCTAGTTGCATATTAGAGTGACCTGGAGGGCTTTTCAAAATACTGATGTTTGAGCAGCTCCCTCCTGGGGCCATTTAATAAACCTTCCAGTGGGAATGAGGTCCAGATATCAGTCTATTTTTTTAAGCCGCCCCACTCCCTGCCCAGGTGATTCTAAAGTACAGCCCTGTTTGAAATCAGTTCCATGTTCCAGCATGTCTGTGAAGAGAGTTTTGTGAGCCTTGGCTTAGAAATATTTGCAACTGTTTATACTAAGAAACAGTGGCCCTCAAACTTACATCTTTTGGAGACATCTAGAGAATTTTAGGAACACTGATACCTGAGTCTCACCCCGCAGGGATTCTGATGTTTTGTGAATGAGCAATCACTTCCATCTGATTCCAGTGCGTAGCTGAGTTTGAGAACCACTGCTCTATAGCTGAGATTGATGAGTGCTGAGCCTGAAGAGGTCCACGATGAGTATTTACAAGATACAACTCAGTGTCACTGAAAGTTTCACTAAGAGAATAGGAATCCCTTCCCCTGTTGTCAGAACTGTCAGGGGCTGACGTCTAGACTGTGCAGAAATAAGCACATAAATGAGTGTCTATTTTGAGTAATAAGATAGAGTGTCTCCATAGAAACAACCGACTAATAATCATAATGGCTAATTAGATAAGCGATTTCCAAAACCTATTTGGATGATAACTAATGTAATAAACTGCAAATTTCTTTCTCAGTGACATATTTTTTCCTTACTTCTCTTAATAGTCTCTCAGGCTTGACATTCAAGTCAGTAAAGACAGGTTTTTAAACCTTATCACCTCAAGGAGAATCACTAAGTGAAGAGAAAAGTAGCATGCAACAATGACCTTGGGTTTTGAAGTCAAACAGACCAAAATCGGAATTCCCTGCTCTGCTATTTATTAAACAGCCAGCCTCAGGGACACAGCTGAACCTTCACACCCTTGTTTTCTCATCAGTAAGATGGAAATGATGCTGTCTACTCCACAGCATTGTGATGAGGATTTGAGATAAATAATTCATCTATTAAAATGCTTTGCACGGAGCTCTTACTAGAAAAATCACAGTAATGCTTACTAGTATCATCATTGCCTAATTTGTGGTCTGTTCAAGGTTAACATGTTATCGGAGTTCAAGCCCTCTGAACAGGATGACCATGTATAAAGATTAAACGATTCCTCATTGCCATCTCATCAGAATACTGTTTTACAATAACTGACTCTAACCACCCTATTTTCCAGCACATTTGGGGATTTTATGGACCAATGCCTGAGATATTGGGTGGTTATCCCTGGCACTATAACCTTTCCTGGTCACACTGGTTTCCTTCTGTTTTCCTCGGGGTGAGGATAACTGACCCATTCTTGATGTTCTTTCATTCCTGTCTCTTCTGTTTCTGCCTCAGTGCAGCTACCAAATCCATGTCTCACAAACATGTTTCTGAAGCTTAACAGAAACAAAGGACACTGCCATCAATCTTATTTACTCAACTAACCAAAAAAGCCTGTGGAATGTGCTTAGTACCCTCTGTTGTCTTCCTCCTTGCCAGAGTCAGAATATCCTAGAGATGGGGAAAGTGCAAAATTCATTGCTCTGACCTTATTTTATATATAAATGTATCATAGTAACTATGTCAGCAGAAAGAGTCTAATTGACTGTGTGCTTTCACCCACTCAAGGTGCATCTGAGCATTGTTACAGAGTAAACAGAGGCCCAGAAAAGATGGAACTTTCCTATAGTCACTCAGCTGGCAGACCCAGAATAACTAAGGCCTTCTGATTCCTAATTCAGTGTCCTGTATATGAGTCAGTTTCCAGGTTTTGCTCAGACCGACTGAATATTGCACCACCACAGTTCATTCATAACAGCAGGTCCCAACCTTTCTGGCACCAGGGACCAGTGCTCCTGTGAGAATCTAAAGCCGGATCTGAGATGGAGCTGAGGCAGTGATGTTAGCGCTAGGGAGCAACTGCAAATACAGATGAAACTTTACTCTTTCGCCAGCCACTCACTTCCTGCAGTGCTGCCTTGTTCCTAACAGGCCACAGACCCGTACCTGTCCGTGGCCCAGGCACTGGGGACTCCTGATTTATAGCACAGAAGTAAAATATTAATTTTTTCCCAAGAGATTTTCTACCAGATAAATGTTTTATGTCAGAATGCAATGATTGACAGCTTTCAGCAGTCCAACCAGGTCCCACACTGTAAAGCAAAATAAAGTAGTCCTAGGAAGTTTCCAATTTCCTCCCCATTGCTGATACTTCAAATTATGTCACAAAGGAATTTTGCGAGCCACTCGTGAAAAAGCCAAACCCACTGTTATTGTCTCTAAAAGCCGAATGTGCTCGATTCATAGGCTGGGAAGCCCAAGCAGCACTGCATGTGCCCTGGGTACAGTGCGTGTTGGAATCCCGGCTCTGAATGCAAGATCAGAGAAAGGGCAATGTTCCTTTGAGTAATCATTTGCTTTAGGGTCGATATGTCAAAAAGGAGCAATTAGCACCAGAATCTACCATAGGCAGAAAGATGACACCACTAGTGAATAGCAAGCAACTGGTTAGTGGCTTGTTAGCATTTTGGGTCCAGCCTAAAGAAGCAGCGCAACGTAGTCTTCCAAAATGTGACACGTCCTCTGGTGTGGTGAGTGCTTTAAAAGGTACAGGTACCAAACCTTTTTTAAATTTTAAGTCTTTTTTTTTAACATATGCTTTCAAAAAACACAGCCAGCACATTAAACCCATGATTCTGTACCCATTATAGCTTAGAATGAGGCTAAATTTAATTGAAAAAAATTAGTTGGCTTAAAGAAAACTATTAGATAAATGGAGTATGGATGGTGCATGGCTTTGGTAAAAATGGTGAAGTTGATGCTAAAATGACTAAAGTTTGGAAAACATTAGCATACTGGTTACAAGTGTGATGGGCTTTGTAGTTAGAGAGACTTGAGTCTGAATCTGCTCTTATAATTGGATGAGATTAGATCAGTATCCTCACCTATGAAATGAGGATAATGATATCAACCTCAAAGAATAGTAGCAAAGGTTCAGTTAAATGAAATACTATAGGTGAAGAGCCTCACATATCAGCTGAGAAGCTATCATTATTATTAAAACTGCCTGGATAGATTCAGTAGATTGAATACAGCTAGTCCTATCAAGCAAACTTCACTGATGCCATTTAGAGAAGCATTGTAATGGGACTCTAGTAGGCCCATGATTGTGTCACAGCTGCAGGATTGTCATGACCTCCCTGGGATGTACAGCCTGCTCACAGCTAGAGTGTGCCTGGCAGTGTGGGAGGCAGAACTCATCTATGGCATAACTGTCACACAAAAATGCTAACTCTCTCCACGTGTGTGGGTGCTGACTCTCTGCAAAGTGTCTTCTTGAACAGCATGGAGGCCTAACAGCACATCAGTATTCTGAGCACAGTGCTGACAACTCTGTTCCATTGCGAGGCCAGAACAGGGACAGCCCACTTCCTGACCACAATGAGAAACATGAGATGTCTCAATAATGGCTGCCATAGGCTGTCTTGCCTTGCCTTTCAACTACTGAAATCCTGTGAGGATTGCTTCAAGAATCCTGGGCTTGCAGACAGCTAAGTTAAATTGAAGCAGCCATTGCTTCCTCAAGAGAAAGTTCTGAACAGGCACTATCAAGCCCAGGATTGTCACCTGCCTATGAGGCTTGGTAGCAAGGCTGATGTCTGAGAGATGAAATGAAGAGCACATGGTCTCACCTGGCAGACTCTTCTTATCATAAACATCACATGTACACACTATAGAAAATTTAGAAGATACAAAAAATAAAAACAGTATTTCCCAAATGCCACAACTCAGCAAGAACTTAACATTTTGATGCTTCTTTCCAGAGTTTTCTGTTGAAATTCTTTTACAGTAATATGTGTATAAATAATACAATTACATCAGAATTTCTCCATATTAAAATTTTAAAAAGTTTTTCATGATGGCTAGATCATTGTATAATATAGATATTTTATAATGCACTTAACCAATCTCCTGTTATTGGGTATTTATTTATATTTTCATTTTTACTATAAAAAATTTTGTGTTAAATTCTATGCATTCATCATTGTCAAATTATTTCCTTAGGAGAGTTTCTATTTTGAGATGTGGAATTACTGGTTAAATGATGTAAATGTTTTGATATATACTGTTAGATTATTTTCTAGAGAGATTATACCACTTTACTACATGTTACCACATGTATGTGAGATTGCCATCTCACCAGATTCTTACCAGTCGATTTATTCTTTTTATCTTTGCTAATTTAACAAATCAAAAAAAGTTTTCTTATTTTTCTCTGCATTTCTCTATTGCTCTCAATTTTTTACATGCCTTTGGTCACTGATTTTGCCTCTTTTGTGAACAGTCTAATTGTGCCCTTTGCCCTTTAGATTTTATTATTTTGTTAAGATCTATAATTAAAATATTCTCACTGCACTATCACTCAGATTCATTATAACTAATTTTTCTCCCACTGAAAGAACGGTACATTACCTTTTGTTTTGAGGTAAAAATGATTCATCTGTCATTTTATTCCTGTGTAATTGGAATAGAAAAATTTTTCTTTATGGAATTCAGCCCAACACTTTAACTTGTTTAGAAAATACATATATAATGGGTTATGCTTATTTTAAATTGCTTGTGTTTATTATTGTTTTGGAATGTTTTACTTCATGAATTTTAATTTGATGGACTACATGTAGTTCTGGCTTAAAGTACAAAATTATGGAGGGATTTTTGGAAATATTAGAATGAAAACAAAAAACATGATCAGTTCATTTACTTTCAAAAGTTAAATCTCTGCATTAATTTCAGACATAAACTATGTTTGAGATGACCTAAAGCATAATATGTCAATTTAACTGAGATTTAAGAAAAACAAAAACAAAACCACAATGTTCATAAAAGAAAAATCTATAGACAAGTGGCCCATTTAAATCTCTTCATCTCCAGGAAGCCTCAGGACTTTTTAGGCAGAATTTCTCTCCTCCTGCCCAGGATACCACAACATACTGTTTGTGCCCCCATAACATTAGCCATCAAGGTCTACCTTGAACTGGTAACATGTGTGTATACATCTGTCTCTCCACCAAGGTGACTAACTTCTGAAGGGCAGGAACAACATTTTCTTAATCTGTGTATTCATTTGTGACCCGAATACAGTGCCTTTGGGTATACAATAATTTGAGACCTCCAGTGGATATCTGAAGTCACAGATAGTACCAAACCTTCTCTATACTATGTTTCTTATATTTACATACTTATAATGAAATTTAATTTATAAATTAGGCACAGTGTGAGATTAATAATAAAATAGAATATAACATTATACTGTAATAAAAGTTACATGAATGTGGCCTCTCTCAAAATATCTTATTGTATGGTATTCACCTTTCTTTGTGATGATGTGAAATGAAAAAAAGGCAAGCCTATTTCTGAAACTACATAACTATCCCTTACTTGCAGTAAATGGCTTGGTGTCACTTGTTTCAGTGGATCCCTTACTGAAGTCTTTAGATAGACTCAGTGCTTTCTGGTGCAACACGTTGCCATCAATCAGAACACATTTTCTGATCTTGTCTTCCAACCACAAAGTTAACGCTTTTTTCATCATAACTAAGTACTCATTACACACTGTGGCCATAACTTTTGTAGTTTGAGGTGTGACAGCAAAACTAGCACAAACTTATTTTCCTTCTTCAAAATTTCCCAGATACAAGATTCGTTCTCACCACAGATCTTAGCAACCTCAGTATGCAATTCTTTCTCTTTCCTTTTTTAAGTCAAGGACTTTTACCTTTCTAATTAAAGGAAGCACTTTACTGGCTTCTCTTTGGCATGTCTGAATTGCCAGCATCACTACTTTTACATTTGGGGGCTGCTGTTAAGCAGAACAAGTGTTGCTTGAACACAAATACTGCAATACAGAGCCAGTACACCTGATAACCAAGATGGTTACTCAGTGACTAATGGGCAAGTGGTGTATACAGTGTGGATACGCTGCACAAAGGGATGATTCAAGTCCCAGGTTTGATGGGGCGAGATTTCATCATGCTACTCAGAATGGCATACAATTTAAAATTTTTTAATTCTTTATCTCTGGAATTTTCCCTTTAATATTTTTGGATGACAGTAGATCATGGGTAACTGAAACCACAGAAAGCAAAACTGTGGCTAAAAGGGGACTACTGTGTAAGATGCTTAGAAAACAGATTGAATTGAACTGAATTTTTAAATTTTAAGAAGAAGACAATTTGGATAGTGGAACCTATGTAATCTTTTGAATTGAATTGAGTAAGCTTGGAACTCACCTCTGACACCAGCTATGTGACCCCAAGCAAGTTAACTGAGCCTCCTGAGCTGCTTTGTCATCTAATGTGGGAATAACAATATCTACCAATGCAAGCCCTCTAAGGTGGCTAACCGAACACCCATATTAAACCCACTGAACCTTTGCCCTCCTCTAGTATAAAAACTAGAAAGCTAAATCCTCAATTTCCCAGCTTCCTTCAAGCTGGATAGGTCTTGGGCCACAGTTCTTTCCAATGAGACAAAAATAAATAAACAAACGAACAAACAGCAAAGGTTCTAGGGAAGCTTGCTCTGTAGATAAAGAGGTGCACATACCCTAGATAAAGCTAGATGTCAACCTAATGCCTACAAGGACAGTGTGAGGCCAAAACATGAAGATATTGGCAAAGGCTAAGGAAGATGAGGTGGAAAGCTAGAAGAGTCTGGGGTCTTTAGAGGTATCACCGAGGTCTAATTCAACAACTGCCTCCTTCTGGACTTTTTATGTAGAAAAAGTCATCCATATTTGTTTAAGCTAGTATCAGTGAGGTATTCTATTATTTACCCCCAAATACATTTCTAAGTGACACCTCTACCTTATAAGATGACTACAAACAATAAATGTAAATCATTTACATCACATGTATAGCAAAGGACCTAATAATATATTGTAAGCATTCAATAAGTAGTTATTTTTAACAGCACTAGAAAATATGTGACATGCTAATGGGTGGCAAGGAGTTTGAAAACAGAGGGTGAGTGAGAATTTGGAGCAAGACACTAGAGGAGAAAGCAAGAAACAGACAAGAGGGGCCTTGTGGACCATGTTAAGAACAGGAGTCCATCTTGAGGACAATGGACATGGAGCCTAGCAAGGAGATGGAATGAGACTGGATGCTTAATGGTTTCCTGATTCTCTGAGCTCCTGGAGATTAAATCCCCTTGACCATCTATCCCCAGAACCTATCCCTATCCTACGCGATTAGATGAAATTCAGAATCTCTGCCTAATTTAGATGAACATAAGAAGGGCCGTGTAAATTGTCCCCAGACCAAAGTTCTATTCATAGCTAGTCCACTTTTACCTTGACACGCCAATCTCTGATATTGCTGTCATGTGGCCCAATGACCAGGTGCATCCCCTTAAAAGCCACTCTCCCTGAGGCGGGGTCCTCAACATTGCTCCTGTGTGTTAAATACCTGTATCTTACTTCTCCTGGGTATCTGCCTTGGTTACCCTTGTTGATCACCACCCCAGAGCTTCTCAGTGGCCTTTTTGGGCCTTGGCTAACACACATGGGTCTGACCTGTCTTCTTCCCCTTCCAGACCTACTTTTACATATCCCTAGAATAGCAATTTCCCAATGTGCAATATGGGACACTAATTCCTCAAGACATTAGAAAGGAATTCAAAACAATATTACATTATGGTGAAACAAGTTAGAAATACATTAAGTTAAACAGAATTAAACAAGTTTCTTTTGCCAGATCTTCTGTAGTACTGTGACTATGTACACACATGCATGTGTGCACACATCCACATTCTGTAGTGTTTTATAGTGTTTCCCATAGTTGTCCACAAATCTTAGTCCATTTCTCAAGGGCTAGTGCTTTATGAGACATAATTTGGGCAATTCTGTCCTAGACAAACAGACTTCTGACTTCATTCCCATAGTTGAACATCCCTTCCCCCTGTAACTAAATCATCTCTTCATCCTACAGACTTTCCCACATTCCTGGTTCCAGTAGCCCTTACCCTACTTTCCTTCTCACTCTTCCTGAGCCTCAAACCTGGAGCCATCCCCACTAGCCTTTGCCGTGCCCTAATAAAGCCTTGCTTCTCACACCTCCAAGCCTTTGCACAAGTTACACTCCCTGCCCAGAAAGTTCTTCCTCCTCTTCTCCACCAGAGAAACTCTTATGCACATTTCAAGACCTAACTTGAGTAGCATATCCACTGTGAAATCTTCCCCAATTATTCAAGGCCAAATTAATTGCTCATACATTTATGTTCCAAGAGAACTTTGCAATTGCTTGTGTTGCAGCATTTATTACCTTGGTTATAGGTTTGGACTCACCTTCCTTTCTCTGAGCAGACCTATTAAATTCCTCAAGTAGTATTTGCCCATAAACCTGCTCTAAGTAATCAGCAGATTTTGAGTAAATGTAAGTTTTATGAATAAAAGAACAAACGACTCTCTTGAAGTCCACAGGGACTCACTGTCATATTTTTATCAAGGCTGTTATGAATTAGTGTCATACCAATTACCATTGCAGTTTCCAAGGTCCTACTGCAAGCCCAGGGAAAAAGATCGAGATGCCAAGGCAACGCCTATAGACCCCATTTACATTTTTGCTTAAAGAAAAAGAAATGAATTTTACACTTAATGGCTAATAAACTGAAACCAAGTAATTTCAGTTTTAATATAAAACTAATACCAGTAGTCAGTCAATTCTTCATGTACCTTGTGAATGGCTCAGGTAACTTGTCTGTGGTCATGCCCTACAGTCTGGCCACACAGAAGAGGAGCAGGCCATTCACATGTAGCCACAGAAACTAGCATCTGTTGAGAATTCAAGGCAATCAGTTCCAGACAACTACAAGGCTTAGACCCCAGCTCACCAGTATTACCAAGGAAGGGGCAAAAGCTCCCTAACCAAGAACACTGTAGTGAGTCATGTTTTAAGCTTACCATATCATAGCAACCACAACCTTGAGGCTTGGCCCCCAATCCCCTAATCCTGCCAAGGGAGTTGCTAATGTTTTTCATAAGCACTGGGCTGGCAGGATGAGAATGGAGTCAAGGTCCTGCCAGGTCATTTTGCATCGAATCCCAGCCCTGAGTCATGCCAGGGGATAAGGCTGGCGCTTCCTAGTTATGTAGCTGAAAAGCCCCCCAGTCCCAGAATCTGGTTCCCCAGCCTTGCTAGATCACAGCATGCTGGCCTGGATCACTGTGGGCAGTGGGGGCCCAAACATCTGCCACAGCACCTGGCAACATTCTGTCTGGCCATTTGCCCTTGTTTCCCCAACAATTAATTGTTATAACAATTTATGGTTTGTTTAGTGAGGAGTGAAATTGGATTGGTTGGTTGTTCCTCTCTGTTCTTCAATGAGAAAAGTACCAGGATCACCAAGGAACTGGTAGCTGTCCATCCTCCCCACAAAAGTACTGTAGCTGCTGCAGGGACAATGCCACCCATTGAGTCAGGAACCTAATTTGCCATCTCTGCCTTACATTCAATTTACTCATGCCAGCTTCAACCAACATCCACAACCCCCAGGGTAAGCATATCACAGCAAGGCAAAGCTGGACCAATTGTCCCCAAGAAACTGACAAACCCAAAATATATCTGGATAGACAGCATAGTTGGGAAGGAGTTAAATCACTAGAGAACAGATTCAACTTCTAGACCTTCTGCTCTTACTGACAAGTAAAGGGATAGAGCTTTTTCATGACTAAATTGCTCCTCAGACTATGAAGTTGGACACTTTGGGAGTAATGTAGTTAATCACTAAGTAATATGATACAGTTGAGGCAATGAAGGTAGCAAAATAATAATAAAAGCAATTATTTATTCATGGCCTATTATGTTCCAGGTACTGCACTTAGCATTCCTAAATGTTATTTCATCTAATCCCAAAATAGCATTTAGGTATTTCTTTCCCATTTTATGAATGGGGAAACTGAGCGCAGAGAAGTTGTAAGTTCAAAGTAAAAATAGCAGTGAGTTAAAACTGATTAAAATTCACATCTAGCTGAATCCAAAATCCATGAGACTCCCTGAAACTGTAGCTGCTGGTATTAAAATAGCCATGGTCAACTTATGGAACATGAGCTCATAGAATGTGGGCAAGCCACAAAATACAAATAACTAAATGCCAGAGGCAAAACCTAAACTTAATCATTCTCCGGTTGACTTTTCACACTGGAGATTGCTGTGCATCATTTCCATGCATTAGATTTGCATGAATCTGTGACCCAAACTGACTATTTAAAAGTCTTTTTCAGCATGAAATTTTAATCAATGTTGTCTTTTTTTCCCCTGGTTGTAATCCTATCCTGCCTATTGATGAAAATTGATTATGCGCATCTAAATATGAGCAACAGAAAAGTAATGAAGAAAGGGCAACAGCAAAGGCAAAGAGGAGATCTAAAAAATGGGAAAAACTGGTCTTCATGAACATATAAAATATATAATTAGAAATGAATGAAAATTACTTCAAGATAGATAAAATCTCTCTGTTGTTAATTTGGTTGATGACTCATGTTAAATTAACTGCTTACAACTCACTGTTCTGATTTGTGCATTATCCTTTCCACCTTCCTTTACTGAGCTAACTCAGACATGTTTCTGACTACACATTTGCAGGTAACAATAACTGGCTACAAAATCCCTTAGAAGGGCCCAACCTCAATGCCCAAAAGAAAATTAGTTCTGTTGCCTTTCCATACATCACACAAAAACTCTTAAGTCCTCAGTTTCTCAAATGATTTCAGTGGTTGGGGTAACTGAGTCTACACTGAGCAGGAGACATGCAGACTCTTTTTTTAGTTTTAAATGACCCTAAATAATTCTAACCTCATTGTTTTCTAACTGGTCTTCCTCTTTCCAGTTTTTCCTGAAACGTTTTCAAAATCTCATGCCTCTCCTAGAGCTTATGACCTTAAGTGATCATTGAACATTACTGAACCTCAGTTTTCCCTGTTTGACCTTCTATAAATTGCTTTCCTGGTGTTCATGTGAGAAGGCACAGAACTTGAGAGCATGCTAAAACTTTTGTTGGGGTGATCCAGGCAATAGCAATGCAGCTTTGGAGAATTCAAATACAACCCATGTTGATCAGAGAAAATTTCAGTTTCGAATAACAAATTAAGTCCTTATGGGCTGTTTGAAATAGTGTATCAAATGTGAACTAATTTTAAAAGAACTAATTTCCTATTAAGAAAAATTAGTAGAGTACTAGCAGTATAAGAAAGATCAGATGCTCTCTACAATAAATGGTACCTTTAGTCATCAACCAAACTTACATAGTAAACAAGTGAAGCAGAAGAGAGTATGCACAAGGAAGTCGAAAGGAGAGAAACAGTTCAGAATTCATGGCACTTAAATATGAGGTAAAAGAGCTCCTTCCTTCACATTCTTGGACAGTTGGGAGCTCGGTAACATGCTAGGATCTTTTCTGAAGCCTTATTTTTTTTTTTGCTGAGTCAGTACCAGTTACTCCTGAGAACATTCCAAAAGAATTTCTTTCCCATTAGTTCCATTTATTTTCCTAAAGCTATAGAAGAATGTCATACCACCAGCAATTATTCCAAGGCCTGAAAGTCTCAGGTGACAGATCTTGCTGCCACATCCATTCTCTTGAAACATGAATTTTATCATGTTACCCCCTGCTCAAGGACTTATAATATGTCCCTTCTGCTCCCAGATCAGTTAGCATTACTGAACATCCTATTTGGTGCACAGCCCTCTGATACATACAGGAATACCTGAGTAATTCATTTTTTATTTATTTAAAAAAATTTTATTGAGCACGTACCAAGTGGCCAAAGCCATATTGGACACTGCAGGGGATGCACAGATGACTAAGATGTGGTCCGCATCCTAGAGAACCACAAAGTTTGCTAGAGTGGACAAATGACAAAACAATAATTATAATAAACTGTGATAAGTAGACACTAAAGATATATACACAGAATTCTATGAAGCTCAAGAGAAGACATCACAGAGAAGTAAATACATCACCTGGGCTTTCAGGAATGCATAGCTATTTACCAGAGGACAAGCAGGGAGACTAGCAGAAAAACGGTACCCCAGGCTGCATGAACAGCGTGTGCTGTGTTAAAATACAGGAAGCAATGTAAAACACAGGAAACAATAAGAAAAGCAGACTATTACTATACATTATTTAGTATTTCATTATATTTTAGAGATTTTATAGGTTTTAAGATAGTAGAGATCAAGGAGGCAGAAGCTGGGATAGTCGAGCTTTGCTATGTTCTTTCATAGCCCTCACCAGGTAAAGTAGTGGAGATTTAAAAAAAAAAAAAAAAAAGAGAAATCTGAGTCACAATCACAGCTCCAATAAAAAGTGTGTCGTAGCCAAATAAAAATGCAGACATTTTCACAACTTTTCTGCAACCTACACATTAAAATAGATGCTAACTTGTCTTCCTTACCCATAAGTCCAAGGGAAGTCTCACTCTTTAAGACCAATTATTTGAGGCTTGGGAAAGCAGAGTCAGGATGCGGGCAGGGAAGAGAAAGCATGGAGGCCTACAAACTAAGTTGGCAGCTCTGAGATGAAGGAAGCTCAGGACCAGTGCAGGATAAGATAACCAAAAGGTACAGGAATTCACCTTCATGGCATTCTAGAAACCCAAGAAAAGAAATTCAGTTATTCTGAAACTATTTTTTGGTTATACATTCCTGTGTTATTTTGTTCTCTTTTGATTGTTTTTTAAACCAAACACTGCCTGAGAGCTGACTATATGGGTCATGGCTTTATAAGAATCATATTAGCTATGTTAGAATCATGTTAGCTATTATAGAAGGGCTTTAATTTAACCTCTTCACTTTATCAGCAAAATGTAAACACACATATCTGAGAAATTTGATGAAAATGAAATGTGTATATGTATGTGTGTGTGTATACATGTGTATGTATGTGTATGTATGTGTATGTGTGTGTGTGTGTATATATATATATATGTGTAAAATTCTTGTAATCAAAGAGGATACTTTCTTTTCTACTTCTATTCATACTCTTCCGTTCGATTTATTATTTTGATTATCTTACTGGCATACCCTGTGAAACTTTCACTGCCTACATAAATCCCGCCCATCTTAAGTTCTCAGCATGTTTTAGTCTACCCAGCACCATTTTCCCTCTTCTTTCCTAGATTTATTTAGATGCAACTGACATAATGTTGTCTAAGTTTAAGGTGTACAGTATGATTTGATACATAAATATTGCAAAATGTTTACCACAATCAAGTTAGTTAACATATCCTTCACCTTTCATAATTACCATTTTTTCATTGTTGTTATGGTGAGAACATTTAAAATCTACTCTTAGCAACTTTCAAGTATACAATATAGTATTGTTAATTATAGTCACCATGTTGTCCATATGATCACTGGAACTTATTCATCTTATAACTGAAAGTTTTTATGCTTTGACTAACATTTCCCCATATCCCCCACCCACCAGTCCCAGATAACCACCATTCTACACTCTGCTCTATGAGTTCAGCTCTTTTAGATCTCACACATAAGTGACCCTTTTCTCTCTTACGGTAATAGTGCCAACCCCCTGGATGCAGGAGTGGACATTAGACAGCGACCATTCATGATTTCTCCCCCTTGGCCCAACGTCGCTCCTCCTGCAGGCACATCATTCTAGCCAAGCCAAGCATTGTGCTTCCTAGGCTTTTCCAAACTGGAGCTGGGAGAGAGGCTTTTCCTCTTCTGAATATAGATGTAAGCACACATATCTAGCAGCCCTAATTCCAGCTACCAGCTCAGAGAATTTTGAGAGAATAAAGCCAAGTCATAGATAAAAACAGAAAGAGAATTCCTAGCCTTTCTGGAGACTGATTATATGGTCCATACTGTAACCCTATTAGCTAAGCTAACCTGAAGTGTTTTTTATCAGGTGCTAAAGAGTCCTGGCTAACATGGTATCTTTTGCAACCTCACTCATTTCCCTTTCCCCCTATTTATGGCCATGCTGACTTAATGCCTACAACACTTTTGCCTACACTATACAACTTGTCTCTGACAATGTGCCTGCCATTGACATGTGACTCTTTCTCGCAAACACTGTGCTTCTTAATGCCAAAGGTTTCATCACTAAGCACGTCGTATTCAATAAATGTGTTGAGATAAATCGAATATTCGAACTATTGCAGCTAGACAGGTCCTTAGAGAATCCGTTGGAAATTCTCTGAACACTCAGAAATGTATAAAGATTTTTTTCGCCATAATAGTATTCCCAGTGAGAAGTAAGATGGTCATAGAAATGCACACTGCAATTCTTCCTGAGTAATCACAGTGACATAATATCAAAACTGACTACATATAAATGTGCATATGTATAAATGCACCCAGACATATCTTATTATAATGGAGTATTCATGCTCAAGATTTTTGAGTCTAACTGTAATTCATTGTTTCCAAAGACATCAAAGCATATAATTTAAATTTTATGTGAATTCAGTGACAGATATTAAACACCTAAGAAACACAGGTATCTTATGACCCAGAATTCTGCTTCAGGCAGTTTACCCTAAGACAAGAATTTGGAAACATACATAGAACAAGGATTTTCATTACAATACTGTGAAAAAATGCAAGAGATCAGAAAATACCAAATTATCTATTTATAGAGGATTGGTTAAAGAAACTGATGGCCTGTTTAAACAATGAGATTCCATTTTTTAAGAAAAGTATGACAACAATGTTATCCTGCTGTTGTTAAGTGGCAAAAAAAGTCAGTAAGTAGGTAGTAAAATGGTACGTATATAGAACAATCCCATGTTTTTTGTGTATATTTAAATATACATAGGTATATACACATGTGAATATAAAGGCTGGAAAAATATACATCAAAATGTTAACTACGTGTCCCTCTGAATTGTAACATAATACATAACTTTTACTTGCTCTTTTTTGCTTATTTTTTATTTTGGAAGTTCTCCACTGTGAATGTATATTATTTTTGTATAATTAAAAGGCAACAAGAATTATTTTTTAAATATAAGAGAACATTCTTAGAGAACATCTAATCCAAAACCCCCATGTTGCTGAGGAGGAAACTGAGGCCCAGAGAAGTAAAGTGGTTTGCCCAAGGTCCTACAGTTGGCAATGGCAAAATTAGCACCCAACACCCAGGGCAGAATTCCTTTCCCCAGACCTGACCACCACCACTATGGGTACCGCCTTTGAAAAGTCCAGCTGACTTCACCCCACTCGGCATTCGAAAACAACACACTAACACAATCACATTTATCCATAGGAACAGTAACAAACATAAAAGTGCACCTTGAATTTTACCTCATGCATCGGTTTCCAAGCTTTAAAAAAATAGGGCTGACATTACCTTCTGGCATTTTATTCTAGGACGAGATTTATTATGAAAATGGGACCAAATTCTTCAATTTACAGACAGAACATAGGTTTAATATTAGTGAAGTCATATTTTTGCAGCTGCTCTAGTTCTCAATTCTTCCGCAGTTTAATTTGCTACTTTGTGATTTTAACAAATGGAAAGGCTGTATGTGTTCATTTATAATAATTGGTTATATGCTTCCACTAAGTTACAAAGATTCAGTGATTTTCAGGAATCATAACAGACCATGACCTATAAATTCAATTTCCAATGGTAAAAATCCCCTGACCAAAGTGGATGTTGATGACGAACTAATGTGCTCTGTAACAATCTGTTTTGAGCATTGAATTGACCTGTAAGTATTCCAGATACCGCCTGACGAAAATGGGTTTTATTATTTTCCATTAGCAGCTGCTACAGCAAAATGAACAGCCTGTCCACAAGGGAAATAAAAGTGTTTCCCTCTTCGCAGTAGCCTCTGCTGCAAATGTAAACAAAGCCAGCTCCTCCTCGTCCTCCCCCTTCTCCCACCCTACCCCACACTGAAATTTCCAGTCTCCAGGGCCATGGTCAGCAAATCCTGCCTGACTCCACAGCATCTAATTAAAGCTTAATGGCATTTAATTAAAATTCTTACAGAGCACCTACTATGCACTCAGCATTTTGCTGACATTGGTACGAGGGAAAGTGGGGAGATCGTACAGGGGAAGGAAAACAATGGAAAAGTGTTTCTTTCCCCTAAAACCACCACTGAGCCTTCCAACTGGTTCTTTTTCATTAAAATAACCACGTATGTTGTTAGTATTTTATATATATATATATCTCCAATTCTCAGAACAGCCTTATAAAATAGATGTCATGATCTCTATTTTAAACCTGTGGGAAAAAAAAACAAAACCTATAGAGGGCAGGTAATAGACACAGTCAATAAGTGTCAGAATTGGGCTTCAAATCCGGGTTTCACTGCTCTGAAGTCTGCACCCTTAGCACTACCCTAAATTGAGCCTCATGTCCATGAGTCATAGCTAATGAAATGCTACATCGTTGTGGTTAGACCCTGAGATTTATCAGGAGACCTGTGTTCCAATGCCCGCCTAACTACTGTCATGCTCCATGTGACTTTAGGGAAATGTCTAGATCTTCATTTATCTGTAAAAAGGAGTGATAATGCCTCCCTCATATGGAGGATGTGAAATTTAAACAAGATTAAATAAAATAGTGTAGGTGAAAAATTCCTGATACTCAGTAGTGCCAAGAAATGTTATTTACATTTGAGCAATTGAAAGTACTCTAAAGTTGACACCCCCCCCAAAAAAAAATAAATAAATAAAATAAGGTGCCTGGAGGAAGAA
Source organism: Macroglossus sobrinus (assembly GCA_004027375.1). Taxonomy (NCBI): domain Eukaryota; kingdom Metazoa; phylum Chordata; class Mammalia; order Chiroptera; family Pteropodidae; genus Macroglossus; species Macroglossus sobrinus. The sequence continues at coordinate 132,546 of PVKZ01000829.1, forward strand.
AGTGGAGAAGTTTAGAAATAACAACAACAACAAAAATGTGTATCTTCCAAATGGATTTAAGGAACTGAGGGTGTTCCATGGCTAACTTTGCCTGCCAGCTACATGCACATCTTGTAGGAATTCTCCTTTGCCATCATACTGATCTGTTTCATCCTTAGTTGTTTCTTACATTTATGAAATCACTCCGTCTCATTTTGTTTCTACAAGTTAACCAACCACAAGTCTCCTCACAACTTTTCCACTTTTGCCATTTGATTCTGCAAAACAATTCTTTTTATGACAAATATATATATATATGAATATACGTGAGGTACACAATCATTTAAAGAAATCATTTCTCCAAGGATTTAAGTTTCCTTTCTCCCAGAGAGAAAAATCTCTCTCCAAGGTAATAAAAAACAATTTTTAAAAAAGGAAAAAAAAAAAAAAACACTTCTCCTAGGTTGGCTTTTTTTATTGTCCCCTAAATTAAAGCTTGACGTAGTTTTCTCTGACTACCCTTCTCTGTCTCCCTCATGATCTCATCTAATTCCACAACTTTAACACTCACATAACAGAAGTGATTACTACATTTCTCTCTCTCTCTCTAAGATCTCTCTTCCCCAGTTTATGATATGCATTTAGCTGTCTGCCAGCCAGCGACACCTAGATGCGTCCCTGACACCCTAAGCTGAGAACTACAAATCTAACAGTCCTCCTGTGTTTCTCTTCAATACCACTTTTTCTCGTCTAGATCAAAGCTGATGGAATCTTTACATCTTTCTTCCTTCAAGCTCATAACTTAAACCTATCAATTCTCTCTCTGCTACTTCATTGCTACTTTCCTACCTACAGTTTCTTCCTCTGTCTTGGTTAAATGCTTAGTATAAATTCATTTTGACTCTCACCATAGCCTCCCAACTAAATTCTGTTTTTAGTCTCTCTCTACTCTAGTTTTATACATTGCCAACTGATATTATTCCTAAAGTATAGTTCTGATCATGTTTTCCCATTACTCAGAAACTCAGCCATTGCCTGCTGCCAAAAGAAAACACAAACTTATAGAAGGCCCTTCGTGCTTCAGTTGCTACTAATCTTGCCTTATGGCCTCTACTCCTCCAAACAGTCTCACATTTCCACTAAACAAGACCATTTGCAATGAAGAACACAGGCCCATTGTTATTTTTCCATTAATTTTTCATGCTATTCCATCACCCTGAAGGCCCTTTTTCCAAGTAAGAATCTTTTAAAATCCTTTCACATTTGAGCCCAGTTTAAATGCCATCGTCCTGTGACATCTTCTCTCTATTGGCACTCTTTCTGAATGGTTACATTGGAGCATGGACCATGTCAGAACTGGGGTAATACCATATGACTTCATCTCTAATACAATAACCTGGCTATGGTCATTTCCATTTCTTCCCTTCCAGCCTTTGTTATTTTGTCAGATATTTTACTTCTGCATATTATAACTCCAACAATATAGTTATTTCAATTACCTTTTGCAGATACATAAATACTAAGAAAAACACAAATCTTTACATTTACTTTCATATTGCAACTTCTGGGTCATTTTATCTTTATTCGGTTTTACCCGACCACTGATGTAAGTCCCCTCTAAGTACTCTCTCCACCTGATACTCATGAGTTATTTGGTTTTCCAGTCTGGCTGGTACAAGAACAATTCCTGGCCCTCTGTGGGTCTTGAAGATTCTTTTTTCTGCTCCTTTCAGGTGGTTTTCCCCCAGCCTGAAGATAGTTTTCTCACATGTGTGTACCATCAGTACAGAGCTGAATGCTCAAGGGAGACCCATGGCAGAGATCCAGCGTCTTCCCTCTGCTCAACTCTCCTTTCTAGTAACTGCCCTGCAAATTCTAGCTGTCACGGCCTCCCCAGACTCTGTTTCATTTCTCAGAGCAAGGTGAATGACTGCGAGGCTCTGCCTCACTCTCCTCTCCCTTAACATGGCCTAGAAACTCCAGGCAGTAAGGTGAGGCAAACATAGGGCTCACTCACCTTGTCTGTTTCTCATCTCTCAGGGACCACTGCCCTTGGTCACCTCTTTTTAAAGTCGTGAAAAATGTTTCTCACATACTTGATCTGTCTCTTCAGCTGTTTCAGGCAGCAGAGTAAGTCCAACTCCTCTTCTTCCCTCCTGACCAGCAGCAACAGTTTTATAGAATCCCAAAGTTAAATATTCCTTCCAGCTGTTCCTTAGAGGAAGCTCCTGAATCAATTGGAACCACTGACAATTGCAAAGAAGATTCAGGTGCCAGGCATAAGTAGACTACCTTGTAGATAGTGCCAAAACAAGGTCCTGTCTAGGGATTCCACAGTGCAATCATCAGGTCCAATTTTCTCCAAGAAAATAGCCTGAAATAGAGTTTTGAGCATCCAAATCTATGAGATCGATTATATGAATTAAGGACTTGAAGATTCATTTTGTTAGTTACAAAGAAATTTTTTATAACAAATAGTTATTTCAAATCACTGTTTCAAACATCTAGGAGGCTATCATGTTTGTGATACCTGCATTTTCCAATAAGCCAGAATCCAGGGAAAATTATATATATATTCTGCATATGAAGCCTATGCAATAAAGGGAAACCTTCCCTCATTTCTTTCCTAATCTTCTTTCTTCTTTTTATCTTTATATTTTAACCTCTCATTTTATCCTAATCCTTAAGTTTTTCTCCAGGCACACCTGGGGTTATAGTGGGCAAATAGCATAAATACACCCTCTTACATTCTAGCCCCATCTTTTCATCAGTTTGACAAGTTTCAAATGCAGTTTTAAACTACTGAAACTCGTTATCTCCTAGATCTCACCTACTACTTTCATTCCATGATCTAAATAAAAAGTACCACAGTAGGCACTTTGAGAAACACAAAGACACAAGCTCCCACAGTCTTAGTGAGAAGAAAAGGTGTAAAGGCAAAGAAATGTAACCAGCAGGAAAAGAGAACCAATGAGAGAGGGCAAATTACATCTTCTCTAGGGCTTCAGATCAGGGATGAGGGATTTTTACAGATGAGGAACATAACTTTAAACAAAACCAGGTAAACTTGTCCAGAGTTAACATTCAGTGAATGGCAAAATTAAGATTCTAGCACCATTCTGTTGGTCACCAGAGCCCATATACCATACTATCCCTGAACTCCTACATTTCTACTATAGTTTGGACAATTCTAAATGATGCAACTCCTAGACCATTATGTATTTATGAGTGGCAACTGTCTAGACTGCACAGTTTAGGAGCCCAATATTGATGCTCTGAGGCGTTCTAGAATTTTTGGTTTGGGTTGTGGCAGTGGTGGTAGTAGGGGTATTTGCTTGATGTTCTTGATGTTCTGAATTTATCTGTGAACCTCCAGTTATGCGTTAATTATATTTCTGGCTAAAGTATATTCATTTAGAGGGATTCCTTTCTCTTCCCAATTATTTAATAATATTTCTTGAATAATGACATCAGCCCAAATCTGACAGGCTCTTCTGAGTCAGGAATGAAGATATGAGAACTAGGAGGGAAGAGAATGTGTTTTCACTGAAAAGCCAGCCAATACAGTAGCTATTCATTCAGACTAACTTGATTAGATCCACATTTCAATTTTCTAAAGATTTCAAGGCAAAAGTCATAGTATATTTATTGAGAGAAAGAAAGGAAGAGAGAGGGAGAAAGAGTAAATGAAAGAGAGAGAGAAAAGAAAAAAGAGAAAAATATTCCTATTTAAGGTTTAAGAGTAAAAGGAAAAATCCCTTAGGATCACAGCCAATTGCCATGGGAGAAATTTTTCTTCCTGATCTATTTTTGGCAGTCAGTTCAACTTCATGCATCATTGTTTTACTTATGGCATGTACAGTAGCCAGAAAAAAAAAAAACCCATAATATCTTTTCTGTCTGGTGGGAATCTTATATTCCTATGCACAGTGACAAATGGCCTAATCACAACAATTTTTTTCTCCAGGCATCACAGTGTTTTAAATATCTCTGAATCTGTGCAATGCATTTAAAAAGGAATAGGAGTCTTACAACATAACAAACACAGAGACTATAGTACAAATTAGCAGAGAGCATGGAACAGTTAGAGGAGAGTCATTTTTACAGAGGCTGTCAGTGAAGACAAAGCCATCGAGTATAAGGAATATGTAAGAACAAAGGATATCTAGACTACAGAAGAAGAATTTTAAGGAGTATTTTTTTTCTCTCTGAAAGTAGGAGTGGTACTCAAATATTTAAACAAGGGCAGAAAATTAGATATAATCATGGGAAAAATAATTACAAATGGCTTAAGTCGGCTTAAGATTTTCACCACTTTATCCTTTATTTTCATTTTAACCTTCTGGGAAAGGCCATGTTTCATGGTAGTAACTTTGAATCACACTAATTCACTGCTTCGGTTGTTTTTATCCTTTACTGGAGATTTTTCAAAAATGTGAACTCCTCACAGGAAAATATCTGCAACATTAGAAACTGACTCACGTTTCCTAGTTTTTCAAGAAACAATGACATTTTTTCCCTTTGATGCTCTCATCTAACTCCACAGGAAATTTTACTACCAAGCTGCTTTCATCTCTTTCCTGGTTTGAAGATAAATGATCTTTGGTCTCCTTTAGACCTGCATAAATCACAGAGCAATCTTCTAAGAGATGCCTGTGGCAAGCAGCTTCAACTAGAATCAAAAGGACAGTCAGAAATATCCATACTGCTTACACAAGGAGTAACCGAGGCAGAGTAATCCAAATACTGCACTCCCTTTTCTTATACATACAAAGCATGGCACATAGAGGTTGTTGAGAAACATGAATCAGCTCATGTCTGACATAAAGCACCATGGCATCTGTTACAGGTAACTCTAAGTTCTCTACTCCTCCTCAGCAAGAACACGGCCTGCTGAAAACCAAATTCTTCCAAGGAATACATAGATCAAGAAATCCATTTCCTTCAGTTTTTTTTTTAAATTATTGTTTGTCTTATTACACAGATATTAATGAGAGACCAAATGGAAGAGAAAAATAAATTATCACCCATCACCCTGCCATGCAATGAACTAAAATATTTCCATTTGTCTGTGCATATGCATCATTTTTCTAGAAGAAAATTTTTTACATTGCTCTCTTCTTTTCACTTAACAAAGGCTTTTTCTTTGTCACACAGAATCTTCCTGTTTGCTCAGGTATAAAATTGTATCAGGTGATTATACTTATATTTATTTAACTTGCATCCAGTTGGACTATGATACTTCAAAAGACAGCATAAAGGAGTGGTTATAAACCCAAGCTCTGCAAAGAAACTGAGTTTGAACCTGAATTCTGCCATTAATGGTCCAGGGACGTTAGGCTGATTACTCCCTGTATCTAGGCCCCTAATTTTATCTGTATATAGAGATGGAAACAATCTTCTTTAAAGGATAATTGTGAAAACTGAATAAGACTAGAGCATATGAAATTCATAACATCTGACCTGGCTCATGGAAACCATTCAATAGATGTTGACTGTTTTTGTTACTAATAACAAAAAAAGAATTATCTGATATAATTATACAGAAAGATAAAATTCCCTCCATGCACTTAAGAGGGGTAAGATTTGATCTTTCCATTGTTATGCAACTTTTCCATCTATATCCTCCCTTCTCTGACACAGGGTAAATAGCCAAAGGGCCTGCCACAGCAGACAATGGTGCTGGGCCCTAAGCTTTGATCTTCCATAATAGGAAGGGATCATTACCCAGAACTGTAACAGTGAGAAAGAAAACTTAGACATCAGTTAAGTTCAAAAGTCACATTGTGTTGAAAGGAAACTGAGGCCTAGAGAAGTGAAGTGATTTGTTCAAGGTCACAGGGAACAGAACTCAAACACAGTCTCCCAACCCAGTTTACCTTTGTTCTCTGCTTCCCTTCTGCTCAAAGTCTGGCCCATTTACAAAATTTTGAGGATATCCATACGAATTCATGCCAACAACTTAACTTCCCAGTCCTGAAGTTTTTCTCTTTGCATCTGTGAGGAGGTCGCCTTTCCTGGAAATACCTATGATTTCTTTCCAAAAACCCTGAGCCATAAGTCTGGCAATAAAATCAGCAGAATCAAAACTAATGATTACTTGTTATGCTGAATAAGTGAAATCTTTGATTGAGCTCAGTCCAAAAACCACATTCGAATCTAAAATGTCATTTTCTTATAATTCAAAAATATAACAGGACTTCAAAAATATAAAAGGAAGCAAGTTTCCATTCCAAAATATGCCTTTTGGGATGCTGATTTTAAGCTAGTTATTTTTAAAGACAAAAGACTCAGAAAAAAACTTTGACATTTCCCCTAACTGCCTAAAAGGAATTTCAGTAGAGGATCTGCTCCAGGTGGGACATACCATCATAGATAAATATAGTTTAATATAAACTGTTATATGACAGAGAAGAACCTAGCAAGGCCCATTAGTTTAAAGTACCCTCTGTGTTCCATTGTTAAAGATGGTCCAACAAACATTTATTTACCAAACATTTGCTTTTCCATCTCAATGTGTATTACCTTCTTGCCCTATGAAGTTCCAAATCATAACCCCTCCTTCTCCTTAGCTCCAAAATGGCAAATAAGCACGACCTGCTTGGTCTGTTTTGGGGTCTCATTCTTATGGCACCCCCAAATGCACATCAGTCAAGTAAACTTTGGACATTTTCTCTTGTTACTGTCTGTCATATTTGATTATTAGCCCAGCTAGAAGAACTTAGAAGGTGGGAGAAAAGTTATTTTTTTATGTGCCCCCATGGGTTCTTTATTTACTCTTTTCCTTTTTTCCAAGTTTCTTTCTATATCTGTATGTGTATTTAATTTTTCTTTCCTTTCCTCTGCCACTGGAAGAATCCAAATTTTTCTAATAGATCATTTCAAGGTAGTTATAATTTGACCTAAAACAAAAAGTGCTCACTATTTCACAGCATGGAAATCTATTCTCAAGAATACAGTCATAAAACACCGAAACATTTTATTAAAGTATGAGTAAGCATCTGAATTACAGTTTATCTACAAATCTTTCATTACTGTTAATCAGAAAAAAGTACTTTTCTGATAAAGTTTGTCACCTGAAGTAATCCTTACAAAAATTTGAAAAATCGACTGGCTTCCATCCAGTCAGTTGGCTTTACGTTATAGATGTCTGTAGTTTTGTTTTTACCCATCAGTGTGTTAAAAATTATACATATATAATTTTATATTTTATTTAAATTATATAATTTTACTTAATTTATATAATTTAATATATACACACATTAGATTCTTTCCATTTTTGACAGAGAAACCTCAAGCTATGTTAACATAACATAAGATTTTTATTTTGTAGGATTTTAAAGAAATCTATCTTTAAAATTTCTAGCCTCCTGCAGCCACTACCTCAAATTAGCTTAGTTGAATGTTGCCAAGTAGAGAGAAATGAATAAATGACAAGCAATTAGCCCAGCTTTAAAATGAAAATAATTGTTTCAAAAATGGATATAAATGCTTGTTTCTCTTGAAGAGGCTAAATGTTACCAAAGTACAATAAGCTCCACTCAAACTGGATTTCTGCAAGTTTCAAATTAGTGCGAGTTAATAAGATGTTTCCTAGGTTTACTTTTCTTCTTTTTTACGACAGCATTAGGTTTATAGGAAAATCTTATTTCTCATGCTTGCTCCTGAGAAAATTTCTCCTTTTTTTTCCCCATGTGTCCCATATTTTCTGCCATGCTGATTCACCTCTCTGTTGCCATCCCCAACACACAGCCAGGGAAGGGAAGCTCTGCCTTGCACATTTAGTCAAATAAATCAATACATATTTACCCTGCAGCAGCTCTGTGCCCAATATAATACAAGTTGCAGTAAAAAGTGAAAAGACCTGTGCCTGTATCATGGGATTTACAATCTCTAACTTATTTCCTTGTGACCCTGGTAAGTACAGCCCAAGCAATGAGCTCAGTAGAGATTGGGGCAGGGGATCAGCCTAAGAAAAATTGTGGGCTCTCAGCCAGGCTCATTCGTCTTTCAGAGAGCTGGAGCGGGCCAGGGCAGGCCCTGACTTTGAGAAGTCTATTTTCAAATCTTTTACATAAGCACCTCCCAATAGTAGCTCTTGCTATGGGCCAGGCTGAGCACATTTGGTCTTTGCAATAACCTTTTAAGTAGGTATTAGAATCCCCATTTTAGAGACATGGAAACTGTGACACAAACAGTTCAATTTGTTCAAGGTTAAATCATTTTTAAAAGAGGCAACACAATTTGTATCCAGGACTAACACCAACTCCAAACTTTGCAATCAGATTCTAATGGCTGACTTTGCCAGTATCTTCACCTCCCACCTCCTCCTTTGTTCATGCCCCAAAGTTCCTTTCATCCAGGAAGAACAGGCACATTGTAAAGAAACAGAAAGAAAAAGTTTTATGCCAGAATGTAAATTGTGGCTTTAACAATCAACAACCTTTCTTTTACCATTATTATTGTACTAATAATCTATATAATATGAAATGTTGTTGCCCAAGGTTGTACTAAAGATATATTGACTAAATATAAAACTAGCCCATTAACTTTTAAGAATTTTCTTCTCCAAATCCCACATGGAATGAGCAAATTAATTAAGCTCTAGTGCTATAAACCAAAGATAATCAGCCTTAACCAACTGAAGAGCCACTATGTCATCCAATAGTCGGAAAACAACCAAATAATTAAGCACATTTCTGATATAAAAAGACACATAAATGTTTTATCATAAAATAACAGTGCATTCATCCTAATGAGCTAAATAAAGTTTGCTGCCTGATTCTCAATATATTTCAACACAGAAAGAGGTCTAGAATTAATATCAGGTTTCCAGGGCACATCAACTCCTCTGCTACTGCCTAGGTTGATAATCTAATGTCAGTGAAAACACTTGCTAACTTGGTTTTAATATGGACTATTTCTAAAAGGTAATAATACAGCAATCATGCTAGTTTTCATTTGTGTAATAGTTAAGAAGATGTTTTATTTTTCAACAAACCTAGGTATATAAGTCAGCTCTAGAATATAGTAGCAAATTATTTAACATCTCTGAGCCTCACTCGGAAAATGGGGATAATAAGGACTTTCTCACTGGGTCATTATAGAAACCACTTATGGTACTGCACTCAGCACCACATCTGGTACATAGTAAAGGCCATTCAATAAAGGGTAACTATTTGGAGATGTTTGTGAAAAAGAAAAAAAAATCACTGGGGAATTAATGTTTGTGTTTCTTGAGAGGACAAAGATTATCTTGATATTCTCATCTTTAATTTCTTTCAGAGGTACTTGTATTCAAGATTCATCCATCATAGCCCCATGCACACATCGTAGGCCATTAACACATAAGCTTCCAGCTCTGGTACGAGAACAGGAGTAGATTGCTCAATAGGAAGTGCTGTGTTTTTTATGTTTTAAGTGCTATTTTTCCCTGAGGCTTTCAGCATGTCACCCTATTTCAAAAACAAGTGGCTCACGTGTCTAGAAAACCATGTGCTGAGGCTCACTGTTAGAGATTCTGTTTATTCACAAAAAGTTCATCAACTTGGAGAGAACCTTGTTTTGGCTGGTGTGCATAACCAGGAAGAGTTTAGGTGCTCAATGGTGCTTATTGCCAAGCTGTCCTCAAGTCAGCGATCCTTTCACCATTAATTCACAGGATTAATAATCATTATTGTGATATGTTGCATAGGAAACTTCTCTCAGCTCCCTAAATATATTAAATTTATGTAGTGCCATAGGACACATAAACTGAAACTGAAGAAAATATTTTTTGTGACTCCATCAGGAAGGACTTGTGATTTTGCTTTTTGGTCTCTTAATTGCTATTACGGAGGTTTCTTTTCACTCTAATGGTCCAGAATCTGCCTAAACTAATTGTTTGGTTTAATAACAACTCACCAAGGAGCTCACCAGCCTGGACATAAGGAGACGGCTTTTCCAGCTGGGGCTTTCCATGGCCTCACTCACTATGTGAGTCACATAAATCACCAGAGCTCTCTGAGCCTCGAAATCACTATTCATAAAACGACAACAACTATGTTACCTGTAAGATATTCCTCCCCAGCTCTAAAGTTCTGTATCTTACTACTACCTTTCTTTTCCAAATTTACCACTTTGTCCAGTATTTCATTTCTCTAATGATGAATAGTATGAAATAGAATTAACAAATGCTACCTAGAAGATATATGTAATTAAGTTTGTATATTATTTTCTATAACTAATACACAATGGTTTTTAATTTTATTCATAATTACTAACTTCAGGCTTAAAATATTTGTGTATTAAATAAAAATATTGTACCATTTGTATAGCCTCTACCTCTCATATAAATAAAATCACTTAATAAAACCATCCACACAGATAATAAGATTTATTCTATCACTGGGAAGCATAATTAGAAAATTAAGGAATTGGACTTACACTTATACTTATATTCCTGAGGTTTTGTTCCTATTTAAGTAAAGCTCTTGTCCTAAATCACAGTGATTATGATATGAAACTAAGTAAATAAAATTGTATCTGCCTTTCAAAATTGTTTTTATTTCCCCATCTGCATTTCCCAATATAAAAGCTAGGTTTTACTTACACTTTGATTTACTAACGATTTTTCTTAAATAATATATTCTGAAAATAAAAGCACAATCATACATATAATGCATGGATTTTCATCCCTTATAAACATGAGCTTGTAGCCAGTCTTTGCTTTCAGTTTAGAGAATTCTGTATTTTCCATATCACCCTTGAAAAATATTCTTTGAATAAAAGGTTACTATCTTTAGTCTGGTTTCTGTGCATGTCTCTAGAATAACAGGATATATAAATCGGTTTCAGAAGCAGTACTCCAGAAAACACAGGAAATTCTAAAATGAGGGGAAGACACAACTTCCTAGGGAAAGGCTTTCCTCAGATCGACAGGTCAGCTGGCCACATCCATGAGACCTGAATGTATTGTGTTTGAATACACACATTGAATCATGCAGCTTGAAGTTCAAATCCTAGCTTTGCCACTTACTAGTGGTAAGACATTAGGCAATCATTTAATCTGTGCAAGTTTTTCTTTCTTTATAAAACAGAGGAAACATTGCCTACTTCATAGGATTTATGCAAAAATCAAATATAATAATGCACATAACATGTTGATACATAATAGTTACCCAATAAATTGTGACAGTTATTGTTATTATTTTTACTATTATTATATTTCTATTTCTATTATTATTATTAAATCAGAAACAATGTGATCCTGGGACTTAGTGCTCACCATGGTTTCAGCCACGACATTCAGGCAGCAGCTTTACTTGCCCTCAGAAGGTCCTGCTGTGCCCAGGGTGAGGGAATTGGAGCTAGAAGACATGCAGAAAACTGACAGCATTGAAGACCTCTAAGGAAGCTTAAAATATTCTTCCTAGTGCTGCCTGAGGCTGCATTACTGCCTACCAGGCTTATTTCTGCCCTCCAGCACTTTCTCCATTTCTCTGTTCCTATTCCAGTCTTCCTAACTTCCTCTGTGTTCCTCTGTGTCCCTCCATGAGCTATCACAACACCCCTGTTCTTCAACAGATAAGTTAAAGAACTCCTATCAGGTCACTGCTCCCACAACTGGGAGAAGAGGGGAATTAGAAGATGAGACTCAAGCAGAAGATAAAGGTTGAACTTGGCAAGTCACACACACTCTATTATTGATTGTAAACTCAATTTAGTGACTAGTAGTATTTTTCATGAAATAGTGTAAAAAGTATCAGTAAATACTCCATGCAGTAAGCAAAATATTATTTCATTAAACTTTTATTTCAGTTGTGTGTGTGTGTGTGTGTGTGTGTGCCTATGCATAAATTGGGTCACAAAATAAATTGTATTTTTTTGTTCTCATTGGGAATACAGGATTTTTAAGTTCCATTTTAACTAGAAAGTCTATAGTTCAATAACTGTCCAAAATCTATAAAACTGAGATCCAAAACATCAGTAGTTATGAAGGCTTTGGTTTTAGTGGGCTAGTCTATATTATTTTCCAAAAAGAATACAAATTGTTTCCTCATCAGTAAATAAATGTGTTAAAAGGATATAACTAGGATCCACAATTAATCTCCAAGAATATGAGAAGTCTTCTGGGAATTGAATTACCATGTAAAGTAAACACAGTGTTTGGTGCTTGAAGCATGCTTTGGATTCTACAACCCATCTTCTCAGCTTAGTAGCCCACTTTTGTACACAGTATTCCATTCACAAGAACTGCACTTTCTTGTGAAGACCTAAAGCAGTGGGAAAACCTGCTGGATAGGAGGGGCTAAAGAATTTTCTCCTAGTGCACACAGATGCATGAGCTCACACACTCACATAAATGCACACCAAGAGGCCAGAAGATGTAAGATGCATCTGTCAAGGTTCTTTCTATAGGCCAATGAAAGTATGTTATGAGTCAGTAACAGAAAGGACCTGGGATTTCAAAGTTCTCCAAAACCTGGTTTTTATTCTGCTTCTCCCTAGCACGGAATAAATCACTTCAATCTCCCTTTTGATCAGACAATTAATTAATTTACATCAATTAATTTAAATAACTGCCACAATGATCAGACACTCTAAACATTGGTTGGCACAGATTCTCCATATTTAAAAACTTCACAAATATTATTTTTATTATCAGAAAGTGCTCAACAAAAATGAAGTCGGATCAAACTTGGTGGATATTAATTATTGGTTCTTTAAACAGTCACCTTCCAATGGGGGTAAAAAGCCACAAATGCTCCTGGGGCAGCCCAGGCCCTCCTTCCCGCTTCTCCTCGACAACTCAGCTCACCACACTCCTATTAACACATGAATTGTTCAGATGATGAAATGTGGTCAGCTTGGTTGAAGCCACCAGGTTCCATTGTCCTACATTGAGACCACACTCAAATCACTACTTCTGTCCTCACAGGTTTCAAAATCATGACCATATGTGTATAAACTGGTCAGTTCTTTCCATTGCTATTGAAAATTGTTAGTCTTGATCATTATTAGTGAACTTTCTGTCTCAGCCCCTAGAGGAGTGCCAAAACACAAAGTTCTGAGGATATCTTACCTGTATCACCATGTATGAACACAAAGCCAAGAAGGAGACCCCCAAATTTAGCATCTTCTTTTTTTTTTCATTCTAGTTGACCTTGTGCAGTGAGTTTGTACTAAGGTAACTATTTGCTTTTAGTATTATTTAGTTGCTATTCCAGATTATTTTTCATTTAAATAATGTGTTAATAATTTGAACATGTACCCTGGGAGAGTTTTGCAATTAGAAAATTTTTAAATCAAAGAAATAAAACTATATACAAAGCATAGCTTCTCAAGTAGCTTTCCACTTAGTGCACTTAGTCACAGGCTTAAGAATGCAGCTTCATTATCATTATCATTCTATTGACCATGAGTCACATATGCTCTATGGCCATCATTTCAGGAATAAATACACTGCACAAAGTTCTCTGCTTCAGGAATTTTGATTGTCAGTATGTTAACCATAATTTTTAAATCAAAACTCTAGACATAGTTTCTGATATTATATTTCTTCTGATTTTATAATCTCTTATAAAATGTCTTCTCTAATCAAATTTTGGCCACCCCTTCACATTTATTTTGATGTTAAAATAAAATAGAAATTTCAAAGAAAATAAGTCTGACTCCCTGAAACAATTTTAAATTCATTTTAAATTCCCTAACTACATTCAGTAGCACTTGGCAAGGTTCACTGTCTCCCAGCATCACTGTCCCCTCCATTTCAGTCCATCACTTTGGCATTGTCCCCAGTTTGGCAGGATTTTATATGTATAAGAGTCTCCATCTTTATAACTAAAACAACATTATATAGATACACATAATTGTATTAAATATGGACTAGCATGCACATATGTGTGCTCACTCCTGAATTCCTTCAGCCTGTGACTCAATTTTTGTGATACATGTTTTTATTGTATTACTGTCCTTAGTCATTTCAGTTATTACTTATCAAAAACTAGGATTTCTCAGTTATTTTATTGATTGGTAGAGACCATGGGTCAGAATATTTGTAATTGAGGCTGTCCCAGAAAAACAGACATAAGGTCTAGGAAAGAAACAGGCATCCCTCCACGGGAGTGTAGGCATTGCAGAAGGCAAGTCCAGGGCATTGTATCCTGAGCATCAGGGCAGGCCAGGTGCAGCTGTCAGTTTAAGGAGGGAGATTCCAATGAGCATCACCATCATAGTTACGTTTTTGAGTGTTTACTATGTTCAGGGACCATGCCAAGTGCTTTCTATGCACTATCGCATTTAGCACTCATAAAAGCCTTTATTAACCCTGTTTTATAGATGAGTGAATAGACTTGGAGAGGTCACTTCGAACTGATAAAATCTGGATCTGAACCCAAGTTTTCCTGATTCCAGAGACAGTGCTCTGGGATCTGAATCTGCTCCTTGACCAAATGTAATGCCCATTAGACCTTCAGGAAGCTTCTTACCTTCTAAGTGTCATTCCAGCCTGAGCCCTGGAGTTAGTCCTTACAACATTCCCACCTGTGTCAGAATGAAATGTGTCCTTTGCATCCAAAAACTAAAAAAATGTCTTCACTGAGATGGGCAGTCAGGAGGCATCTTTTCATTTTTTTCTTTAAATAAATCTCATAACTAATGCAATTTACTGTTCCTAACTCCTCACATGTTCCCCCTCAACATGTTCTTTTTTGACTATTTATTATCATAATTAGCATTTATTGGACACATCACTATGCAAAATATAGAGGGAAGACAGACTCCCCCACACCCTTTTGGCTTTTGATCCAAATATTTAGATTGTAAACACAATGTTTTTGGCAGGTTAATTCTGCATGAAGGAATAGAGCATTTGCAGAAAATGTCATATGCTTATTTTATGATCAGCGTAAGGAGTGATTTACCCCACACAAAGATTTGGACTTGGCAAGCAAGCCCTGTCTACCTACCCACATGTGAGAAAGGCAGAGACAACTCTTCTTCCTTGCCACGATTTTTAGGAAATCAACATTGTTTTTAACTCTCAGTAAAATGCAGTGGCAGGAAGGGGCAAGGTAGGTGGTTGCTGGGGGCTGGCATGGCGGCTGGGCCAGAGGCATTAACAGAAGTCTTTGCTTCCCCTCCTTGTAGTAATGGACAAATCCAGGACAACTCTTTTGCACTAATATTTTTAAGAGACACATGAAAAGTGACAAATTTAGCCTACTTACTCCTCTTTCACTATCTTCTCAAGAAGGCTGGCAGCATATAAAGGAGATAACTCACTCCAGCATGCTAGCTTTGAAACTTCCTGCCCACATGGCATTTCTGCTCTAGAGATCTATGATATGAAGCCCAGGCATGTGATGTTTTTAATTTAAGAAACAGTGCCAGTTTCATGTGACATGATATTGAAGATTATAAATTGGAAGACAACACTAAATACCTGACCTGACAAAATTTTTTACTTAATAATTCTCAACCAACAAAAATATAGTCTCATGAAGGTGGGAGAAAGTCACACCTCTGGAGTAAATTGCATAGCAGTAGCAATTTCCACTAAAAGGAGACTATGCACTTTCACAATTCAGAAAGCTTTATTAATGACCTAGGAGCAGGCATGAGTGTTATGTCTAAATGAACCATGGAACAGAAAGTAATTTTAGTCTAGCCCCTTCATTCTAGACTTAAGTAGGTGACCCCGTGTATTATCCACGGCCACTCAGTTGGTAAGTAGCAGGGTTGGGGCATGAATACAAATTCTTTTGGTCATTTAATATAGAGCTCATGCCAACATGCCATGTCATTCCTGATTTTTTAACCCATAACACAAAAATATACAGAAAAGAATATGCAATTCTGGAGCAATCCCCAGATTTGGAATTATCTGAGCATCTTCACAGAGTATGTGGACCCAGAGATGAGGACTCCGAGCCATTAATCATGAGTAGTGCCCACCCCACCAGCAAATCCCAAGGTATCTCAAGAGGAGTCACTTCCAATAGGGCTGCTATTCAGCCTGCAGGTAAAGTACCCCAGCCAGGACCTGGGTCCTACTAGTTATTAGATATTTTGGATATCACCCTTGCTCACAGGGAGTTCTGGAAAGTAGGGCATTGAATTTTTACACATCACTTCAATTATCCTTACAGAAGACAATAGCTTTTTACGCTTTTTATGCTCAAATTATTTAGGTAGTATGAAGAAAATGTTTAATTACTCTGAAGAAAGCAACAGAGCCACCCCTTTTCAGCTGCCTTAATTTTCTTTCCCATAACTTTAAATTCCAGCCATGTAAGAATAAGACATCTAACAAAGGTAGCCTGTGTCAATTGATTTGAAATGGCTATCAGAGAACTTGGAATTTTGCCCCTTGTCATCTGTCATGATATCTCATACTTAAATTTCCTCATCCCATTCTGTTGTGGCAAAACTGTAGTGTTATAATCTAAGGGCCAAAGTTTTTAATTCTTCTTTAAGAACACATCCACAATATCGGCATGTACCTCTATTAGCAGGGACCTTTAGAGATCATGCCACATTTCACACAAGGGAAAGATTAGTTTTTGTTATGACGTTTAGATAATTTTTTAAAAAGCTACTCCATAAATTCACCAGTATATGACTTGTATGGTTTCTTAAGCTTTGAACATAAAATTTTCTCTTTTTCTTCACATCCTCTCTGTTTCATTTTTTTTTTTAATGACATGTTATTAGTTCTTATTTTTGGCTGACTAATCAATGTAATGTCTCCTCGGTATGTTGTGAGTGAGTTTACGGTGACCTGTCTCTCCTGAATCAGCCATTGTGTGGCCTTCAGGGAAGATGAATGACTTTGCTCAAAGCTGCATATATAACTTCTTTAAAAGACAACCTAGCCTTTATACCATAGCATATTCTGATGAAAGTTCGTAAATATTTCTTACCCATTTCAATAAATTATATCTGCAAACTTACTCCATTTGTGAACTGAATTGCTATAGGATTTGATGGTGCTTCAGATTTTTAATCTATCTTCTAGTTAAAAATCAGTAATATCATATCTTCCCCCACACCGCCCCCGCCCTGCATATAACTATCAAAGCAATCCTTGAGAGAATGGCCCAGGGAAAGACTATCTAAAATTCATTTTAGAAAGGCCAGATGTTGGATCTCAGTGTTTCTGTCTAGTTTGGAAATTTGGAGCATCATTGCTGTCTGAGCAGAACATTGCACAATTTGTTTTGGTTATTTTCTAGCTAAATATTAGCCTGACTTCACCAAAAAATTCAGGTCTACAGACCCGATTCAGATTCAAAAAGCAACATATATACATTCCCTAAGAAAGAGAAAATAAGAAAAAGACAGCAGGAAACACTGACTAGTCTTAGATTTCTTAGAGGAAATGTCAGTATTCTCAGTTAAAAAGGATTTCTAATGTGTTAAAGACAAATTTTGAGTTGACTGATGTCAATGCCAGCTGATGGGCGTGTGGCCTGTGGGCAGCAACACAGGATTAAGTTGTTAATAACCCCTCCACTGACTGACTCTGCCAATGCTGGGCAGAGTATTTCCCTTCCTGAGGCTCAATTTTTTCATCTATAAAGAAGGATGGAGCTGGCCTTGGCCCCTATGGTCCCTCCAACTCACATGCTGAGGCTGTGAATCTATAAAAGATTTAAAATGTCTAAAATGGGAGGAGGCCGATGGTATATTGGGCTCAAGAGCTCTGAGTAGGAAAATTAATAGAAGTCAAGAAGCAGAAAAAGAAAAGCAGAAATAATTCTATTTCAAACAAATAAAATTTTTGATAAGAACTGGAAAAGTAACTAAAGAAAATAACAATTTATAACAAAATCCATTTCCAAAGGTGTGGGAAGTAAAATCTGGAAACAAAACAAATATAAGGCAAAGAGCAGAGCAAAAATTAAAATGTGTATCATTGGTATGAGTGAAAAAAAGAAAGAGAATGTCCAGTGAAAATTCAGGCTATCATGTATTCATACTGTCAAATTTTTAAGAAGGAGTCCCATATTTAGTGATTGTGATTTCAGCTAGGCTGGGGAGCTTGGTCTCATCTGACATGTGTTAGGGAATCACGATTACAGAGTAGAGTGACAAGATAAAACACTTACTATTGCTATAGACTGAACGTTTATGTCCTGCCCCCAAAAACAAAATTTGTTGAAATTGTAACCTCAGTGTGACAGTATTAGCAAGCGGAGCCTTTGGGAGGTGATTAGGTGATGAGGGTAGACCTTTTGTGAATGAGACTAGTGTCCTTATTAAAGAAACTCCGGAAAGCTCCCTTGCTTCTTCTGCCACGGGAGGACACATGAAGAAGTGTGCAGTCTGCAACACGGAAGAGGGTCCTCACCAGAATCTGACTATGCTGGCAACATGATCTTGGGCTTCTAACCTCCAGAAACTATGAGGAATACATGTTTATTTTTTCAGCCACCTAATCTGTGGTACCTTATTATAGGTTAGAAGTTGAATGGACTGAGAAAGAGATGCAGAAAGGTTAAATAAATCACCTAATGTCACAAAGCAAGTAAGAGACAGAGCCAAGATTCAAACGTGAGCCATAAGATTCTGGAGCCTCTTTGCTGTTTCTTTAACAGAAAGTTGTTAATAACAATTAAGATAAATTCTGCACAGGGCAGTAAGCTGGTACAGAGGTCAGGGAAAGCTTTCCAGAGGAAGGGACATTATAGCTGAGACTTGAAGATGAGCATAATCTAAGCAGGAACAGAGCTAGGAAAGCTACTTTAGGTGATTAGCAAATAATTACATTTGACTTTTATTCACAAGGCCATTGTGCTATTATCACATACAGATGCCTACAATAACTTTTACACATTTTAAAAGTGATTCTAGCAGTCTCGATGGAGTACAGAATTGTATTTTCATGTAAATTTAGGATTAGACAATCATTTCTATTTAAGTTATGCTACCGAAATCTTCTCTAAGAAGCATTCTTGGGTGGCAGTGCCAGGATCCTAGAGATTTTGATAATAAAGCCCTCACTTCCAAATGATGGTGTTTGGGTTGTTCAGTAAAGAAAAGTTCTCATAAATGAAGAATAACAGAAAATTGCCCACCTCTGACTCTCCCCCTAATCATTAGCTTGGTGCTCACTGAGAGGGGGCAGGCAGCCCCCTACCAGTCCTAGGGTTAAGAAGAGGTTCCACAAATCAGGCTGGAGCCATTCTCGACCAGGCCGGAGCCATTTTCGGCCAGGATGGAGCCATTCTCAGCCAGGATGGAGCAAAGGGAGCAGATGGGGTGGTCAGCTTTGGCCACTGCCCCTGGAGGGAGCAGGCTGCACCAGTCTCTAATCAGCAGGAAGCATGGATATGCATGGCTGTGCTAAGCCTGAATCTGGTATGGCTTGGTGGTTTGTGTGTGATGACAAAGAACAAAAGTAGCACTCTGTGTTGGGTGCATATATTGAAAGGTAGATCTAGACCAGTTTTAAAATATATTTTATAATTCTGAGTTCAGGACAGTGTTTATGCTCTGTGCTGTTTCTTACAGAAACTATCTTTCTATTCTTCACAGATCAAAGGTCAGTCCATAATTCTAGACTTACAGTTCTTTTTAAAAGGGATAAAATGGCCATCTTAGTCTAAGCATTCCTAGAAAACTCTTCCTTGTATGTTATTTTTCAATCATCACTTCCATTTCTAACAACAAGTCTAGCAGGGTGTTATATAACAACACTGCCATACATAAGAAATCTACAAATACTTTCCACTTGCCTAGCCTGAAAAAAATAGTTTGGGATTGCAATACTTAGCAGGAGGAGAAAGAAACGAGAACTCTTACTTATTGATTCCTGCTTTGTAACTGGCATTTTTTATATAAACTACTAAACGTTTGCATCCATCTCATTGCATGAAGCTCCCATTTACAGAGGTCACCAAGGTCCAGGGGCTTCCACCTTTACACGAGTCCCTCTTGTGATGAGTACCTCTTTATCATTAATAATAATAAAATTATTATAAAGTAATTTTAATATGTGTACATTAAGAAAAGTAGGCAGAGAGCATTAAGAAATGTGACCTCATTCACGTGTTCGGCATAGACTTTAGATGCATCCAATGAGGTTAACAGAAGTGGTGCCGATGTACAGACTGTTGCACAGACTGTTGATGTTGTGAAATGTTTGAATACACAAAGAGAGGCCATAGTCTGACTTTCAAAGAAACGACACTTGTGTTCCCTTAGTGTACCCACCTAACATTGTGCAACCAGCTTTGGAAATCTCTTACAGAAGGAATGAAATGTAGAAGTGACCTAAATTGAGACAGGGTGGCCTGGGAAAGTTGGTGAAGGGCATCAGGTGAAGGGGCATGGAGGGCACAGGTCACAGTATGAGGAAGATGTCTCCAAATGGGACTGAGGTCACCCAGGTCCCTTCTGCCAATAAGTGAAGTATGGAAAAAGGTTGATGGAGCCAAGTTTTCCAACGAAAAACTACAGAACAAATTTTGATTGTAATGTGACTTCACAATAAAGAATGGACAGTTATTTGTTTTACTTGCTAAGATAAATAAATAACTGACCCATTAAACCCCATAGAACCGAACTTGGCCTCATATCTCCCTTGCTCCTAGATCCAGTCTTTTATTCCACTTTTTCATAACCTCAATATGTCGGTTATAAAAATGTAACCCAAAGAAAACCTAGGCTCATGAAAACTAAAAGTATTAGCAAGCAATGAATGTTAGTCAGGATTAGTTTTTTTTTTAAGTGTATTCGTGTGTAACATTTGCATTACTTCAACATTTTATTTCCAGTTAAGAACACAGTATTTTTTTTCTTTCAAGAATAGGCACAACCTTTTAGAATGTGTGTCTATTTCTTACCTCCTTAGACATGAGTGGCTGTGCCAACAACAGAAATCAGCTTTAGAAACCTGTGATTTTCCTCTTTAATGGGGTCATAAACATGTTACAAGTAAATGGTGAAATAATGACTTTCTTTGGACATCTTTTTTAATTAGAGCTCAAAGAGTTTAGAAAAAATAATTACCACCTGGCAAGCCAGCTTCTTGAAAGCTGAATTAAAATCAAATGAGAGAAATAATTAGGACAGCTGGAAATAATAAAAACAATAGATACCAGATACATCTTTAACAAAACACAACAAACCAAAGAGACATTACAATGTAAAATCTAAATGGTGTCACAGCTCACTAAATCTCTCTCCTTCCCCCTCACCCTACTCAGTTCTTGATCACAATGAAACACACTGTATATCAATATGCAGAGCCAAAAAGCAGGAACATTGTTAGAACCTGAATGGGCATGACAATAACAGAGGTAGCTGTTGTAGAATATTGTATCCAAATAGACACAATACTGTGATTTGAATGAATTAGTTTCTCCTTTTTTGTCCCTAGTATAGAGTGCTAATTTTTACTTCTTACAAGTTGTTTGTGAACTAATACCTATTTTTTGCTGTATGTCTTGTCTTAAATTTATTTTTTGAAATATGAGGCTTATTTGAATTCTATTGTCCAAATTCAGAATTATCCCTGAATTATTGCTGGCCTATATAAAAAACAAAAACATAAAATCCTCACCTGAGCTGAATTATGCCACTCCTCTAAAATACAGAAGCTTCTGTAGTCACTGTTTTTCTAAATAGAGTGCATTTTCTTTCCGCTTTGCAGAGGGGTGGTGGGGAAGGCCATAATGTTAACAGTGGTTTTCTCTAGGAAGTGGAATTACTGGTAGTTTTTATTTGTATTTATGTTCTTTCCTGTATTTTATTAAAATTTTTATAATTTAAAGCCTAACATAATTTCATGTGAATGCTTCTACCTGACCAATGAATTTAGGAGGAGGGGCAATGACCCAGAAACACATTAACAACATCTACACTGAGCGACATTAAATGTAAGCTAGAGGCAGTGGGAATAGAACACAGAGGAATGAATTTGACAGAATCTGCAACTCCATTAAAGTGCAAATCATTTGCACTGTAGGTGAACTGTAATGTGGGAAAGGGGTCCAGAGTAGATCAGCGCTGCTACTGAGAACACAAAATGCATATAGCTCAGTGTGGACCTGGAAAACAGGTTATCTAGATATTCAGTGAATGACATCCTACATGGTGGTGTGAAAGCCACTTAATCTCCTCAGTCTCTTTGCCATCAAAATATCTCCTTTTCCACAGGCAATGCTTCTGCTTAAAGTTAATAAAAACTGAGAGAATTGCGACATCTCTTCCTTTACTTTTTCTCTCTGTTAAACCAAGATAAAGATTTTTTCCACACTTTTTTATTTGAAGAGGAGCAGCACCTGAATGAAATTTGGTCATGATCAGAAATCATAAGAATTAGAAAATTTCCAGCACTCACATAAATGATACAATGCCTTGAAGAATTAGGAGAAAATTTATTCTTAAGAAAAACATAGCTGTCTAAGCAGTCTTCCTTGAAATAAAAAATGCTTGTAAGCATTTATAAAAGTAATGTCTATCAAGAAGAAAAGAAACTGAAAGAAATTTTAAATTAAAGATTTAATTTAATCAAAATGATTCAGGTTCTTAAAGTTTTGGACACTGGCAAATGCAATTTCTTAAAATTTAAATAGCAATAGCTAGTTCGATCTTTTTTTTCTTCCTGAAGGTTTAATTTGGCCATGACCTCTTTTTTGAAAAATTCAATTTAAATTCTTGCTTCTACATGTTTAATAATTGGGTTTAATCTCCCACAATCTGTCCAATTTTAAAGGCAAAGAGCATACATAAAAAGATTAATAATATTTTGCTCAGTTCAGCAATTAACCAACTAAATTTAATTAGTAATCTTGAAGTTGTTTGATATCTATGAATCATATATTGATGGTGCTCACCAAATATGTGTTCAATGAATGAATGAATGAACAAATGATCAAATAATGCTCATCCTGTCACTAGATGACTTTCTCTAACCTTCTATAACTTATGTGTTCCTATTAAACTATTGCCAACAGTTCTCAAAACACAAGTTAGCCAACAAACATCCATCTATCAACTAGTGTCAGCCTGAAATGAAATTTTCAAGAGCTTGCATTCAGTGAGAGAAAACAAGTAAGAACAATACAGTTGGTTTCTCAGAAAGCTAAATGTATTCAGTTTTAAGGACTCTCTTATAATGAGAGTATTATCCTTTGTATTCCTTTGGGGCAAACAAGTCTTTTATGAAATGATAAAAAAAAAAAAGGAGTAATCGTTGAAGATTTTTAGTTTCTTTACTTGGCAAAATATAAAGTCCACAACCGTATGCCAGTCCCTTTTTTCTTTTTCTAATCTTATTGCTCTGTGAACTCTCAAAGTCTGGAAACTACTGACTTACAAAATTTGTATTACTTAAGATATAAAAACAAATGAGTTTTCTCTTTTCTCATCCCCAAATTTGGAGCTCTTGGAAGAATAGAGATTCTATTAGCTGCTTCTCTACACCAAACTTTTCAAACTCTTATCCCCCATCATTAACCTCCTAAATGCAGAGTTAGCCAGTAAACCACTTTCTGCATACTCACCACCTATAACAGGGAAAGATGAGGTATTAGATACAATTTCATTGACTCTTTCATAGCACCTTCTAGAAAACTGCCATGAAACTGGTTCTAGGATGAACATCTAACCCAGTGCTAGACAACCCATTTTCTAACCAATTACCAGTAAGATCCCCTCTCTCTAAATCTGAGCTATCAACACATAAAGATAGCTGTGATGGGCTGTGGGCCTGAGAGGCCATGATGCAAAATTAAGGCTAATGAAGTCATTGTGAGGCACATGAAAGATGAGTGAAATGAGAAAGCTGGTCAAGAAAAGGACTTCAGGAGAGAAACAAACTCCACAAACACCATGAAAGTAGCTTCTTTTTTCACTTCCAATTCCCAACGCTATTGGATTCCATGAGTTTTTTACTTAACCCCTTCTTCTGCCATCTTTATTTATGTACCTGAGTTACTATTTGTTTCTTGTCTGAAAGAACATTGTTTAGTATTAAAAACATAAATAAAGTGTATGCATTCTCAAAAAAAATTTACTATTTTTTTGCCCAAGTTGTTGTTGTTGTTTGCTAGACATTTTCTCTTCTTTATTTCTGCAAGACCAACAACCAACGATATAAACACCACCACTTCTTTCTTATGTTTCCTTTAAGCACTATGCAAAAACATTTTTCGGGCAATAGGAAAAGCCCAGCTCTCAGCACCTCTACCCAAGCCCCATCTTCACCATAATCCAGATCTGTTCATGTGTTCAGCCCCAGCCTAGTCCCACACCCAGACTGCTTAACCAGGTAAGCCACAGCTCAGAAACACAGCACCTAGGTCCCACAGGGAGCAAGAGAGTGACTCCACTGGGTAATATACCCCATCGCTGTCATTTCCATTGAAATACAATCCAGAGAAGTGAAATGACAACTTCATGTCACACAGAAAAGAAGCAAAAGAATAACATTTTATTTACTCTTTCAACTACCCTAAAAGACAAAATATTATCCCCATTTCCTATCAAAGGTTACTGAGATTCATAACACTTACCCATGATTTACCAAAGATCATATAACCAGCAAGAGCTGAGGTCTGGCATTGAGTTAAACTTATTAAATAACTTCAAAGTCTATATTTGTTTAATAATACTTCCCTGTACCTCCAAATTTTTAATAGTCTAACCACACTTAAATCCGAGTGACTCCTGACTCCTAAATAAGTGCCCTCTCCACTAATTATTCTGCAGTTATCCAGAACCAGCTCAGAGAAAAAGGGTTAGAGATATGACCCTGGGTAGATATGAGACCAAAGGGCAGCTAAGAGCACTTACATTTCCCCAGCCCTCTTTTATCTTCTCTGGCCTTCATCAAACAAGGACTTGATTTAGAAGCCATTTTCGTCCTGTGTCACTGCCCCCACCAAATCCAGCACTGGGATCAATAGCCACTAAGGTGAGCACCAATGATGCCTATCTGCTAATATTCACACTGTTGTGATGTACTCTTCCTCACTGTACCTAGATTGGTCTTGATAACCAATCACATATGACAAAAGTGGTCATTTCTGAGAGTAGGTTATTAAAAGAAAGCAGCTTCTGTCTTTAGTGTCCCCCCACCCCACCCTGGATCACTCATTCTGTGGGAAGCCTGCTGCCATGTCATGAGGGTACTGGGTTGCCTATAAAGAAGCTCGCATGGTGAGGAACTAAAGTCTCTAGCCAAGAGCCAGCAAGAAAATAAAGTCTATTAACAATCACACGAGTGAAGTTAGAAAAGAATCATTTCCCAGGTGATTATTCAGTTGAGACTGCAGCCTGGCAAACATCTTGTATGTAATCTCATGGAAGACCTTGGACCAGAACTACTCAGCTAAACTGTTCCCAGATTCCTGATCCACAGAAAAATAATTATATGTATATATATACACATATATATATATGTATATATATATATATATATACATATATATATATATATAATTTGTTTTCAGCTGCTACATTTGGGTATAACTTGTTAAACAGCAATAGATAGCAAATGAAGCCCTAAGACTTTCTTCTGAGCACTAAACATTTCTCTTACTTTGGCCCACTCAGGTTATTACCATTGAGGGAAGTACAATTTCTCCTTTACCTCCCATGAATAAGTCATTTATGTCAATACAGTGACTCCCCTCTGGCTAGAGAGTAAGCTCTATAGCTAATTCGCAAATATTTTCATCTGAAACATGTATGTGGTTCTAGACAGTGATATCTTCAGAAAGCCACTACTGTGTCTCTTTCCTTTGCTCTCCCATCTTTATACTCACTTCAGTTTTTGAAATCTTTCTCTCACAAGTCAATAGAAGCCAGAAAATTTTAAGAAAAGAGTTTAACTCTTCTCCTGGGCAGAATACTTAAGTCATACATTATCGTTTGTTTTCAGGCAAACCAGTACAATTATGCAACATAAATTCTTTTAAAGCATCTGGGACTTCAGTTCAATTTAAAATCCTGTGGGGTTTATTACCAGAATGAATGATTATAAAATATATGCATGCAAATGAAGAGATAAAAAAATTAAAGAGCATATGAAATTTAATGCATACTACTTGTAATTCCATGCTAAATTGTTGCAAAAGACAGTGGCTATGCAAAACCATGTAAAAAATGTGGTTTATGATATTTATGACTTGAGAATGTGATCATAATATTCTATTGTCATGAATATATATTATAAAACAGAGTAGAGAATTAATTTCTAGTGTTATTAGAAGGGGGAGGGGAAGAAGGGTTTACCCAAAGCTGTCATTAGTTTGACTGCCAAAATAAAGATCCCTGCTTCTACCCGAATAGAATACCACAGTGAAAATCTTATGAAAATGAAAATGAAGATTCTCTGTTTTTCAGTGTTTTTATTCTAAGAGCTCATTTGGTGCCATGTAATTCAACCAATATTTATTAAGTTGCAAAAATGTGAAAATGAATATATTTGAGACTGGGAGTTGGGGAGGAAGGAATAAAAATTGAACCTTACCATCTCTACCCTTGAGGAAACCACAATCTAGAGAGAGAGGCAAGTATGTGCATAAAGAATCTGAACCAGGATTATGTAAATTCTTAAAGTAGCCAAACAATATCTCCCATCCTCAGACTCCTCTTCTCACCCATTCTCCACATTGCTGCCTGAGGTAGCTGCCCAAAATAGGAATCCTCTTGTTTGGCTTTTCTGCATAATGCTCTTCATTGCTTAGAAAATATAGTCCAGACTCTTTCATACGAAGCCCTTCAACATTTGGTCCAAAAGCTACTTTTTCATATTCAAATGACACTCTAGAGAACAATGGGTAAAAAAAAAAAAAAAAAAAAAAAAATTGATTCCACTCCAGAAGACTGATTCTTGTACAGTTCTTCAAATAGAGTATGGATATCCACTGTTTCTGCAACACTTATCCCTTACTAACTGTTGCCTCCAGTAAGAAGTAACTTCTAAAGAAACATAGTCATGCAATCAGGGAGCAGCTGGAGCACTCCCCTGTAGGGACTGGTACAGAAAGAAATAAAAGGATTTGTTATTATGAAAGAAATTAACTGATATTAGCATCTCCTTTTCCAATTCCTCCCACTGCAGCCCCAGTACCCCCAAGAGGAGAGCATTGTTTTTCTAAATGGATCTGTGTTCTTCGCTGAGGAAGAGAAATCGCTCTGGGATCACCCCTGAACAAACAGTGGGTGGTGAGATTTGGAGATGGAATGCAGCAGGCTGACACACTGAGGAGATAAGAGTTAGGGAGCCTTAGGATGGGACGGTTTTTTCCTTTGGATCTGAGTATTTTAGTGGGTGAGGAGTTAATGCGTAGTATAGAAACAGGCCTTTCTCACACGCATCACTCCAAAACCACAGTATGCCTCTAGAAGGACACTGAGAGCACAGCAGGTGGTGGGACCCTTAGTATTCAGTGGGGAGCAAATGTCTGCCTGAACTCCCACTTGAGCGAGGAGATCGGCCCAATGCCAGCACCAAATAGAAAGAGCAATAGTTAAGAAGGCAGCACCATGGACTAGTGATGAGAGTCTCTTTCGTGCCCACGAGCACTAAATAAACCCAGTTTCTTGTGTAATTCCAAAGAAAGAGCAAACAAAGACTGAGACTTCCACCAGTCAAATGAGGGGGATCTCAGAGCAATTTATACTTGATTTGGAGGTTTAAAGAATGCACCATAATCACGTTCTAAAATCTTTATATAACTAGACTTAGTTCAGGAGCTGTTTCCAGATTAGAATACTCAAACCATTGTGTTTCCAGATTCATATAGGCCCTTTTGTATGTAAAACCCCATACGCATGGGTCTACTAAAAAAAACACATCATACTTTATGGAAAACCCATTTCTGCATTCCTTCCTCCTCATTTTTATAGGCTACAGAATTCAAAAATTCTGTCATACCACATAATATAGCACATCCAGCCTGCTGCTGATTTTTGTATGAACCTTGAGATAAGATAGGTTTATACATTTTTTAAATGGTTAAAAAGAATTAAAACAAGAATATTTTATGACACATGAAAATTACATGCAATTCAAAAATCTAGTATTCATCAATGTTTGTTGAAATACCCACTACCATGTGTTCACCTTGTATTACCTATGGCTGCTTTCACTGCAATGGCAGAGTTAAGCAGTTGTGGCAGAGACGTTATGGTCCACAATGTCTAAAGCATTTTACATAAAAAGTTTGCTGCCCCATGGAGAAAGAGGTGGTTAACAATATGTAGGAGGGAGTATGGCATTCTTTATTGGTAAACCAAGTGCCCAGTTGAGGGGCAGGAAGCAGATTCTCAAGCTTTCTCCTCGATCATGTCCTAAGTGGGGAGAGGGCAGCAGGCCCCCAAATCTTACTGGCTAGAGACATTCTATCCCATGTAAGGGCTTGGAACAATGGAACCAAAAGGGAGAAGTTATGCAAAGAACCCAGAAAGGGACTAGACAATTCTCAGACCTGCAGCCTCCACCTGTTTCACTGTGACAAGATATCTAAATAAAGAAGGTAAACATCAGAGGGGAGGAGGTCAGCCAACCTGGACGGGAAAAGGAGTCCCCAAGCTGTCAGCCGCTGAAGGGCCACCTCCCTTCAGTGGAGAAAGGGAAGAGTTGTAGAAGACAAAACAATATCATGACTATAAAAATGGGAAGGATATCAGCAGCCTCGGTCCACAGAATGTTTTCCAGACCTGAGATAAGGCCACTGAGAAGCATTCTAATAAAACAAGCCTTCAGAGTGGAGCAAAATCTGTGTTCTGAATGTGTTGCTCTTTCTCAGTAATTATATTCTACTGAGAGAAAAGCTATTTTAAATATGGGGGTGGGGAGAAGAAAAATGATTAGGCAAGTAAAATATATGCCTCAAGGAACTGTTTCAAACCATTTTTAAGTTTTCCCTTTTAACAGAAAATATTAGAAATTGATATGAATTCTCACTAATATCTTCCCATATTCCTCTTTCCCATCTTTTGTTTTAAACTGAATTAGGCAAGCTGCTAATTCAGAACAAAACCTAATTGTTTTTGTAGTCCTTCATTCCACAAACATTTATTAAGCACTTATTAGTTGCAAGGCACTGTGCCAAGTATAAGTGGGAGGAAGCAAAATTAATAAAATAAAATCTCAGTCCCAGAGAGATATGCAGTTCAGTGAGAGAGATAAAATATGATTTAAAATAACAAATATTTAATAGTGGGGAGAAACCATATGCATATGTGTAAATCTTCAATGTAAATCGGCTGAAATGTTTGGATTGTGCAGAGTGAAAAGCTGAGCCTGGATTACTCACACAAAATGGGCCTTCCCCTCGGCGATCTGAGCACTCTGGTGAAAGATGGTTTCCAAGCCCATTGCCTAAGTCAGGATTTTTCACAGTCTGATTGGAAGAACACCCCCATCAGAATAACCTGAATGTTTGCTAAAAAGCACAGCGGCCTCTCCTCAGTCCTGCAGAATATGCCCCATTAACGAGCTCTGTGGGTAGTTCCCATGACACTTCTCAACTGCAGACACAGGCTGAATGAGTGGTTCTTAAACTTTCATAGAATCACCTGGACCCCAAACCAGTGAAATCAGAGTATCTGGGGAGTAGGCTTGGGTAACACTCACCAGGCGATCCCAAATGAGGCATCAAGTTTGAGAACTAGTGTTTGAGTGCCACTGCTTCCATAACTTTATGCAAAGAAGAATAGGCTCTATTTCAACAACAAAAAAGTAGACTTTATCCTTTTCATTGACCTAAATAGACATTTTCATTAACTATTAAGTAACCCCTACCTTCCTTTTGTCTAGTACATCCTCCAAGGTCTTGGCTGTTATAATCCAAACTTGATCCTTAATGTAACAGACATTGCAAGTATGTGTGTGCACAGCATGCACGTGCCAGCACCTTGTGAAGAACTGGAGAAGGGAAATTGAAAAATACAGTCCAAAAAAGGTGATAGACAAGTAACAACATGAAAAATGTTAACGTTCAGGGTGTCCAAGGGGCTTTGGGGACACAGAAAGGCCTAAGCAGCCAAGAATCAGGGGTCCCAATGGGCAGCTAGGAGGGAAGGTCGCTGCAAAAGCTTCTTAGAGAAAAAAAAAACCCGTATGCTGAGTGTGGGACGAATGGAAGTTAACCTCACAGAGAAAGAAATAATGTAAAGATATAGTCATATCAGAGTTGTTTAGAATATCTGAAGTAAAATGCGGCTATGGATTTTCCCTGGCCTGCAAGGTCACTGGGCCATGTCATCAGTCCCTTCAGGGCCAAGAATAACCATTTTTCTGTTCTACAGTTAGTCTCAGTCTAACTGAAGATTTAGAATCACTTGGAATATCTTAAATGACAAAGTCAAGGGCTCATCCCCAGACATTCTGATTTAATGAGACTTGAGCACCTTCATTTTTAAACAAGCTCCTTGTGTGATTCTAGGAAGCTGAGAGTCACAGGTGGAGTCTTAGTAAAACAGAAGCTGGCCTTGACCACTGGCTACACAGAATCTCCTGGTTGGCTAGAGTATGCTGGGGCCAGAGTCCACAGGGTCACACCCCAGACCTCCCCACCTTCCTGCCCAGGTAGGTATATGGTCACTTTATCATTTTCAGAGGGGAGAAGTCCAGGCTGCAGGCTTCCCAGGCAGCCACTCATCTTGCACAAATGGGGTTGAGTGATCTCTGACCTCTCCCCTATGCTCAAGTAGCCACACCCGCATTCCTACATTTCTGCATTCCTGGGAACATTTCTACAAGCAGACTTTCCTTTCTGGCAAGAGGGAAGCATGTGCTGGCAGTGAGGGGAAGCCTTGCTGCACAGTAGACCCTAGCCCTATCCCTAAGGATTACGTGTACCTGTCAAAAACCAAGATTCATAAATTCTGCCATAGCACATAACAAAACTTCTCTCATCAAATTCACTGAAATAAACTAAATTATGAAAACGGACATGAAAATAATGGAATATATGAAGAGAAATGTAATAGTGAACCTGCAGGAAAAGGATACTGGGCAGTCAGCTAAGTTTACACACTAGCTGAGTGACTCCTGGGCCACCACAGCCACACAGCTGTGATTCAAATCTGTGCTAGAGCAGAACAAATTGCTACACGTCATAAATATTCTGGGTCATCTGAAAATAGTTGGAACCAGGAATGTCAAATCCATAAATGCCAAGAGTGCATTCACATATCAAAATGAGCATGTGTGCAGACAACACGAGTCCTAGTTAGAGAAATGTGCAGTTGCATTTATGTGTAAACAGCGCAGAAAAAAAATCTATCCACCAAATCTATGAAACTAGATCTCTACAGTCCCCCATTATTCAGTCAGAGATAGGTATAATAAAAAGACTTCTGAAACTAAATTGGGGCATGTAATTTGAGAAAATCTTTTCTTTTCTGAGTTTAAATGTATTTATAAAGAAGGGCTCCAAAGAGGACAAAAAAGCTTCAAAGAAAGTGATGCTGACAGTAAATGCTAAGGCTGGAACAAGGAATGTGTGTCTGGAGAAAGCATGAAGTCCAATTCGCACAGCACTGAGGCACATGTGAGATTACAACTGAACAGCGAGCCCTGGAAAGTCCATGACTGCCCTACAGACTGCCCAGGGGGCCATCCAAGGGTGCATCTGGAGAGGGAGGGAGGCAAATGTCCACGATGAGTCAAAATGAAGAGACAGACAGTGTCCTCCAACAAGAACAGCAAGACAGTTACATAGATATCTAAGACAATAGAACCCAGGAGGAGGGGAGAAGAAGAAAAAGATCTGAGGGGAAATTTTAACTTGAAAGTGACTGAATTATAAACCTGAACTTGCTGAGCAAATTCTGAATTGGACTGTGTTTACTTGGAAATGACTAAATTCAAAACTTTCTGCTTAGTCAAAAATTACAGTTATTATAAGAAGATCAAGATCAGAGTTTTACACATCCGAGTCTGTGATTGGGAAAGACAAAGCCATCCCTCAGGCTTTGTTTATTCTTCCCTCCTTACGTGGGCAAGGTCCTTTCTTTCACTGAGGTCTGAACAAGGATGGTGACCACTTCATGAGATCTCCTTCCAAAGTCACTGCAGTGGGAAGTGGCCAAGCCAAGGCCACCAGCAGAGGCAGGTGTATCTATTCATATGTTCACTCACTCAACAACTATTTTCTTAGTGCTTTACGCCCTAGAACCTTGGAATTCTGAATCAGGGAGCCAAGGTGAAGTATGAGAAGCCAAGAAAAACTACATCAGAATTTCCTCTAGGGAGACAGCCTCCCTTAAAACTTTTCTTAACAAAGAGTGGTATATATATTTTTTTATTATAAAACTGAGTACAGATGGTCTTCAGTTTACGATGCTTTGACTTAAAATTTTTCGATGTTACAATGGTGCCAAAATGATACACATTCAGTAGAAACTATACTTCGAATTTTGAAATTTGATCTTTCTTCTGCATCTGCAATACTCTCTTGTGATGCTGGGCAGCAGTGACAAGATGATTTTGCCCAACTGTAGAGTAATGTAAGTATTCTGAGCACATTTAAGGTGGGTGAGGCTGAGCTAGGACATTTGATACATTAGGTGTATTAAGTGCATTTTCAACTTATAATATTTCAACTTACAATGGGTTTGTTGGGAAGTAAGCCTGTAGTGAGTGGAGGAGCGTCTGTATTGCCATTATGTCAGGGAAATGAGCACACTCACCCACCCCTGCACTGGGAGTAGAATGTAAACTTGAGCTGCTGTTCTAAAAAGAAATTAGATACTATGTACCAAAAATATTTAAAATGTGCATACCTTCTTAATCAGAAATTCCAATTCTAAGAATTTACTTAAGAGAGTAATTTTAAAAGATCAATGTAATATGGTGGTTCAGAACCAATCCGTGATGTCAATAGATCTGAGTCCAGGTCCTTATTCCACCAATTAGCTGAATTAAACTTTGGACAAATTACTGAAAGTGAACTTCAACTTTCTAGGATTTGAAATGTGGGTAATAGTAAGAGCAATCAACAAGGCCATCATGAGAAAAAAATGAGCTCAAGAATGTAAATGTTCAGCAATCAATGTTGCTGCTTTCCTTCATTCATACTATTTTCATACATAAAGATGATGGTCAAGGTTGGTCATAACATCATTCTTTGTAAAAGAGAAAAGCTAAATGCAATGAAAATATCTAATAATAAATGATTCATTAAATTATGACATATCCATATAGTGAATATTAGGTTGTCCTTAAAAAATGTTATTGAAATGTATCTATTGCTATAGAATGATGTTTACAACACATCATTAAGCCAAAGAAGCAAGTTTACAAACACATTATTATCCGTTTACAAACAGCATTATCTGTTTTTTGTTTACATATGCATATATACACATAGAAAAATATATGGAAAGACAGATTCTAAGATATTAAGATGGTTATCTCTAAGTGAGACTATGAATTTTTCAACCTGCATTATCTTTGGCTTTTTATATTGAATTTGCATTGTGTTTGGAATAAGCAAAAAAAATATTTTTTTTCATAGTAATATCAGTTTTAAAGTGTAAAGTCTTCTTGGGAAGTCACAGGTAAATTTTACATGTAATTAGCAAAAATCAAGATGGTCCCTCACATAAGAATTCTAATTAATAATGTATAAGGGGTGAGGGGAATAGAAAATCACTGTCAGAACACCACAGAAATCATTGCTGCAGGCAAGACCCACTAATGGATGCTAAAATTCATGGGCGACAGTTTGAGAAGAGTATGTGTATTCGTCTCAAAGTATCTTCTCAAGATAGTTATTAATTACTATGGAGAAAATAGTAACTTTGCAATGGAGAAGTCTGGATCAAGTTTAACTTTATTAGCAAAGAGACACATCAACATCGTGAACCCGTGATACAATGCATATGTCACTTTTGTGGTATTGTTGCCAAAAAAAAGCAAAACTGTCATCTCACCATCAGAACACATCAGACAAATTCAAATTGAACAACAGTCTATAAAATACCTGCCCAATTGCCTCAAAAGTGCCAAGGTCATGAAAGAAAAGAAAGGCCAAGGAACTGTCACAGATTGGAAGAGACCAAGGAGACATGACACTAAGTGTAATGTGAGATGTTAGAATGGCTTCTAGAACAACTAAAGGACACTAATGAAGGTATTGGGGAAATCCAAATAAAGTCAGTAGGTTAGCTAATAGAATTGTCCTAATATTAATTTCTTAGTTTCGATCATTGTCAAATGGCTATATAAGATATTAACATTAGAGAAAGCTGAATAAAAAGTATATAAGAACTCTCTGTACTATTTTTGCAATTTTTCTATGTCTAAAATTATATCAAAATAAAAAAAATTTAAATATAAAGCAAGCCTGGACAACCCTAGGTTCTTAGGGTTAGGTATTATTGGGGAAGTCTTCAAAAGGGCACAGACAGAAAAGATCTCAGTC
The DNA here is from genome assembly GCA_004027375.1 of Macroglossus sobrinus. Classification (NCBI taxonomy): domain Eukaryota; kingdom Metazoa; phylum Chordata; class Mammalia; order Chiroptera; family Pteropodidae; genus Macroglossus; species Macroglossus sobrinus. The sequence goes on from PVKZ01000829.1 coordinate 166,904, forward strand.
TTTTACTTCCTTCTCAGATTTGAATAGAAAACATTACTATTATAACTTGTTAGGTTAAAATTAGACTAAAACAAACATAGGGGGATGTAGTATATTGGTTTCCAACAGATAACCGCAAAGAACATTCACAGATATTATCAAAATTTAACATTTTTTAAATTGTCACTCTTCAAAGACCATAATTTCCCTATTCCAGTTCATTAGTTCAATTTTTTTCTTAATCTCAAGAATCTTTCTTTCATGTCATATCTGAGTCAACAAAAGTTAAAGATCAAAGTCCTTTGAATTTTAAATATCCCAGAAAGTATCTTTATGATTGCCCACTTCTTTTGTTTGCCCTTTCAAAATTTGATATGAAATGTTTGTTTGCTCAGTGACTATTAAATCAGTATCAGATGCAGAAAGAAAACTACCAATCTAGACAGTCTAATAGACCTCATGCCTCCTGAGGGAACAGATGTTTAATCTCTAACTTCAGGTCTCTTGGTAATTAAAACAAGTAGCAATTACAAACACAACTAAATTTAATGGAGGTTAATATCTATTTACTTATATCATCTCATTAATCCTCACAACAACCCTTTAAGTGGACATTACTTCATCTCTATTTTACAGTTGGCAAAACTGAGGCTTAAGAAAATGAATTCATTTTTTCAAGGTCACAGAATAAGTGGCAAAATCAAGTCCCAGTAGTCAGATACTTTGTGATTTATTGTTTGTTTTTAAAACTTTTGTAAATATTCATTGATGAATACCACTGGTATTAGAGGTCTAGCTAGAAACTTCTATAAATTCCAAACCACCGGTTGAGGAAAGAATGCCTATTACACAGAAGAGCCTGTGGGCATAGATCATCCTTTTGAACTCGCATAAGGTAACTATATAGATCAGATTAGAACAGGGAGAAGAGCAACTGCACCAATTCAATTGATGCAAATAAATTCAAGGACCAAATGAGAGCTTGCTGATCTAGGATTTCTTCTTAGCTATACAGAAATTCATTTTACATTTTAACATGCAAAATTTCAGTTGACATTAAGATGAACACTAGATTCTCTAATTACCATAATTCCACATGTGGAGACTTATTTGTGTGTGTGGAGACTTTTACTGTAGGAAGTGTACCACCTCCTTGTGGATTCTCTCCTCCCTCCTCTAAGCCATCCTATACACATCTTCCTGATTAATCTTCTTAAAGCTTTCATTACTTCATTACTCAGCTGAAAAACCTTAAAAGACTCCATATTGCCTTTGAAATATTTTCTAAATTCTTCAACAGCCTAGCTTCAATCCCTTTTTCCAATAAAATTTGATCATCAATTAAGATTATTTCCAATATGACTAATAAAAATCTCAATTCAAACTGGCCTAAAAAGACGGAAACTTATTTTCTTACATAACTAAGAGGACAGAAATGAGACAGGCTTTGAGAAGACTTAATCCAGTGGTTTTAGTCCCATGACCCTTGGATTCTCTCTTTCAGCCTTCTGTACTCAATCCCAATGAAAACACAATTCCTTGCTTTTCCTTTCTGTCATGGACCATCCTTCCCACCATTTCTATACATCCTTCAAGGCCCCCATCTTCCATGGTCCATCCCTGTTTTTCCCAACAGAGAGCTTTGCCATCTCTCTCTGTAATTCCATGGGACTTTAAATGTGTCTTTGGCCCTTGTTAAAATAGTCATCTACATCTATGCCCTACCTACATCTATACCTACCAAGGAGCCGATGTAGGCTCCTTGAGAGTGAAGTCCAAGTCCAGCCCCTCTTTATGCTCATTTCCTGACTAGTACTTTGTACATAGGCTCTCAATAAATGAATCAATCAGTTAACAAATAAGTCAACCTCATGGAAAAATCTGTACAGTTATTTATCCTAAGGCACCATTTTCTCCTCTCATTTGGTGGTCTTAAGGGCCTAACATAAACAAGACAAGTTTTTGGTTTTCAGTTAAATGTGCCATTCTCATCAAACAATAAAGAGGACTTCCTTTTAAAAAAAATCAATTTTCAAGAAAACTCCTAAATCTTGAGTTGAAAACAATCAGAAGATACTCAGGTTTAGACGAGGCTTTTTCTGTAGAAAATATAACTCTGAGCAGAATTGCTGTTCCAAAATTTAAAGCTATCCCAAGACGCATGCTATGAAAAAAACAGACAAAAACCAACGATCTCTAGACATCACTTATTCTCTAAGCCCATTTAGAGGCCTAAAGCTAAGCTGTTCTAAGATTTACCTACCCAAAAGCAGAGTCCATAAAAACCCTCAAGGAAGTGTGACCTAGGAAAAATTACACAGCAAAGTCAGGCTCGGCTCCCCCTGACCACCTCATTACCCAATATCAATAACCATTGGAATCTATATTATCTAAGAGCAAATTGGGACCAATGTTTTTGTTTTGTTTTGATTTGTTTTTTAGTTAATAACAGCAGCAGAAAACAAACAATAAAGTCAGCAAAAGGCAACACAATGCCTGAAGTGCTATGTGGGAGAGAATGAAAGTGTGATTTGGTATAGGCTGAGGTCATTTGTCTGGCATTGGGATTGATTCACCCCTAAAATATTTACTAAGTGTCTTTTAGGTATTATGTTAATTATGAGCTTCAAACTTCTTTTGAGGCAGCTGGAAAAGGCAACTCTTTCTTCTCCCAGAGCCACCTTCCTCATCCACAGCCCAACAGCTCAAAGTCTCTTTGAGATGTAGAGCTAACGGTGAGTAGCTTCTATGAATGTTCTGCCCCAAGTCACAGTCCAGATGTAACCAAGCCTCACTGAGGTTGTGACAAGCCAGCTGGCCATGATCCATGAATCGCTAAATGAGGAGGGGAAATTCACCCTCTTATCTCCTTGAAAAAGTCTGTAAGAATATATCAATTATGATTTGCAAGTAAAGCCTTAAGCCCCACTGTGGAATATGGGACAGAGAAGTCCTTTGATTATGCTGAGCGAGGGTGATCACCCTAGCACAAGATTTTGGGGTGTCTCCATGGTGATAGACAGTGGCTCAGAAAGGTGACTGCTGGTGAGGAGCTAGCTCACTCTTCCATCATTCATTCATTTATTCATATGTTGATTCATTCATCCAACAAAACTTTACTGAGAATCTTGCATTTGTCAGATTCTCTACCCCGGAAAACATAACAGTCGGGGAAACAGATACATAAACAAATAATTACCACACACTGAGATCAGTGCCATGATAGAAATAAGTGCAAAGTGAGGAAGCACAGAGAGTAAATGACAAACTCTGCCTGGAGAATCAGAGAAGGCTCAGAGTGGAGGTAACATGGGACTAGAGAAGGATGTGAACATCAGAGATGTCCCAACCCAAAAGCTAGTCCAAAGCATCCAAAGTATGAGTAAAGACATGAGTAGTTTTATAATATAAGTTGGAAAAGGACAGGTCAGGACTTTTCAGCTAAATATGGGGATAAAATCATTGCATGAAGACAGCTCAAGTTGTCAGCTAATCATTGGTTTATTGACAATAACAACTTCTTTCCTGAGGCCTTTCTCTGCTCCTCAGTTCCCTGTTGTTTGTGGGTAAATATCCACCTGGTATTTTACAATATTCCTGCTTAATTGGCAACCAGCTGCCTCTAGGAAATATTATGTTCAAGTGTAACTGTTCTTTTTTTTTCACCTTAATCTTATCACTGAGAAAAAGACTGAGTAGAGAAAAATATTTTAAAATAGATAGCTTCTTTAAAAAATAAAACCAGAAATATAATATAAAGTTACTGCTGAGAATTATTTTTTCTAAGGTGTCAGCTCAAGGTAAGCAAAAACTATACAATCATGATCTGGTGAGTTTATTGCATTTCACAAAGCAATAGGAGCAGACCTTTTCAAACATTGGTGATCACTTCTCAATCAAATTAAAGAATGAGCTGCTCCTTGGATTGCCTCTCTTGAGAGTGTTTTAATTTAAAACTTTTATGGCCCTTGGAACTTTTAAGACTATTCAATATAAAATTTCCAGTCTGGGAGCTGGGTTTCTGGGTCAGCAAATGCTGCCTCTCTGCTCAATACAGTGTTGGCTGGACATGCCAGCGAATAAGCATACTTTGGAAGAGTGCCATGCACATGTAATTGGACCTGAGCATGAATAAGACCACTCTGAAAGGGAGAAAAATAAAAACATCATGGTGTGACTGGTTAAAGGGCAGTCCAAAGAAAAAGAAACTCCTAAACCAAAGAACAAATAGTGCAATTCCAGGTGCCTCAGTCCACAGAGTGAAAGAGATTTGTGTGTGTGTGTGTGTGTGTGTGTGTGTAGGGGGGAGAGGGAGGGTCAGGTGTGGTGAGTAGAACTGTGTGCATAGCCTGCTAAGTGTATCCTACTTAACATTTAAGTTAACAAATAAAACAAAATTAAATTTTTTCATCCAGAAAACATTAAGATTGTAATACAGGTACAGGAATAAAAATACAGTGTTTTATAGCTATAGCAGATTAAGGCCCAAAGAAATTCCATAGCCTTCTTATGGTCCCAAAGAACTTAATATCGTAAAAAATTGCATAGCAAACATTTCCAGACTAAAGGTGGAAATTTCCCTACAGGCAGTTCGAATCTGGGGCATTTTTCTGAACTTAAAAGGGGGCAACAAGAAATGCTTTATACGAGTGTGTATGTGTTCACTCCAGGTCATCATAAAAATCATAACAAATCATAACATTTTGGAATCAACAAAATCTAATAAAGTTCAACTCTTCCTTTTCACAGATGAGGAAAATCAGGCCTAGGGAATACAGTTACCTCCTTGAAATAACACAACTTCCAAAAAATATGAAAAAGTAAAATCTTACACTCAAGTCATCTGATCCAAACTTCAAACTTATCTTCAACTCAAAAAAATAAAAAAAGATAATGAGCAACAATAAGAAAAATAATATCTCTGCTTTTTCCAAGTTAGTGAGCATTCTTAGGATCATCTGCCATTTCATGGAAATACCAGCCCTGAATTTATTTTCTTGAACTAATCTACATTCCCAGACCACCATTCTCCTTGGTGAGGCCCATTTGTCTGCTACCTGCAATGGAAAGTTAGACTTCTTTTAACAACTATAATGGGGGCCTGCAGCTCTAGCTTTCCAGGAATAGTTCATATTCAATGCATCCTTATCCTTTTTGGTTTTATAAATTCACTAGGTAAACTATAATGTACCTTTCTTCTCTTAAGGAAAACTCTCTGAGGTTGCAATGTGGTGCTTTGAAAGCAAGCATTGAGAAGAGAGCAGGAATAAAAGTCAGTGGGAAAACAACCAGATCTCTAGCAAAATTCTCTGAGCCCATGTGTAGAATGACATGTTAGAACTGAAAAATTCAGGTCTGAAGAAGTATCTAAACAAGGAGGGATATAGGGCTACTATGAGTGCCAAATGGAGGTGTCCATTCTGAGGGGATAAAGAGTCGAGGCCCATGAGTTCAGTCTAGGGACTGTGTTTGGAAGTCAACAAGAGAAGTCAGTGCTTTATGGTGGCATTCTGATTCTCTTCCTATACCTGAGGGGAAAAAGAGAGGCAAATAGAAAGGGTGAATACAACTCCCTGAAAGGCACTGACACTGTAAAGCCACTCTGTTGGTGGTCTACTTGTAATGGCTCATGTTCACTGAGCATTCCCAGTGCTCAATACATATCATACATTACATTTCATACTGATAACATACCTATAAAGAATGTATTATCCACTTCTCATGATAAAGAAACTGAGAGTTATAGTAGTAGAGCTGGGACTTGAACCCAGGGAGTCTGATTCCAGAGCCTGCATGCTTAACCACTCACTAAACTGTCTCTTAGGAGTTAAGACAGGTAGGAAGCACTTGTACAAAATAATATTGATGGAAGGGTGTCTGAAGAATACGCAGTATGTCAATTCCTCCAGACATTTCAAATTTCATCCTTGGATCAAGCAAAACCACTAGCAATCTGTACAGCCTTCAGTTTGACATTGAAGGACATTACAACCTAACTTTGAAGGACAAAACAAATCTAACACAAAGATGCTGTTGAAGGCATCATTCACTACCTTGACACAATATCCTTCTCACCAAGACTCATAGGGAAATATTTCCTGTTACTCTCCGTATCAGGAAAAGCTGCATTCTCCTAGGCAATTTATTTGCAAATAGAAACAGAGTTAATTCTGTTCCTATTTGGTTTGATCTTTGTGGTGGCTACTGGGAATTGTTAAGACAAATTTATATCCCCTGTCTAGAAACTCTCCAGGACCATATGCTTATAACATGCCTTTTAGTATACTATGTTCACTCCATGTTTTATTAGTTTCCTACTCATATTCTCTTTCAGTCCTGATTTCCACAGCCATTTATTTTACCCTTTCCTTCATTTAGAACACTGCCTTTATCTCATATAGAATGAGTTGCTAAATTAATGAATAAATGAATGAGTAATAGTCAAATAATCAGTAGTCTTTTTTAATGAAATAGGAGAGACACATGACACATATTCAAATCCCTGAATCCCAAATCTGAGGAAAGCCCAGACTTGATCAACAAAGCAGTGCCTGTTGGAACCCTATAATTTATAGAGGTAGTAGCAACATGGCAATTAGCAAAGCCATGATATAAGTGAAAGTGGTGAATGATGACCTTATGTTAGCAAAGGGGAACATTAACACTTTCTCTAAAAGCATTTGGACCACCCTGGGAAGGTTGCCAATAAGAAAAGGAGAACTTTGGAGGACCAGGTTTCCAGTCATGATGCTGGCAAAGGCTTAAACTTGAGACTTCTATTAGTGTAATCCACACACTCTTGGGTGCATCATTCCAGGTTGCAGTGTCCTATGAGACATGATTATGTACATTGCAAGACTAAGCCATGTTTTTGCATTGGTTTGCTCACTGATTTGTAATTTGTAGCTCCAAATCATAACTATGCTTTTAGGTATCAAGTTCATTCCAGATCTACAAATCATTAAGTGATTTTACTTTGAGGACCCCCTAAATGTTCCCATAATTATCCCTATTTGTCATTTAAATCTTTAGCTGTTGATCTGACAATAAAACCCTAGAAAGTCCAGGTCGATTAGCCTGTTCCAAACAGTCAGCAGAGGAGAAGGACATCCAAGAGGAAGATAAATTTGGCTGAAGAGGAATCATATGAGAGAAGGTCTGGTTAGGGCCTTACTCAGACTATGGAAGTGAATGCACTCTAAATCTACATTCAAGGTTCCCCCTTGTTGGATCCTGAGTGACAGACTGATTAAGCATGTTATCTCATGCCTGGGCAGTGATCTGGAGCTTAATGATGAATAATCATTCTAATACTTTTCCTAAATGATTATACCTGCCACAAGAAAACTATCCTTCCTCTTTCTAGATGGGATGATGATCGATTCATAAATCACTTAACAAAGACAATTAGATCTTCAATTTAAAAGAAAAAAAGAAATGAAACTAAACTGTTGTCAATTACCACACACCAAAATTAACTCAAAATGGATGAAGGACCTGAATATAAGACCTGAAACAATAAAGTGCATTGAAGAAAACATAGGAACTAAACTCAAGGACCTTGGACTTAAAGAGGATTTTATGAATTTGACCTCAAAGACAAGGGAAGTAAAAGCAAAAATAAATGAATAGGACTACATCAAACTAAAAAGCTTCTGCTCAGCAAAGGAAACTGTTAACAAGGTAAAGAGACAACCATCTGAATGGGAAAATATATTTGTAAGCAATACCTCCAATAAGGGCCTATTATCCAAAATATACAAAGAACTTATACAACTCAATAACAACAAAAAAAGCAAATGATCTCATCAAAAAATGGGCAGAGGACCTGAACAGACACTTCTCTCTAGAGGACATACAAATGGTAACAAATATTGGAAACTATGCTCAACATTGCTAGCTACTAGGGAAATGCCACAACAAATCAAAACCACAATGAGATACCATCTCATACCTGTTAGAATAGCTATAACCAACAGGACAAGTAATAACAAATGTTAGAGAGGATGCAGAGAAAAAGGAACCCTCATACACTGCTGGTGGGACTGCAATGGAAAACAGTATGGAGGTTCCTCAAAAAAGTAAGAATTGATCTACCATATGATCCAGCAATCCCACTACTGGGTATTTACCTCAAAGACTTGAAAACCCACATCTGAAAAGGTATTTGCACTCCGATGTTCATAGCAGCATTATTCACAGTGGCCAGGACATGGAAGCAACCGAAGTATCCTATGATAGATGATTGGCTAAAAAAGCTGCGGCACATATGTACAATAAAATATTAATCAGCCATAAGAAGAGATGAAATACAGCCATTTGCAACAACATGGATGGATCTTGAGATAATCATGCTAAGCGAAATAAGCCACACTAAAAAAGTAGAAAATCACATGATATCACTTATATGTGAGATATAAATCTAAAAGCAACAAATAATCAGGACAAACAAACAGAGACTCATGGACATGGACAATGGACTAGTGCTTACCAGAGGGGAGGGGTAGGGAGGAGGCAGGAGGTAGATGGGTTAAAAGGGGTCAAATATAGGGGGATAGGAGAATGGTAAAGTGGGTAAAGGAGATCAAATATTTGGTAGCTGAAGGAAACTGGACTTTGGGTGGTAAACACAAAATAGAATATATAGATGTCAAATTATAATGTACACCTGAAAATTATATAATTGTATTAACCAATGTTACCCCCAATAAACTTTTAAAAAAATAAATAATAAAGAAAAGAAAAATGCCTTATGCTCTATTGGAAATACCTGGATAAGACCTTCATGTGTCTGAATCAATCAACCTACTAACAAGTATTTATTAATCACCACCCATATGTTCATTACTGTGACAAGTTAATTGGTGAAACCACAAAAGAAACCATGATCTGATCACTGCCCTCAAAGAACTTACTATTTGGTTGGAAAGACAAGCCACTTAATAAAAAAATCAAAGAATCCTTATAATCAAAGCATTTGGCATTAGTGATAAAAGTTCAAAAAAAAAAACAATGAGAGTGGGGCTCATTAAAGCAGAGGTAGAATTTGAGCTGATCTTGAAAAGGAGGTAAAATTCAATTAAGGTAAAAATATGAGAGCACTCATTCCAATTGGGGAGAAGAAAAGGAAAATTGTAGACATAACTAGCCATAGTAGTTTTGAGCTGATATTAAAGTTCTTACATCCATCTGGTTGGCTTAAGAAACACCTTCAGCAGTGAACACACAACGCAATATATAAATGACTTACAGTTGAATTGTACATTTGAAACTTATTGGATTTCATTAAGATCAATATCACTTAAACAAATAAATAAATAATAAAAACACTTTCAGATAACTCCAAGAATAAAAGAGCAGTTCTTCTAAGACCACACAACTTAAACAGTTTTGCAGAAGCCGCTCCAGGTTTCACTTCCCTTGTCTACCAGTTGGACATCATTTGATTCTTACCCTTTCTATGTGAGTCTTACTCTCTCAATTATATTTTTAGCTACAATTTTGAAAGCACATTATTGGGATTTTAAAGAATATTCAAAATAGTTATTACATATTTTTCAACAGAAAGTAGCGCCCTTCCAGATAGCTATGCTGCAAGGAACACTGTCTATACTCTCTGCATTGGGATGAGGGTACACCTTCCAATTAGAAAACTAATGGAATACAGCTCCATTTTCCCCCATCTGCTTCTAGTCACCTGGGAGATATTCATTTTTCTTGCAGATGATGATGGAATTATCTAAGGAATGGAGGGATTCACTTATCCTTAAGGATGGGGAGCGAGGAGATAATTGATTCATAGCCAGTAGACATTTAGTCCCAAAGCAGCCAATGATGTTCCTGAAGAGATTGGAGCTAACTGGAGCCCACATTCTACTGTCAAGCAGAGGGCTTCAGAAACACCAGGGAGAGAAAAAAAGTACATTTTGTTTTTTCATAATAACTCCCCCCAACATCTTGTTATTGAGACATTTTGCTCTCCTGAGGACACAGGGCCTGCTTCTCAGCCTTCCCAATTGGCTCTTTTCTGCCTCCCACCCTTTCTATTAAAATGGTTTACTGGGATCCAAGAGAGGCAACCTGCCACATCAGGCTTTTTATCTCTTTTCCCCTCCCTCACTCCAAGCTCATTTAGACCCTTTTTCTTTTCTGCCCCTTCCCCGCCTCACCATCCTGGTCTTCCTCAGTCATCTGTTATTACTTAGGAAACCTTTTTCTATGGGTCTTCAGAGAGAAGCAATTCCTAGATTGGCTTGTGAAGCAAAGCATTATAAAATTCTAACTCAATCTCAATTACTATTTGGCACTACGTTTTATGAGTGAGAAATGCCATAAAATAGCAATTTCTCAATTTAACTAGCATTATATAATACAATTATTTATTACAGAAAGCTATTGTTTATATATAACCTGAGCTATGGATTAGTATGGAAAAGGCAGTGTATAAGAAGCCATATAAATTGATCTCTATTTAAAGTGGTTAATCAAATATCTCATTTGTTTCCATGAATTTTCCTCCAGTAATAATGCTGCATCTCACATGATGTACCAACAAACTGTAATCCACAGCCACAGAACAACACTAAAATAGAATCCAGCCAGAGATGCAAAGAGATAACTTTCTCATTCTATTGTTTAGAATGCTGGAAAAGGCAATTAAAGCAGAATAAACCATATTTTTCTCCTACACACCCATTCTCACTTTGCTCCCATCCCTAATAACCATAAGCTGAAACCACTTAAGGATTACAATTATCCGTCATCATTATCACCCATATTATGACGAGGCTGCTACCCATTGCAAATGATGCTTCTGAAAATGAAAGATGATCTTCTGAGATTTTTTTGTTTGTTTGTTTTTTGCTTTATAGGCTCCTTCGGGCAGAATGAGGGCGGGGGGAGAAAGAGATGGGAATCCAGTCAGGAAAACAATTAACTAGCACGGCTTCACTGCACAGTAACATCAAATCATACAGCAATTAGAGCTCTGCAAAAACCTCCGGTTCGGCTTCACACGCATTTAAGGATGAAAACTGATACGTATACTGAGCTGATGCTGGACTGCAAATGAAAAAATCAAAGAGGTAAACGTTGTAAAAGTTCATTCTCTGCCTAATCACAGCTTGAGCATGGTGATTTGAGCTAAGTGTATTTTTAGTCTGTACACTAGAAAATTCACCTTTTCTTTTCACAAGCCTTGGTAAATTGCCAGAAAATTGTCTATCATCCTTTTCTTTTTCTACATTGAACATAAAAAAATTAATGTTTGCTGAAAAATATATTATATTTGTTAACTAATAAAGGGCTTATTTAACCTATCGTCCTCACAGATTATCAAAGCCTTAATTGTTAGGTCTAAGAAAGTAATTACAAAAGCTTTTCAAAAAGCAGGGTGACAGTGCTCTTAAAGGCTGGAAAGATCTACCAATTCTTGTCTTCTTGAGCCTTACTACATGAAAGAAATTTACCTTTACCTTGTGAACAAGCCAGTATGAATTAAGTACCTGCAAAATATGCATATTCCCTTTCCACTTATTTCCTAATTGAATACTTTCCCTTGAAAAGTTTTTGGTCCAATAGGAGTTAACTTGTAATACAGCAGGAATTTCTCAGTTAGAAGTAATTCACAAAGTTCACTTTTCCCTGTCTATATCTATGGTGTTCCTATCATTTGACTATATAGGTTTAAAAAAGAAATAAAGTGATTACGAGATCTGCTCCTCTTATTTTTTTAAATAAATTATTTTAGAATAATTTTAGATGTACAAGAAAGTTGCAAAGGTAATTCACAGAGTTCCCATATACCTCTTGCCAAGTTTCCCCATCTTACATTACTATGGTACATTTGTCAAAACTAAGAAACTGACATTGATAGATTGCTATTTACTAACCTCTAGACTTTGGATTCTACTAGTTTTTACATTACTGTCCTCTCTCTGTTCCAGGATCCAATATGGTATCACATTGCATTGCATGTCTCCCCAATTACCCCAATCCATGACAGTTTCTCAGTCTTTCCTCATTTTTCATGACCTTGAATGTCTTATGTATTAATCAGATATCCTGTAGCATGTCTTCCAAAGGGAGTTTCTCTCATTTCTTATCAAGATTAGACTGTTATGGGTTTTTAGAAAAAAATAACACAGAGGCAAAGTGTCTTTCTCATCACTTCATATCTGGAGTACCTAATACCAGTGTGATGGCAGCAGTGACATTAGCCTTCAACCTTAGTTAAAGTCGTGTTTGCCGAATTTCTCCTCCCTAGATTTAGTGTGTTCCTCTTTCTTTTATTTAATCTTTGGAAGAGGGTCACTAAATCTAACTGACATTCAAGACAGGTATTAAGTAAGAACCTCCTGGAGAAGGAAATGTCTATGTATATTATTTGGGGAGGGGGGGTGTCCAGAAATTAGACTGTAAGAAAGATTTGCCTCTTCTTTCCAATTTATTAATTTATTCAATCAGTTGCTTCTTAATTTTATTTTTTTAATTAATTTATTTGTTATGGTCACTTTGGTTAACAAAATCCAGTAAGTTCCATCTGTACACTTCAACAGTAAGACATATATATATTTACACTGTGTTCACTTCCCACTTCCTTTAATTTTAAAATGAGACATATCATTGAACTGATGCACATCTAAACTACACAAAACACTAAGAAAGCACATTACAGGTTTTAAGTTTCAAAGAAATATTGTTGTTTCCAAGGCCTTTTCAATGAATCAAATTTAATATTCACTTATCATCCCCGGGGGAAAATATACACTTGAGGTTATACACCCACTCTTGGACCACTACCAGAGCTCAGTGTGTATCACACAAATTATCCCAGGCAGTTTATGAAAACAAGCAGCCATTTCAAACTTTAGCTGAAGCATTTGGTTCAGTGAATATTCCAGTCACCTCTCACCCTTACTCAGCCACATGATTATCTCTGCAGAAAATAAGGAAGCAGGTGTTCAAACCCTTATTCGAAAGCCCGATTTGGCATTTTATAGCATTCCATAGACAGCATATGGGACCTTTTCTGTGGCAATGACATTCATTATAAATACTCTCACCATTCATTACTCATGCCTTCAACAGACATTTATTTAACATTTACTATATGCCAAATGCTGTGCTGGGTCTTGGAGCACCAACGAGAAAGAAAGATTACAGTAACACATAAGGACCTTAGACCATATCAGGTTCTATGTGAGACACATGGATGGGGTACCAAGGAGGGACAGAGGAGAAAATAGCACATCTACCTGAGGAAGGAAAAAATGAATAGCTGTATAGAGATGCTGCTAAAACTGGGTCTCAAAAGCTGTTTCCCAGGCACAATGCTGTGGTGGAGCAGGGTGAGGAATATCTGCAAAGGATAACCTAGGTCAAAAAAAGACCTTGAGCAAAGGCACTGAGAGAATTGATGACATTAGATCACACACCTTCTAAGATCAGATGATCAGGGTTCAACTATTTCTAAAAGAATCTTTGGAAGAGTCATGGTTTGCTTGCCCCTTTTAATGGTTCATAGAAGAGAATAAGACAGAATACTTTGCTAAGTGACACTTGAAAAGTATTCTAAAATAATTTATTTTATGAACATGCCAAAAGATTATACTTCACATCTCACCCAATGTAGAAGAGAAGGAAACAGAATAAAATACACATTTAATAATATTTATCAAATTTCTATCATCTCCAAGCACCATGCTAGGTACCCTGTAAACATTCTTTCATTTTTTGAGAAAATATTTATTATCACCATTTTATAGAGAAGGAAACTTGGTCTTAAAGGTTAACATGGCTGTTTTCACAGCTGGTAAAAAAGGAAAAATAAGATTTGAACCCAATTCTGCTTTTTATTGTTTGATTTCCTCCTCTGATTTTTTTTTTGGGGGGGGTAGGTGGCAGATTTAATAAGCAAGGAAACTTATATACATACAAGGCTTGTCTTAGGTGACACTTGGCCCATAAACAGCGGAGGGTGATGGCATTTGGAGAAGGGAAAATCAATGTGACCTTAACAGGATCTTAGAAAATGAAAATCTGGAACTCTCGACATTAAGTTTGAACAAAGTCAATATACTTTGGCTAAAATAGGAGTCAAAATGTCCAAGATATAAGGGGTACTGATGTAGAAAAGAAAAGACAGGAACATGATTCTCAAAGAACAGAGACAATAGGAATAAGAAACAGTGCCCATGTCAAAACAAAATGTCAAATGCTTCAAAAATCAAAGTTAAAAATTCTGACTGATAACAAGCTAAGATATATAAGTGCTGAGCTCAAATCCCAGAAAATAAAGCTAGTAGGAATAAGGGAATAACAGCCCTCTCTCCTCCTAGATACATGAGGGGCTAACAGGGTCTGCTCACTTTTTCCTGGGTTGCATGCCTTACTAAAAACAGAGAAGTCCAACAGCAATCAATATCAGCTACTCTGAAATAAAAAGTCGAGAATAAAAGATATAAGGCAAAGAAGTACTAGAAGAAATCACACAGGAATATTTATATCACTTTTAAAGTGAAAGGGCACTTTTTAAGTAAAGGAAATCAATAAAACAATAAAAATCACCCTTCTTTTGTTGCCTTAGTTTGTAATCAATTGAGAGATTGACCCAGGAGTCAGAGAGATAATGAATATTTTTAATCATAAAGCAGATATCATATAGTTTCAGTCAGCAATGATGATGGTCTGCCAACACTTTACCCCAGAAATTGACTTTCTCGGTTACAGGTAGTGCTAACCTTGAGGGGGTGCACTAATTAACAAGGATCAGGATCAGAGGATGTGTGTTGTTTGCAGAAAGGGAACAGATTCAAAGAGAAGTTTAAAAGGGGCTGTCTCTTCTCTCAAATTTATCACTTAAGTAAGCATCAAAGAGAAGCCAGGTATGTTACTTCGCAGAGGTCCCCACACATGAAAAATATGAAGAGTAGAGAATAAATGTTCTCCCAATACTAAGCACAACACCAGTGCACAATCCATAAAAAAAAAGATTGAAATATTTAACTAGATTAAATGTCTACATGAAAAAAGAAAAAAATCTATATATACACATATACTCAGTTCTTATTATTTGCTATAGTTATCTTCTATGATGTCACTATAAACACTAAATTAGAAAATACTGAAGCATTGCTCCTGGCAGAAATACAACCCTTGGTTCCTATGAGCCTCCGATCCTAACATTTTTGTCAAACAAACAATACAAAATCTTATTTTATGTGTTTCTGTTTAAAGACTCTTTAATATATATTGTTGATTCATTAACATTGAACTTATGACTGACAACTACTATAACTTAAGCCTGAACAAAGCTTATCTAATGTGTATTCTCTCTGAAGGCATATCATAGCCTTCTTGTACTTAAAAAAACTGGACGGCACTTCAATACTACCCTTGGGGGCAATTTTAAATAGTAAAATCACCCAGAAAAAGCACTTATAGAAGGCAGAGGGTTGCCTTCCTGGACCTCATCTGGGAACAATCATATCATGTGATTCAAATTTTTCACTGCTCTGTGCATGTCCAAAAATGACTGCAAAATGCCACAAATACTGATTTATAAGTAAACTTTAGAGAGTAGCAAATTTATAAGTGCAGAATCTACAAATGAGTAGGGTTGACTGAATACACACACACAGACACACACATTTCAAAGACAAATGACAAAATGAGAATTCTTTTCATATCTCAGATAAAAGATGTATTAATTACTACATAAAAAGATTTTGTAAACTACAAAGAAAAGGCAAATACTCCAATAGAAAAAGCAAAATCAAAGGACTTATTTGGGCAATTCATACTTGAAGAAATAAACATAAAATCTAGAAAAAAAATAAAACTCCTTGCAACATTTAAATGAAACACCACTCCTTCTGTATACAGGCTCATGCATTGTGGGTAGGACTAGAGGCGGGCAGACCATTCTGAAAACAGTGGGGTAAGGCTTTAGAAAGCTCATCACATTTAACCTAGTAATTCCAATTTCAGTGAGTAATCATAGGGGAATAAATTAAATATAAAAAAATCGGTTAACGTAAAGACATATGTCAATCAATAGTTTTTTGTACAGTTTATAATAGTGGAGGAAAATGTAGGGAAATCTTGCATTTCTAAAAACAAAACACTAGTTAAATAAATTACAATAAACCCAGAGAATGGACATTAAAAATGATGTTAAAATATGTGCATTGATATGATATAATGTGTACTTTCTTATAGAATTAATTAATTAAAAAAACATATTGTCACGCAGAATTGTTCCCAATATATTTATAAGTGAAAAAAATGTTATAAAACAATATTCACAGCAAATATATTTCCACGGATCTACAAATACATTCACCAAATTATGAGGGGTGGGTATATCAATATTTCTTAAAACTTCTTGTCTTTTTAAATATTATTTCTGTAATTACTATGTATAGCTTTTGAAGCAAAAATCACATTTAACATTAATGTCAAAAATCTGTATTAATCTTAGCATTCTTGATTTAAAAAGAAAAGCTGATCTTTTCCAAGATACTTGAGCATTATTCAAAGAATTAGTTAAGCTAAATAAATTAATGGGTTTCATAAGTAAATTGACCTTTTATAGCTGGCCTCTGAGAAATTGTGGTTCTCTTTATATCTCCTTTCTTGCCTTCAGACATAAGCTCAGTTCCCTTTTATTTCAGCTGTAGATTCTCAGGTGGTAGGCTACACTTCACCCATGGGACAACACAGGGATGTATGTAATGACAATATAAGTGGGCTTTTCCTTCTCTCTGCAAAGCATGAATACAATCTTGCAGTTCAGTATGTTGTGGGGCTTTGTCATTTTGCAGTGTGCTATTGGCAGCTCTTCACTACAAGGCTATAAGTTTAGCTGTTGGGGAAGGTGTGGTAATAAAAGATGTCGTCTTCTCACCATATGGAGCAATTCTACAGAGTGTATGCCCTGCCATTTCACTATTAATAGAGCCATGCTGCTTCCTCTTCTGTTCTGTCAGAGTCTCTAAATGATACCTAGATTTCTATGCAGATACTCTGATTCCCACAGCTTTTCTTTACCCTCAGCATGGCTGAGTATAATCTATACCTTATTTTATATTCTACTAGTTCATTTTCTTTGGAGATATGGCTCCAGCTGATCTATGGGACAAGGAATAGTACTTCATTAACAAAACCTTACCTAGCAGGTTTGGTGAGCACTCCATACTGTGAGACAGGAGTTATGAGGAGACATGTCATCCCTGCACTGGAAGAAATTTTTATCCCAAGGGGAGCTCACAATCTCCCTAAGTTAATATCCTCCATCTGGTAGAATTCTCCCACACAGGCGCTTTGTCTTCCATTTATCTTCCAGGTTGCATTTCTCTTTCTATTGAGAGACTGAGAATTTACCTCAGATTTTTCAGGGATAAGGATTATCAGAATAAATACACTCAGATCTGCCTGACTGTCATATCCACCAGGCACTTGGGTATTTTTCTGGACTCTCTTGAACCTAAGGTTCCAAGCTCTAAGGACATTTCAGACCCTGAGTGTACTCGTCTCTTTTTAAATTTTTTTTATTTTTTAATTAGTGGACATACAATATTAAATATTATACTAGTTTCAGGAGTATGACATAGTGACTAGGCATTTATATAACTTATATAAAGTAACCTGACATCATACATAACTATTACAATATTATTTATTATATTCCCTATGCTGTACTTTACATCCCTGTGACTATTTTAATAACTGCCAATTTGTACTTGCTTTTTTTTTTTTTTTTTTGCCTACGGCACCTGGTCTTCCTAGGTGGTCACCCATCCAAGTACTAACTAGGCCTGACCCTGCTTAGCTTCTGAGATCAGACAAAATCAGGTACATTCAAGGTAGCATGGCCATAGACTCCAATTTGTACTTCTTAATCCCTTCACCTTTTCAGCTACCCACCCCCAACTTCTCTCCCATATGGCAACCATCCATTTGTTTTTTGTATCTATGAGTTTATTTCTGTTTTGTTTATTATGTTTTTTAGATTCCACATATAAGTGAAACCATATAGTATGTGTCTTTCCCTGTCTGACTTATTGTACTTTGTGCTCTCTTCTTTAGCATGCTAAAATCTTGGTGGATAGTGAGTGTATTGATTAGTACACTGGAAAGATATTGAGAAAATTTCTCTTCCACTCAATACTAACAGGTGGCATGTGCCCAGAGCTGGGAAAGTCAGTGTTTGTGCAATATAATGTTATTAAAAGAAATGTAAAGAGTAAAATAGATAATGACATTGTAAATATAGTTCATTTTTTTTATGGGACTCTGTGTAACTTAGTGGAATAAGCATGACTTCAGAGTCAGACAGAATAGGTTTCATTTCCTGTTCCACTACTTACTAACTCAGTGATACTGGATTCGCTACTTAATATCTCTGAACAGTCTTATAAGTAAGGGAACTAATGAAATACCAACCTAATAGAGTTGCAGCGAGGTTAAATTAGATAATGTATGTAAAGCATGCAGTAGCAAGTGCTGTTAGTCACATCTCTTATAACTGTGAGTGACTTTGAAGGAGAATAACTTTCTGCTTCTCTGGTACACAGTAATGCATGTATTGAGTAAGCTTAATGAACTGCTACTAAGAGCCAGGCTGACATAACCACCACCAGGGAATGAGTGTGTGGGGTGGCGGGTGTGGTGGTAGTCAGGGAAGAGGAAAGAAGGAACCAGTCCCTGTGGTGTGGAATTCACAGTCTCGCAGTCCAGCAGGAAGGAATAGGCACATTAACAAATAAACATGGTCAGTAGGATAAGTTTTATGATGTACTACAGACAAAAATTTACAGTAGGGATTTATTAATGTCCAATTGTTGCATTCATAGAGGGCTTCAAAGAGGAAATGAAGTATGAGTTGCTTCTTAAAAAAATAAATAGGAGTTCCTAGACTGAGGTAGAAAGAGAAAGACTCTCAAAATTATTTGATCATGAAGAAGTAATGGAAGCCCTTACTCTAGCAAGATGTCATACACATAGTAGGTACTCAGTGAGTATTTGATGAGCCTACCATCTAGATAAGGTACATATGTAGTGAATACTAATTTCACAAAACCTTTACCACTGGTATGCAAAAAATAAAACCTTTCTTTCTCTTTTTGTCAAGCTCCATACTTTTTTGATGCAGAAAATGTGATATACTCACTGCCAGCTCATGGTTTCCAGGTACTTCAGTAATTTTATTCACAGTCATTTTAGGAAATGGTTTGTACTTTTAGGAATCTGCCCTTCCCCCACCTTTTTCTAGGAGCATTTTCTTGATCTGTAAAATGATGCTAATTATACCTACATCGGTATACATTTTAGAGGTGATATTTGTAAAACTCGTAATACTAAAGCACGGAGTATGTGCCCCATATGTGAGAAGAGCAGCTGTGAAGCCCTCACCCTGATCCAGATCAAGGACACTCTTGGCACCCTCTAGCCCAATTAAAAAGAATGTTACCTTTTTATGCCAGGAAAACAAATTGTAATGGGTTGTATAATGGCATAGAGAAAGTACAGATTTTCTCTCACCCCAAACTCTACAATCCCTGCCTGCAATTGTACTACATTTCCTCAGCGAAGCAAAGCCCCACTTACTATGCTGCTTGGAAGAGAGCTCAAGCCACAGGTGACTTAGGTGAGTCTCTTTTTCAAAGTGCAGCACAGTGAAATAGAAATTTGCCTAGCATGTCTCTGGATAATTATGAACTGTGTATCAAAATTTCAACCACTGGAATTTTAGCTAATGAATTTTATTTGATCCTTTTAATAGTTTTAAAGAATACCTCATAGTAAAAAAAACTGTTGAGATTCCTTAATGAATTACTCAAACCTTCTGAACTCAGAAAGTCCTATGTTAGCAAAAATAAATCATCACAAGATCACTAGCTAGAATTCTGGCCAAAGTTCCAAGATGACGATATCAGATTAACCTTAAAATTTGGCAGAACAGTACCACTGATAACCCTAGATTGTAGTAAAAAAAAAAATAGCTAAGCAAATATTTGCTAACATAATAAGCTGAGGTTAAAGGGAATAAGATTCAAATAGATGCTTTGCAAGCTCCATAGTCTTCAAATAACCCAACTATAAGGTACTTTATATGTGACTAGGTGGTATAATCAATTAGGTAATTATGATGATTATTAATGAAAAGATTGGAAAATAGAAAATGAGCCACAGCTGACAAGCCCAGAACACTCTCTGAAATTCATGTTTCATTCAGTCAAATTACTTCAGATATCTCCACATAATGCTCCAAAAATTGTTTAAGTTAAATGGATGGAAGTTTGAGATAAATTTTCTTATTGAAACAATATTTTTAAATAGCAATTTGTCCCCAAAAACTAGCATAAAAATCAAAGTCCAATCTATGACCCATTTACATACAATACTCCTTACCATGGAAGGGAGGGTACCTACATTCCTACCTTCATTTCCTCCTACCTGTTGAAGTTGTTACCAGAATACCTGGTAAAATGATTTCTGGATTAAAATAACCATTTGGATGTGGAATATGGATTAGAATTAAGTCACCTGAGAACATATACACAATCACTTCTAACACAACCACTTCTGTCATAACAACCTATAAAAATAGCACAAGACTAAAATGTCCCCTAAAGTAAAACTGTTTAAGCATTGCAATTACTTACAAGCTACTTTGAAAGTATAATATCCAAATAATCCTGTAATTAAAATGTGGTTCTGGAAGTCATTGGTGCCATACATACTTGTTATTCTGTACTCCAAGTATTAAATTATTTGTCAAATATTACAATGTTAATCTCATTACTTTCTCAATCTCCATACTTACTCTCTATTGATTTAGAAGAGTCATTTGCTATAATTCAGATCCAAGGCAATCTGAAAACAAAAATAAATGCCAACTGATGTCAAACTAAAACCAATTCTGAGGTATCATACTTTGAAACAGACTCAGATTCTGATCTCCAAATGTTTTACTGATGTGGAGAAATAGCAAGGAATAAAAGAAATGTTTTTCAGAAAAAAATTGTTCATTATTCTCACAAGTATGTGTATCTGTTAAATATTAAGAGTATGAATTTTTACTATTATGTGTTCAAAGTCAAGCTATCATTTGTGTGACCGAAAGACAAATTACTTCAGATATCTCCACATAATGCTCCAAAAATTGTTTAAGTTAAATGGATGGAAGTTTGAGATAAATTTTCTTATTGAAACAATATTTTTAAATAGCAATTTGTCCCCAAAAACTAGCATGCAGAAGTCAATTCATCTTATAATATTGCCGAACTATTGATATTTGAATAGTATTAGCTAATACTACTATATTAATCTTTGCAATAGTATAGTGGCTACTGCAATATTATCTAATTTCATGACATAATTGGATATGAAAAGTTTCATTGTGAATTGGACATGATAAACTACAAGTAATATTGAAAATCATTTTTATTTCAAGAAAGCATATATGGGTGATATTATTTTTTTAGGCTCTTATATTTTATTTCTCTCATAAATGATGATTTGGCTAGGTATTAAAATTTTGACTAACAACTATACCCCCTGAAATCTCGCAGACATTCTATGGGGTGTTTTAATTTTTTTATTTATTTTTTACCATTGGCAGATTGGAAATCCAAGACAGCTTGCTTTTTGATCTGCAGGAGATAAAATGTTATTGCTGTGGGCTGTTTGATAGAGGCAGAGTTCAGGGTAGTTTAGAGGTTAGAATGCCTGTTGCAAATTTCATGAGAATATATTATATGTTTGTGTTGTGATTCTTAAATCTGTAAACTCAAGTCTTTCTTCAGTCGCAAAATGTGATAATTATACAGTATCTTTAATTATTTTCTGTTATTTCATCAAAAGAATTTAAGCAGAGAAGTAACAAGGCTAGACTTTACAACAATGGTGAGCATTGTTGTGGCACTGCAGAAAACATATTTTGAGCAGAACAAAGATGGATGCTGGAAATATATTAGGAGTCTTCTGCAAAACATAAGAGATAGAGAGCATTACAAGCAAAGGGATAGGGAAAAAGAAGCCCATGAAAGAAATATTTAAGAGGTAAAATCTGAAACTGTGTAACTTAGTGATTAATTGTATGTGAAGGAAGAATAAATGTTCATAACATGTATGGGTAACAGTGTCCCTGCTACCATCCTTAATTATGAGTGAGCATACAGGGAAAGGAGTAAGTTAAAGTTCCTGTGTGTTCTAGCTATCTATTGCTGTGTAACAAACCACCCTAAAATGCAAGATTTTAAAATAACATCTTTTTTTTTTTTTTTTTATCTCACCAACCTACAATTTGGAAAGAGCTCAGTGGGGGAAATCACATCTGAGTTCTACATGGTGTCAACTAGGGCAGCCTATCTGGGAGCTGGAGTGTCCACTTACAGAATGGGTGACTCTCATGGCTGGCAACGAGGTGCTGGCTGCCTAGAGAGACTTCTGTAGGCTCTCCTATGTCTGCTTGATGTTTACACAACAGGATGTCTGAGTCCTAAAAGCAAACATTCTAAAACATGACGAGTGGAAGATGTCAGCTTCTTAAGACCTAAGCCCAGAACTTGACACCATGCCACTTCCACTATATGCTATTGGTCAAGCAGTCACAAAGCCCAGACTCAGAGAAGGACATAAACCCCATTTCTCAGTGAATGGTGTGTCAAATCTCTACTCTACACTGTAGGAGATCTTAAGTTCCACTGTGGGACAGATGAGTAATCTAACTTACAAATCTTAAGTTTAGAAAAGAGATCATAAAAGATATGCCAACTTGGGAATCATCTATACATGTAGACAGAGACACATTTACTGTCATTTTAATAAAGCTTAAGTTTCATGCTCCTTGCTTCCAAGGTGAGGCACTATACCTAATTTTGTATTCTTTTTCCTAAACAGAGATTCCAAAATTGTATAGGCTTCAGACCCTATAAAACCTGGATCACCCCTGGGTGATGTTTAAAACATTAGAGTGGATAAGATTATCTGAGGAGATTGTAGAGAATGAAAAGAAAAATGAGAAAAAGAGAAAGAGCCAAGAATGAGCTTTTTAGAGTATAGTCAGAGAGATAGGAGGATATCAGAAAATAATTTTGTCACAGAAAACAAGGACTAAAAAGTTTCTGGAAGAGTGACTGGTAAATGGTCTCAAAATAAAGCACAAAGATCAAAAGAAAAAAATACTAAAAAGAATCCATTTGAACTGGCATCATGGAGATCCATTTGCATCCTTGTTAAAGCAGCTTCAGAGGAAGAAGAAGCCATGTTTCAGTGTACTGAAAGCCAATGTTAATTGAAAAAAATGGAAGTAGCAGGAAATCTGACTTAAAAGACATTTGAAATAGATGCAGGAATAAGGGAGATTGGGAAGTTGAAAAATATAACTTTCTGAGATTGTTCTAAGCAGAAATGCACAGCCTGAATAGTGTTATAACTCCTAAAAAAAAAAAACTGAAGCAATATTTTAAAATATTCCCACAATGAAAACACTAAGTTCAGATGGCTTTACACAAAAATTCTCTCTCTCTCACACACACACACACACACACACACACACACACACACACACACACACAAATCATCTGCCTTATATAATATCTTTCAGGAAATAGAAAAAGAGGAAATATGTTCCCAAGTCATTTTATACAAACAGAATCATCCTGATACCAAAACCACTTAGACATGAGGAGATGGGTAACTTTCAGGTTTCTAATTTATAAATAAAAGCACAAAAACCTTAAACGAATACTAGCAAAGTCAAATAGAATAGCGTAGATAAAGGACAATATACTGAGATAAAGTTGTTTTTAATCTAAAAATGCAAGGATAGTTCAATATTTGAAAATCTAATGTAATTCAGTATATTAACAGATTTTTTAAAAACATATGAACATTTTAATAGATGCAGGAAAAACATCTGATAAAGTTCAAGATAATACAAACTCATAGTAAAAGCTGGACAGACTAGAAGCATAGTATAATTATCAGAAAATTCCTCTTTAAAATCAGGAATGAGACTCTGTCCTTATTTCTTGTCAACTTTGTTTTGAATGCTGCACTGATACCAAATGCCTAATGAAGCAAGGCTGTGTGCTAAGCCTCTCAGTCAGCTTTGCTAACTCAGTCTCTCCCTGATACTTTTTTCTCATCTTCTCTGCATGGGCTGCACAAATCTTCCATTCCTTAAATGTTTTGATGCCTGAGTTCCACTCCTAGAAATTCCTGTTTAATTGATCTGGGGTATAGCATGGACATCTGGATTTTCAAAATCTCCCAGGAGACTCCGATGTAAAGCTCAAGTTGAGAAACACTGAAATAAGGTGAAAAGAGGGGAAACGAGGAGGGGAGAGATTAGCAGAGCAGTGATTCTCAACCTGGTTCTACATTAAAATCACCTACAAAGGTGATTTTAAAAATTCTTATGCCCAGATATTGTCCTACATCTACTTTTAAATCAGAATCTATGGAGGTAGTATCCCCCTTCCCCCCTCCCCCATCAAAAAATAAAAGTTCTTATATGCAGCCAAGATAGAGAACCACAGCTCTCTCTACTTTTTCCCTAGGTGAAGTTATCATCTCCCCTGAATTCAATTACTAAATACATGCTAACAGCTTCAAATTAGTATATCTTGCTTATAGTTAACTTCTAAACCTGACACTTTGAATCCAACAGCCAATTCTGCATCTCCTCTTGGAAGGACCAAGGCCACCCAAAGGCCCAGAGCTTTTTCTCCATTCCAACTATGTCTTGATTCTTCCCACTAAGCATCAAGTTCCACAAGGATGAGTTGTTACTATTTTGTATGCCATATGTAAGGATTTAAGCAGAGTTTCTCAAATATCCCTTAGCTAAAAATAGAATTATTTTCACATTATGGGCATATCCTGCAATTGGAAATTAAGAGCCATGGCTAATGAGAAGAGGAGGGTAGAGGAGCCCTTGCTTAGTGTTGATATTACTGATTTTAAAAGATTTCTGGAAAGACATTAAAGAGGGTTGGGGGGTCATCCCACAGAATAATACACATTAGAAGTAAACAAGCACTCTCACTTCCAGAAGCATGAAACTAACAGCAAGAACAATCTGTTTTCACTCCCATCAGCCTCTGAACCTCTTGCCCAGAAGTGACTTTCTGCACATTGTCTTTCCCCGTTCTTCTACCATTATTAACGGGGTGAAATGGGACTCCCCTACTGCCACAGCAGTAAGAGAAATCTTCCCACGCCCCTACAACCCACATGATAAGAAGGGACTTTCCTGCCTAAGTGACAAGATGGGAATCCCCTGTCACAGAGGCATCTAGAAAGTAAGGGATGTCCATCGTAAATGGTGTATGCACCTCTCAGCCAAGGAAACTGATCTTCCCTGAAGAACAGCTCAGTTCGCACTTTTTATAAGCTATCTCACTGAATTTGCATTATTCCTATTGTACAGATGAGAAAACTGAGTTTGCCCACCGTCACCAAAGAACCCAATTGTCAGCTTATATATCAGAATAATTCCAAAGTCATTGTTTTTGCCATGCTAAAATGCACTAGCCTATCCTTTTTAACTTAGCTCCACCTCTTTCTCACTCTCTCTTCCTATGGCAGGGGCAAGAAGCAAAGAACGTTGTTTTGAAGGGAAATCTCAAATAAAATGGTAAAGGATGAAAAATTGTTCTTGAAGTGTTTCCAAAATCTCTCTATCTTAAGATGGAATGCAGTTCATTTTTGATCTCATGTCAAAACAACACAGAATAACACCATGAACTACCACTACCAAGATCAAGGAAGCTGGCATTCGCCTTTGTAAATAGTCTGTTAGCACCAAACTCCAGGCCAACTGGGGAAACCCCGCACCCACAGCCCCAGGGAACACACCCCGGCTCGATTCCCCAGCGTTCCCTGGTTGCTAAAACCCAGGTTTCACCAGGCAAAAGGTGAAGGTGTGTCCAGTTCCCTTTGGGAGACCGCCAGATGCAGCCGAGTTCTCAGACCTGCCCAACTGGAGTCAAAGTGCAGCTAGGGCGTCACTTGAAAGCAAGCGGAAAGGCTCTGCGTGTCCCCGCAAGGCAGCGCCAGCTCTGTAGTTGCTTCAGTTGGAATCACGCCCTGACTCACTGCTATGCCAATTTACTTTGTTGCTTATATTCATTAGATTAAAATTATTTAATTAGGTGGCGAAGTGTGGGCTTGTTTGGTGTGCAGCATCAATGCTGCATTTTTTGGTTGTGTCCACATATTTAAACCTCAGGGGAAAAGGAGAATATTTTTATTCCCACGACACCCTTATAGAACAAATTAAACATTGTTTGCTCTTGCTCCCTACCTCATGATGTCACTGCTTTTTGGCTACATAATGGGAAGGAAACCATTTCAGTAATTGCCATATTGTGAAGAGCCTTGGGGAGTGTTATAGCTACTTTGACATAGTACTTAAGTCTTCGTTTATAAGAATAAAAATAGTAATGAAAGAGACTCTACAAATGCATTGCATTGTTTTTTCAAGGCTGGCTCAGTCTTTGGCTCTCTGTGCTCCCTTGACAAAAATGGCCAAAGATACACAAACTTAGTGTAACTCTTCTTTTCTCATCCATGCTCATTTTAGGAGAAATGACCGTAAATATAAGGGGAAAATACAGAATATTCCAGTACTTTACATACAACTGGTGCTCAAAAAAATACTTGTTGGTTTAATATTTAATATGATTTAAAATCCAAGTCTTTTCTAATCCCCTCAACATTAAAGACTAATACTAATTAACAAACATAAGGTTTCGTCCCACAGCAGTCTCCTCTGTACCTTCTAAGCTCACATTCATTTAATTCTTCTACACTCTCTTCAGTTCCAATCCTATAACTAAAGTATCATCTTCTTTCTGACTAAGATCTCATACTTCATTTAGTTGCTCCTGAAATCCTGTTTTTCCTAAGAAAGGGCTTTCAATCTATCACCTCTACTCACACACCCTATCATGTAATTCCTATGATTCCTCTTCTCATAACACTCCACAAAATTGATGTACTTCTTTATCTATGGATAACAAAAATTTTATTTCATACATTTGTTCTTTGTTGTTCAATTGTTTTCCCCTATAACTATACAGCAAAGAAACACAGTAAGAAAACAAGAATCCATCTGGTAGGGAAGAATTTCCATAGTCAGTTTAGCTCCCTATCTAAGTGTTACTTGGTATTGTGTTTAAGAGAAGCTAGGGAGAAAAACCAGACTGAAAACTTGCTATGTGAGTGATCATAAAAGCAAGAACAAGGTGTCCTGCCTCCCTGCCTGTCTGTCCTCATTGGTATTGTAAGCACAATTATCTGTGCTTATAACATCAGGGAATGACTGAAGAAAACCAGGATCACATTTTTAAAAGCAGTTCTTATATCACACACATTATATTGACAGCACCATTAAGGTTTTCCTTGGCCATGACAGCCAGGTTCTAGGGCTTTTACCATGTCCTTGTTGTTGTTCTGTTGCATTACCTTGAGTTTTTCTAAAACCATCTTAAGTGTTTCCTGAGTCAGTTGCTTCTGTTCCACTCACAAATTTTGCAGTTATTAGGACCTAGCTACTGGCCAAATGGCAGCCAGATGAACTGAATCCTATGTGTGTCTTTTATATGCACAGGAGAAGACCTGACTGGTGTTTGTACCCTGCCTGGCATCCATCCATCTATCCATCCATTCAAAACATTTTTATTAATGTCCTACAATGTGTTGTCCTAGGCACTGAAGATACCACCCGAAGCAAAGTAGACACACACTCCAGTTCATGAAAATTACCCTGTAGGACATTGGCCCCTTCCCTGACCTCTGTACAAAGTTTCAGAAGCAGCACAGCTGTCGCCTTTTACAGACTTTTTTATAGCTGTTAACGGCTTAGTTGGGGCTTCATTCTCCATCACTGGCTCTCTGTTCCCCTCTGCAGTATGGAAGAATCAGGCAGGGTAAAATCAGGATTTCTACAAAGTGCTCACTTCTAGACTTCATTTTATAAATCTATAGCTCACATCTGTAATAGAATGTTCTTAGACACAAAGGCACAGCCGAGAGACATGTCCCTAATTCAACTGAATAATTTTTACATATGTGTAAAAAATTGTGGATTTTCTAGATAAGAAATATAATAGCATAATTTTCTCCAGTTCAAAGGTCTTTAGAGTTAGATGCAAATATATTTATATACATTGATAGCCAAAGAAATGAAGAACCCAATCAAGCAAGGTGCTACCTGAGCCCTTACTTTAGCTTGGTACAACTAGAAATTGCAGATTACATCTATAAAAGTCAGTTAAATAGCAGACTTCCCATATAAGCAAAGCTAGGAAAATTTTTAATTGAATCCAGTGAACTTTGGCTACGCGAGCACTCCAAACAGAGGCCATTTATCAACAGCTATGAAAAGGAGTGCCACCAGACCATTTTAGTCCCAGATGAGGATTTACTATGTCCCAGCCAACATCTCCAGCCATTAAGCACCTTCAATAGCTGAGAAGGCAAGTCCCAAAATCGAGTGGGAAGGCAAGCCTCAAAATTCGCCAGAGTAACATATTTTTCCCATAATGTATAAGTGAATAAATATTTGATAAAACCAAACTTTTAATATTTATAATCTTGTATGAAGGGATATATTCATGTTTGAAATTGTAAATATTCATATGAGAACGTGGCCTCTTCGAGCAACAGTTCAGTCTTGTAAATCCATTTTAAGATATATAATTAAAAGTTATCAATTTAGAGTTGTGTTTGTAAAATACTGTAATATTGGAAGATTTAAGACATTTTAGTGTTCTTATAACTATGAGTTTGATTTGTTAGATTTTAATAGCTTTTTAAGGACTTAGAAATGGTTTTGTCAGTTAAAACAATCATTGTCTATAAAAAAAAGAAAAATCAAGCATATTTAAATTATAAATGAAATGAAATATTCCAGGGTTAGTTAAGTTTGTAAATGGGACTGAGCATTAGTCAAAGGCTCTCTTAAAAGTGATTAAAATTTGCTGGATTTATAAATAGAAAAACAAGATTTTTAAACTGAACCTAAAAGCTTAAAAATGAGCTACATTCGTGGAGTTGTAACAATTTATCGTCATTTTTTTTTTAAAAAAAGCCTAAGAGTAATCTTTTTTGCATACAAAAACTACCTTAAAGGATATTTTTTAAAGCCACATATAACATCATGGCAGCTTAGGGAGTGAAGAGGGAGATAGAAATGCTCACAAAGGAAGAAAAAATTCTCAAAACACTTCCATCTTTCCAAAATGAAACTCCATTTCCATTGAAGTCACTCCCTATTCTCCCCCTCCTTCAATACTTAGCAACCACCAATTTATATTTTCTTTATGGATTTATCTATTCTGGACATTGCATATAAATAAAATGATACAATACAAAAAAATACATATTTTATTTGGCTGAGAGTTAACACTAAATAGGACTTTTTTCCTACCCTTTGCTGTCATCCAGTAAATGCAGTAGAAATGGCATAAAATAATTGGGTGAAGCAAAAGATCAGAATTATTCAGCTATTTAGTATTGAGGGCCTACTCTCATAGTTTAACACTATGGGAAAATACAAAAGTATATGAAGTTTTTTATCTAGTGAGGCAGGTAAGATGCACAAACCTGAAACAATCAGAGAACAGAATGATTCACTTCAATAAACAGTTATTAAGAGCCAGCCTTGCAAGAGATACAGTGATTGGCTCCAGGGAGCGAGAGGAATCTGGGCTCAAAAACAAACAATAAGCTTTATAATTAAGTGCTAAATTGTGTGTGGCAGAAGTCAAGTGAGAAGCATTCAAAGAAAGATACCAAAGTATACTGGAACAGCTGAGATGTATGGATGAGGTAAGAACTGATTTGGGCTTTGAAGGATGGAAAGGGCTGAAATATGCAAAGGGAGGCAGGGCTATAAGGGAGAGTTATTATGACCCTATTGTGCAAAGGAAACAACAAAGAAACCATCAGAGATGCTTCATGGTGAGTGATAGTCAATGAAATTATGGAGCAATTTCTAAATTACAAGACACTAAAGCAAAAGTCAGACACTAGTCTAAGTTGCTAAAGAATAGAACTAAAAACAATTATAATTACTACCAAGTATTGGGAGGAAGTGGCATAAAATAAGGTAAATCTTTATCTATTATAGCAAGGAGCCAATAAATACTATGTAAATTTGATTAATTAAGAAAAAAAATATAAGCAAGCACATATTGTTCAACCTTTTGATAAAGGAAAGATAAAGTTAAAATAGCTTGTCTCCAGAAAACTAAGGATGAGGCAGGTTGGGGATCAGAGAATACTGCTCTTCATCCTAAACTCTTCTGCACTATTTGAAGTGATACCAGATGAATGTATTACTTTGAGCCAAAAATGAAAATTCAAGACATATAAATAGTTATTAGGCCACATTCGTTTGACCCAGAAGCACATTTACGGTGAAGCTTATAAAGCTTCAACTTCAATGCCCCTCATTTGCACTGACCCCTTCCAAGGTTTATACTGTATCTAATTTTGTAATTATATATTTTCTATTTGTTTTCTTAAAGAGAGTCTCTCAATTCATATAAGATTCAGGCCCTGAATGACCTTGATTTGAATTAAGGTCTTTCACATTTCTTATAGTTCTTTAATGCTTTTTTTACATTTTATTTCCTAGAAGGAACTTAGTCTCATTAATTTTTAATGTCACTTTTCATCAAGGAACACAATCTTAGTTATGCTAATAAATAATTTTTATTCATAATAAAAATTTCTACTTGATTTAGAAAGCAATATCTAGGCACTTAGATTTTTAAACAGGGTAATGACCGTCAGGAGTGGTGATTTACAAAACATGCTCTTGGGTTGAAGTTGAGAGGAACCAGAAGCAGTGGGACCAGTTGAAAAGTGTGGGAATAAATGGCAGGTGAGAGTTGAGGATTTGAACCAGAACAGGAGAAAATTAGAGAAATGCAAGTGGTATTTTAAAAAAGAATTAATCAGTCCTGGTTACCAGCTGAAGAGCTTCCTCACAAACTATAATAGTCAGGATACTTCCAAATTACATATTCAGATGGAGCATGATTTTTTACTCTTCATCTGGCAAATTTCTCTTGGTTTCCAATAAAAATTTGACCACTAAGACCGATTTGAATGAAAGTATCTTGCCAGCCATTCTGTAACTCTAGGCAAATATTTTGGATGGAATTCTGTCAGTGAGATTTAAAACAGTGAACTTTCTTTTAATAAACGCAATCATGAACTTTCTAGCCCTGGATATGTATTCATATTCTCGTACATAGTCTCAGGAGCTTGTGCTGACAAGAGAGGCTAATAAATGGATTCAATTAAAGCCCGACAGTGCTTTAGATCGGGGAGGTCTCACTTAAACACCATTTATATCTCTTCCCATATCCCTACTGTGGCAGATTGATAACTAGTCCACATTCTGTAGGAGGAGACACAAAACAAAATTGTTCTATGATCCTAAAAACATTTGGCAAACAGCAAGCTAAAGAATTTTGTGAAGAACATCTAAATATTTATTGCTTGTTACCAGTACTTTTTAATATCTCAATAGTGTATCTTAGGTGTGTATATGTA
Organism: Macroglossus sobrinus; assembly: GCA_004027375.1. Lineage (NCBI taxonomy): Eukaryota > Metazoa > Chordata > Mammalia > Chiroptera > Pteropodidae > Macroglossus > Macroglossus sobrinus. The sequence goes on from PVKZ01000829.1 coordinate 198,470, forward strand.
ACTTGTGTTTTCTGAATACATAAACTTTGGGTTTGTCTTTCTCTGTGGAAATAAGAATTTTGAAATAATGTTTATATGCAGCCAAACCTGCACAGCTGACCTGGAAAGTGAAGCCAGTTAACAATGCACCTGAGTTGTTTCCTGATCCATTGCCTTGACTTCAATATATCTGGATAGATTGACAGCCAGGCCTGAAACTTGGTAGGAATTGCTCTCCTTCATCCTCCACCTCCTGTCTTAGGATTTTTTGCTCTTACAAATGGAACTTAATGCTTCACCCTTTTGTCTAAATGTGTATGTGTGTATATATATGTATGCATATATATGTATAATTATAAACTTTTTGACAGCATAAATAATCACTTACTAATTAGAATGCCTACCAAATACAGAAAGTAAGTTAAGAATGGAAATACTGAGCTAAATATGTGTAGTGCCTTCCTGCAACAGCTCCAAAACTAATAAGTAAATTAGAAAGACAACCAACCTCTGAGGGTGATGATAGAGATATTAGTTTTTACGTTCAATTATTTCACCAATATGTAAAAAGAAGAGGGGAGACTTTTGATGCAACATAAATTTTATTGACCTCTCAATCTCATCCTTTCTGACATTTTCTCCCACCTCAATCTATTATTTGTCCCCACTCTCTTCCCATCTTTCAGCTCTCCCTCTCTACTGGCTCCTTGCTACTATAAGCATTGCAAAGATGCTGATGTAGTCCCCTTCTTTAAAAAACAAAATAAATTCCTCCTGTAACCACTGTCCTTCACAACTCAAGCATCATTAAAAAGTTGTGTCCAATCTCTGCCTCCTTGGCCTCATTATCCACTCCCTTCCAATTCATGACAGTTTCACACCTGCCCTGCTTCTCCCAAGGAACTACTCTTGCCAAGAAGGCTAGTGATATCCTTAAGCCAAATCCAGTGGTCTTTTCCATGATCTCTTAGGTGGTTTTTATACTGTTGAACTCTCCCACAATCCTACCAGTTTTCTTTTTTCCACTCTTCTCTGGCTACTTCTCAATCTCTTTTGCTGGCTTACATATTGAAGCATTAGTTTAATATGATCCCTGGGTTTGTTTTCTGGCTCTCTTCTATTCTCCTTGCATATACTGTCTCAGTGATCTCTTCTCCTCTGTAGATTCAATCACCATGTATATGTGAATGATTGTCACTTTCTAGCTTTCCTTCTAAGTTTCAGATCCATTGATCCAATGGTCATCACCATTTGGCTATTCCAGAAGCTCCTCAAGCTTAACATGTCCAAAAACAGACTCATCTTTCTGCTCAAACTTGTTCTCTTTCCTGGGTTTACCATCTTGGATAATGTCACAGTTTGCCTTGCTTTACTATTCTGAAGGATAGTGAGGCAAAGTGTTGGATATCTTAAAAGCTGTATTTCTATTTATCATTTTTCTGATCCAGTTAGTCCAGATTCATTCTTTTTATCCTATTTTTTATATAACTTTAAATGTCAATCATGTTATAAAGACAAAATGTATCATTTGGAAGATATATAACAAACCTAAATAGCTCAAACAAAATAATTTAAGAAATGTTCTTTAGTCTTCAATCCCTCACTGATGTGACACTAGAAATCCAAATGAATGTCTTTTGGGGACCAGAAGGATTAGATGGGCCTCTATTTGGGTTACCTTGATATTATCTTAGAAAATTTATTCATGTATACATACACATTATTGTAGATGTATCCCTAGCTTCTGCTCTTCCTTGTATATTAAGAAATTAGAGCTAAGTAATAGGTGTTGCGATGGTCAGTCAGGCAAACACAGAGGAAAGGATGACACAAGTGTTCAGTTCCATGCTTTCTGAGACTTCATCACCTGCACAACGGGATAATGAGCCCTATCTCACAGGGATATTAAATGGATTTAATGAGGAAGTATATGCAAAATGCCTAATATATGCTGGGTGCTCAAAAATCTCAACAAAAATTTTACTTTTAAAAATGTCCTACCATTGCCTTTTCTTTCCATCAGTTTTTTAATTTGAGTCAATCTTAGCCTTCTGGTGCAGAATAAAATATACCTTAAAAAATTCATTATGATTCCAGATCAGAACTAGTTCAGTAGACCTGTAGGAAACTAAACTGTTTTAAAATTTTTTCAGGTGTTTCAAGTGTCTTAGACTGAATTTCTCAGGTGTACTTTATAATGGACCCAAACTGGTAGGGTACCCAAGGAATTGTCCTAAGTTCTTGAGTCCCTCAGAATTCTCATTGGCAAGATTAGATTAAATGGCCAGGGGGAGCAAAGACTTGCTTACCCTCCAGAGGTAACTTTAGCCCATATGTGAAATTCTCTCAAAGCCCTAGAACTAAAAGGAGAAGAAAAAGGAATTAGAGAACAAAGGATGACTCTGAATATTATCATCTATCTCTTCTAACAATTATTGGCTTACTTTGAGCCACTTTCATCAAAACAACAGCAAACTGGGGAGAAGATTTTCACAACAGAGGATAGGGAACAATTCGGGGAGGAAGGAAGGAAGCCGACCGACCCCAAGGAAAAATAGGAATTTTTTTTTTAATCAGTCTAGGGGTTTGAGGAGTGAAGGTGAGGAGGAGAGAAAGACATTCTCACTGGAATCCCAGCAAAAAAGGCAGAACCAAGCTAATGACATCCTGAATTTAACTGTGTAAAGAGCCAATGTCCCTGGTGCTAGTCTAGCTACAAACACCAGCCACCTTTACAAGGAGCCAAAGGCTCTCAGCCAAGATCCCCTTCACAATTTCTTTAGTGGAGCCCTGGAAAAGGAGCTCCCATATATAACTGAGCCTAGAATTCAAGCATAATGAACATGTTACTAGTGTAATCTCTGGCAGTGTTGACGTCCTGGTATTTCCCTTTTACTACAAGAACCCAGGCCTGACATTTCCCCAGAACAGCCATCTTCAAATTGGGATACATATATACCTCTGTGGATATATGATTTTCCAAGGGGTACACAGAAAAGGAGGTTTTTAAAGGAATCAATTTCCTCAAATTCTGTGACTACTATTTATCTGATAAAGAGATTAATGTTAAAGTGACCTCTATATCACCTATCTCCTACTTTACGAAAGAAATGCATACCTTATACCCATTCTCAATCTTAACTATGGTCCACTGCCTTGGGCACCAACATCTGCAGAGCAAAGATGTAGAGGAAGCAAATAACATTAATGACTTGAAATAAATATCTTTGCTAGGTATTGGTGTCTTAATCAGTTTGGGCTGCTATAATAAATACCATAGACCCAGTGGCTTATAAAAACAGAATTTTCTTCCTCACAGTTCTGGAGGATGGAAGTCTAAGAAGAAAGTACTGGCAGATTCAGTGCCTGCCTTGGTTTATAGATGAGTCTTATCACTGTGTCCTCATGGGGCAGAAAAGGAAAGGGAGCTCTTTGGGGTCTCTTTTATAAGGGCACTAATCCCATTCATGAGGGCTCCACCCTTCTGCCCTAATGACCTCCCAAAGGCCCCACTTCCAAACACCAGTACACTGGGGATTAGGTTTCAACATGAATTTTAGGGGGACACAAATATTCAACCTACGGCAAGTGGCTTCTTATTCTTTGCTCCCCACAAGACTGAAGTTGGATCTAATCACAGATGAGTTTTGGCAAGCCAAAAGATCTATGGCAAATGAGGATGTCCCACCTTCAGAGATCCTATTCTTAAGGAGGAATGGCAACATCCATAGGTCAGAGGTAGACATGGGCGGGGGTGGGGGAGGGATTAAAGAGGGGGAAAAATGGCAAATGAAGAATCTGGAGATGCTATTGCTTTTAAAAAATGAATTCCATTGCCATCTATCCAATTATGTAGTGACATTTTTTGTGTGCACACACTTAGAAATATAATTAATGTTCATTTATAGATATATAAGGTAATTGGAAGAAAAGCCATATTCTCCTCAATATGATAGTCAATAAAAATTAACACTTAAAGCCATACAATCACACAGAATTTTTTAAATTAAATTTTATATGTATTTTTTGGCCCTAAGGTTGACTATATAAATTCAAGGAGAGAAATCACATGTAAAGTAGACAATGTTAAAAGAGAGTTTGTTCATGTATTTTTTTAAGTGAATGACATGTGGGTATCTGATTGCTTGGATCCCACCGGATACATTTTAAAAAGTGATATAACAATTTTATTCTACAATGTCAATTTTTGCATCACACTGAATATGATACCCTTTGCAACAACTTCAACGTATAAAACAAAACTGTATCTGTCATTCTTAAATAAGCTGAAGATATATCAAATTTCAACATTCTCTTAGGGGCATATGAACAAAAGTCTAAAGATGATGACCATTATAGAATAGCAGTCCCCTAACCTTTTCATGAGGGGGCACACAGTTTCAAATGCCTTTTGCAGCCAAGCAGGAGTAATGCTGCCTAGGGGCATGCTGGGCTCCACCAAATTGTTGATGAGCTTGTGATATGGAAGCTTTTCACTTTCAAAGAAAAGCTGGATCTTTGTGAAATCCTGGATTTTCAATACAATTAAAAAAAATCTGTTTGGGCCAACCTAAACACGAATGTGAGCTAAATTCAGCCTTTGGACCTCCAGGGTACAACCTCTGCTCTGGTACTACTCAAAGTTGGTTCCAGATCCAAGAGCTGTCTGTTACATTCCACAATGAGATCCACATAGCAACTGAGAATAACATTTAGAAACATCCACAGTAGTTTGACAGAGTAATTTTATGAATATAATTCTCTGGATATAATTATTTAAAATTGGATGGATATATATATATATATGTATATATATATATATATATATGTATACACACACACATACACACACACACACACACACACACACAATTATTATTATTAATTAATTTAACTTTAAAAAATCTCAGTGGAATGGAAATTGCCCACAGAGAGCTTAAGCATTGCCATAGTCTTTTATCAAAGTAAAAGGTCTACATGAAGATGACGTCTTTTCTAAACCAAAATTAGGACTTGATACCTGAATGTCGGTCTCTAGAATCTTCATGGTGACTACCTGAAAAGACACAAGCCTATGAATTACTATGCACCCAGTTCTAACCAGAAGACAATTTAATTATTTGGGAGTAAAGGCTCAGAAGGTGACAATCTCTTTTCCCCAGGGGAATAAGGGAAATCTTGTGTCACTCCTGCATGCCTGCTCCTGAGCCCCTCAGGCCAGCAAGTTTCCCCCAGGGCTAGCTGTGGGAGGAGTGGCCTGATGACATTAGTACCACAAGTTCCTCCTCCCTCCCCAGTACACAAGGACCAACTCACCCAAGACCCTCACCTTGAGGCAGAGGGTATGCTCTCCTGCTGTTTGTATGTTTGCCTCTTTGAACATGCTGAGGATTTCCAGGGCCATGATTCTGGCTTCTTCAAATCCCCAATATGGTTATTTTCCATTGAATGTGCTCCTCTTTCTGTTCAGTACACAGCTTCTTGCTAGGTAAAGGTTATCAGCCACCTAGTTCTGGAGCCTTGAGAGCTGACGACAATCTTCCTACCCTGGATCATCTGCCCAAGCGACCTCTGACCTTTGCCCTCCCTCACTTAAGACGAAGCTACATAGTAGGAAATTGCCAGCTATCAAAGCTTGACATTCAGAATGAGGTGGCTGACCTCCTTGCCTAACAAGACCCCTGTATGGGTCAGAAGCATCTAAGAGAGGTTTAGGCAAAGGCCCAGAGGGCCAGCCATCAAGAAAAAGAAGTACTTAGAGATTTAAAACCTTTTTCAACTTAACAAAGGACCAAACTCTCAGGTCTGTACACTCTTCTGTAGTGAACTGAGGGAAAGCCCCTTAGTAAACAGTGCATGTTTCATGGTGAGTTCCATCCTCCTCCCTCTCTCCACTTCAGCAGCTTCAGGCTCTTCAGATAGAACACCTACTGAACCATGGAAGAGGACTAGAGGACTGGTGCACCGTGCCTCTGACAGTTGCTCACATCTCAGAGAGGGGGATTTCCCAAACATGGTTGGGGGTGGGGGAGTGGTGCAGCAGAGGCCTGGGGAGGTGATTTTAGAAGTACAAACTTGTTGGGGGAGTTTTTCTTTAGACCATCTGGAGGGAAGTGGTGATATTCTACTACAAGTAGTCTTGAAATGATCAAGTAAGGATATTGTTACATCGTTGAGAAACATGGCTGCTTTGCTTCCTCTTGGGGAGCTCTAAAGACTTTTACATCAATCAATGATCTCTCCTGACATAGGTACAGGGGCATGAGATCAGGCCAGTAGAGAAATGCTCTCCCCTTCTAATTCTTTGGGTAGCCAATTTTGGGCTGGTTGCCATTTTCTACAATTTAAGATACTGAGGGAATTTCAATGAGATCAGTACTGTGTGTATAAAGAAAGAAATAGGCTGTTTGACCAAACAGAAAAAGTACTATGTTGTGTGAGCTATGAGTTTCAATTTTTTAACTAGGGTATATGTGTGTGAACAGAGCAAAAGTACAGTTATCTATATAATGAGTTACTTAAGCTATCACATGTACCATTACAGTAAGGGGGAAGGAAGAGAATATCTAAAATACATAAAATTATTTTTGGAAAACTCATTCTAGGAAAAGGAAATGCCAGAGTAGAACGATAAGGAGTCTTAATTAACAGCAAATTCATCTATTTCCCTTCTTCAAAATGAGACACCATAAATCTGGGACATGTTTTTTTATGTGTGTGTTTGCTCTTCAGGCTTAAAAAAACACACACACAGCAACTAAACCATCCAGTCCAGCCCTAGAGGGGAAGAGACCTCATCACCCGTGATGGCGATTACATAATCTAGAATCACACATACAAACCCCAAGAGCCTCCAAAGAATCAGCCTTTGGCTTCCTGTCATAAAAGATGCCTTTTTCTCTCCCCTTTGTGAGGATCACTAAAAACGCTTCTTAAAGACCAAATTGATGTCTTTGGTAGAAATAGAGGTCACTTACGAATGATTTATAAATGTACCTCAAGCCAAAATAAAGCATGCATCGATATCTAAAGTGCATCTGCATTTAGTGCAGCAAAAGCTCATGATCTGTTTTTAATCAGTGCCCGGAAGATGCTTCCCAACGAGGAAAAGGTCTGGGTCCCGGGGGACGCCCCTCCCCGAGGCCGCTGGCACCGTGTCCAGGCCCTTTCTTGGGCAGCCAGAGTGCTCCTCTCTTAGATAATGCCAGGTACTCTGGAAAGTAGCCGTGTAATAATACACAAACCCCTGATGATGTCAGCGTGTTATTGACTTTCCAAGTCTGAATGACTGAGCAGAGGAGCGGGGGTGGGGCGCAATCCATCCGGCAGCGCTGGGACCGGCCAAGCGAAAATGGGTTCTCAAAGCTGGCGGGGGAGGGGCGGCGGCAGCTCGGTTCTCAGGCTCCGCTGCCGCCGCCGCCGCGGCGTCGGGGTCGTGCAGCCGAGCCTAGGCGTGGCTCCCAGCTCCCCCTCCTCCGCTGTTTACGTTTGGTCCAACACTCTTCTGACAGAAATAACTGAGGTCGCCCCCCCTCCGCCCTTGGAAGCTTTTACCACGTGGCACAGCCTGGTTCCAAAGCTGGGAGCCGAGGACAAGAAGGGGTGGGGGCTCCCTGTTCCCTTCCTCCACCCCACACCGAAGGCCTCCTCCCAGGCTGAAGTCAATTTACACATGCGAGGGATGCTTTCTTTCTGTCGTTATTTCCCTCTGCATTAGACCCCCTTGGATATTGCACCTCAGCAGTGGTGACATTTCATGGGACGTGACTGGCTTCGTTTATGGCGCTGGCAGTGCAGGTGCAGGGTTGTAGGCTCCCGTTCTCACACTGCAAATGACCACAGGGCAATCTGTCATCGACCAGGCTAGGTGTGAACCGGGCTGGGTTGCCCTTAAATGGAATTGCATTGAGAGGCCGGGATCTGGAAGGAAGCACTCCAAACTGGGGCGTGGCCCGCCCCGCTGGGCCTGGGACCTTGAGTTCTGGTCAGACAGCTCCCGACCTATCTCCTACCTTTCACCTACCTGGCTTTGCGGGTCGCACCTCTGGGACTGGAGTGTCCTGCCTCCCTCTCCTAGGCCTTTGGAAATCTTCCCATTAAGTCCAGGCTCCTCCGTTCATAACTTCTGCCCCACCCCCACTGTGAGGGTCCTATCCTCGCAGAGTTGGGTTTGTGGAAGCACTGTGTGGTGCAGACTGCACGGAGGCCTTGGAACAGCCTGGTTCCAAATCTTGCTCTGCTGCTTCAGCTGTGTGAGTGTGGGTAGAGTGCTTACCCTCTGTGTATCCCTCATCTGTAAAACGGGGTAGCGGTAATTACCTCCTAACTGCTGTGAGAATTAAAAGAAAGCCAGATTTCGAAAGGGACTCCTTTTTAAAAATATTCTAGTCTCTTGTCCTCATTAGCAGAGTTACACTTGTCAGGCGAGAGCCACTGTGGTTGTTCCCGAAAACTCGGACTGCAGAAAAGCTGGACCCATTGTTTTTTAAACTCATCTTTTCCCCTACTCCAGGCTTAGTGGAGCCTGCTGCGTCTCCAGGCCCACCCCCTACCCCCACCCCCACCCCCACCCATGCCCACAAGGTTACTAAGAAGAACCATTTCATTGCTAGGGTGGAGGTGGGGTGGGGAATGTGGCTCTGACCTAAACTCAACCATTCACGAAGCTTCCCAATTCTCATTTCCCCAGCCATGCCACGTGGGATTGATCCAGAAGTGAAAAGCTGACACATTTTAGTCCAATCAGAAGCCATCTTGGGGAATTTCGAAACTGGGAGTGAAAAGGTCAGTTTTTCCCCCAGGGCCCAAACTGCAAGATATAAAGTTGGGACTCTGTTGTATAACCCGTGTTTCTCATCATGTGAAGGAGAGACCAATCTGAAGTCAGAGATAGAAGTAAAGATAGACAAAGACAGAGACAAAGAGAGAGACTGCCTGGGAGAGCAGAGCTGAGAGGCCAAGAAAAGTCTGATGTTGGCAGTGCTAGTTCCTGTGTTCCTGGTACAGTCCTGCTTGCCCCAGATTTCTTATGACAACCCAGTATGTTTTATAACAAATTCTCCTAATTATTTAACTTAGTTTGTGTTTTTATTACTTGCAAACAAAAAAGTCCTAATACATCAAAATGGCATCTATTCGTTTAACTTATATAGTGTCTTAATTAAGTTCAAGACTAGCTCCCCACCCCACCTGTGAGCCCCCAGAGGGTAAAAGCCCCTGTCTTTTACACCCCCACAGCACATGTGTCAGTGCTTGATTAGTAGGTGCTCCAAAAATGCTCTCAGAATTGAAGCAAGCAAGTTTTCAGTGAACAGGAAGTGAGTGCCCTGGTGACTGTTGGAACAGGAGCCTTCAACTGATTAATTTAAAGGGGAAACATTATTTATTGCTACAGTATTCTAGAAGCCCATTTATGCCTGCCCTAGGACTAATTAGGGTTTATTCAAGTGAATAGAAAGAGAAAAGAAAAAACTTTATCCTCTTAAATTGCATTTAATAAAAATCTTAGAGAAAATGAGTGAATTCTCAGGCTTAATGATTCCCCCTGGATTTTTGTCAGAGAGATGCTGGAGAAATGTACAGTATTCAACATCTGTGGGACAGCAGATCCATATTTTATCTGAGAATAAATGCTGTAGTGACCTAACCTCCTTCCCCCCACCCCCCACTGTCATTTGTTTCCAAAAGGTTTTTTTCCAGCCCATGAGTCACTTCCAGTCAGATCCAAAGACAAAAGCCGGCTAATTGTATGTCAGTGAGTCAGGTTCCCACCCTGCCTTATCATGAACACTTCTTTCTAACTCCAAGAAGACAGAACACTTTTCATCCTGTAAGACTGAGTGGAACCTGTTACACGTGGCTTCTGTGGAGAACTCTTAAAGGAGTAGTACTGGGCCCTCCCATCTCCTTCTGGCATCTGGCAGCTGATCTCTCAACTGATAGCGCCTTGGAGTGGTTCCTTCCCAGGGTTATTTTCAATCTGGAACTCTTTATACAATCTACCCAGTTCCTAAGGCCCCCTGTTGAGCCCAGAGATACAAAGGTGGATATAAAAGGAGGTCTAAAACCTCTAGAAATTTGTTAAATAATGAAGGAGAAAGGCAGAAAAAGACCACTCTGGAGGAGTTAGTGCTGAGACTAATGACTTCTCAGTCTCCATCTTTCAGCAGCACTTTATCTGGATGACTGCTTCCAACTTCTTGAAACACTTTCTCTCAAGACTTCCTTGATGCCACTATCTTGTTTTCCAACCAATTCTCTACTCCCCACCCCAACACCATCTCCCACCCCATCACTCTTCTAGATATCTTTCTCTTCTAGATAATGGTACCACATCTACCTGGCAGCTCATGCCAAAGATATAATCCTGATTTGTTCATTTCTCTCATTCACCACATTCAATTTATCAACTTGCTTATTTCCAAAAGATGTCTCTACCCTTGCACTTCTCATCTCTACATTGCCACTCTCACCTATCCGCACTTGACTCCCTGCCCTGGTCTCCTAGGCCTTACATAACCTGGTCCCTTTATGCTCTTATACCACCTTCCTCCAGTTCTCACCACTCCAGCCACATTAGACCATTTTTTTCTTCTACTACCTGACTTCTTCCCTCCTCGAGGCTCTTAGAGTTGGTGCCTTCTGCCTGAAGGACTCTCTGGTATGGAGCAGCTAGTCCTTTCTAGCTGCTCCATACCTACCTGAGTCCATTCTGGCTGATCTAATAAAAATACCATACGTTGAATGGCTTATCCAACAGAAATTTATTTCTCACAGATCTGGAGGCTGGAAAGTTCAATATCAAGGTGCCAGCAGATTCAGTGTCTGGTTTGCAGACAGACAGCTTCTTGCTGTGTCTGCACATGATCTAGAGGGAGATCATTTCTCATATCTCTTCTTATAAAGGCACTAATTTCATTCATGCAGGGGCCACACCATCAGATTGGGAACTAAGAGCATATGACAGAAATATTCAGTCCGTAGCAGTATCCTTCTGGTTTTCGTTCATTGGTCACCTCTGTAGAGAAACCTTCCATGACCGCCACATCTCACATTACCCACTTAGTGGCTCATACAACACTTACCTGACCTGTACTGATCAATTACCTTATTTGCTTACTTGTATGCTCTGTATTCTCTGCTTTCCCATTGGAATATAACTTCCAGGAAGGCAGAGATTGTATCAAGCTTGTTCATTGTTCACTGATGTATTCATTGACCAGTTTCTATTTCACAGTAGGCACATTATAAGTCTTTCTTGATGAATGAGTGCAGACAGTTGAGAAAGCTCAGTATAGACATAGCTAAATTATCTTCTTGAGAAAAAGTAGAAGTTCCCCAAATAGACTTGAGAAGAAAAGCATCTCAGAAAGGCATGAATACATGAGACTACCCAGAGTATTCATGGAACCCTCTCTTGCCCCTGCACAAAACCCTCCAATGGCTCCCATTTCAGAATCAAAGCCAAAGTCCTTAAAGTAGCATTCAAGACTTATACCATATATGGTCCCACTGCCCACCTAAATTCCTTCTACTCACTTGCTTCTCACTGCATTCCAGCACACCAGCCTCTCTGCTGTTTCTCAAACACAACAGCCACTTCCTGTCTCAAGACCTTTGAGGTAGCCATTGCCTCAGTTTAGAAAGGTGTTCCCCAAGATGTTTGCATGGTTTCCTCCATATATCTAATGCTACAACAGTGCTGCATAACTGAAACATTCTCTTACCTTCTTGAGAGGATTACCCTGATCTCCTATATAAAATACCCATTCCCATTCCCAGCACAACTAAGGCTCCCTGTCTTTCTCTATTTTTCTTCATAGTTCCCATTACTTTCTAACATGCTATAGAGTGTCTATCATCTCTCTCCCTATACAATGTAAGCTCTGTTTTATTTACTGCTATGTACCCAGCACTGAGAACAGTCTGACACTCATTAGTAGGCATGCATTAAATATTCGTAGGATAAATAACAAATTTGAGAATGAAAGTTTACAGACTGGAGGCTAAAATTGAACCAGAGAAGGGTGGAAAATAACCACAGCAGAGATGAAACTGGAAAAATAAGTGAAAGCATTATTTTTCAAAGGCCTTGTATGCTATGCTAAATTGTTTGGATTTTACTTTACAGGCCATGGAGTAGCAGTGAATCTCTTTAAACAAGGAATTCTCATGACAGTGACTGTGCCTAAAGTGGCACTGGATATATTATGGAGTAGAATAGGGTAGAGCCTGGTGGCTTAGAGCCCAGAGCCCAGGTGGCAGGCTGTGGACAGTTGGACTGATGAGCAGGGAGCCTTGTCTGAGCCTCTCAGTTCAAGCTGTGTGAGCAGTTGCTAACTTTGCTCATTGGCCTATGTGACAAAGACTCCTGATGTGTGCCAGAAAGAATATATGGAACAAAATGTGGGAAGGAGGCCCTCTCTCACTTGAATCTCAAACCACATGTGTCTCTTGAGTATGTATTGTAAGAATAATAATCATGCTTATATAGTACCCTAGAGCTTACAAAGGCTGTTTCCAACTATTTCATCTAAAGACTCAAAGATTCAAGGTACTCTAGTCAGTACGTTTAAGTATCTAGCCACTTCACCAGTTAAGAAAAGAAATAATACTTTCTTTTCTTAATACTTTCTGAAATATGCTAGGAAACTTTTCTGGTGAATTGCTTAAAATACAGTTAAAACACAGTCTGGGGTACTTCTTTCCTTCTTCTAGAGAATACCATATTAGACTTTAAATTTTTAGAGATTAAAGGTTAGTGGTGGTGTTCAACCTGATCTCATAGGTTCTTTAGAATCCATCAAATTACTCTCCTTTTTTGTAGTATGTGCAAAGACACACACATAAAGGCCCTAATAGGTAAAGTAGGTACTTTCCCCAGTTATTTCTGCAGAGTAGGAGATTGCACTTGCTTCCCCCAACCACCAAGAAAGCATTCAGGCTTATAAGAATATATATAGGGCTATCAGGAGTTCCCCTTTAGTCCCCCTAACTCTTTGCACACCCCTGAAAATATTTGTTTTGACAAAAATAGTCTTGGTACAGATACCCAATTTGGCCATGACTGTATTTGAATGCTGCAGTCCTAGTCATTAGTTTCATATGTACATAGACTTTCAAAGCTAAAAACAGCTTTAGAAATTATTCCATGAGTCTAAACTCTTCGTTTTCCAAATGAGAAAACTGATACTCAAAGAACAAAGGAAAGACAAAAAGAAAGAAAACTGTGACTTCCTAAGTAGATGTCATGATCCAGGACTATGGTAGGCAGTGCTCCACATATGACTTCCTTTATTTCTTCGAGGTGGATGTATTAGTCAGAGTTCTTCAGAGAAACAGGACCAATAGGATATGTATATATTGAGATAAATTTATTTTACTGAATTGGCTCACAGAATTATGGAGACTGGCAAGTCCAAAATTTATAGGGTGGGCTGTCAGACCGGAAAATCAATGAAAAGCTAATAATGTTAAAGTCCAAAGAGGTCATCTGGTAGCAGAGTTTCTTCTCTCTCCCACTTGGGGGAGGTCAGCCTTATTTTCTATTCAGGGCTTCAACAGAGAGGATGAGTCCCACCCACATTATGGAGAGAATTTTGCTTTACCCAAGAGTCACCAATTTAAATGTAATCACATTTAAAACTCCCTTGCAGAAACAGCCAGGATAATGTTTGACCAACTGTCTGGGCATCCTGACCCAGCCAAGTTGACTGATAAAATTCACTGCCACAGTAGTGAACATCAAATTTTATAAATGTAGTTTGAAAACTTTTCCCCAGAAAGTTTGAATGACTTGGTCAATGTTACCTAGTTGATTAGCTGGGATTAGAATTTAGGACTTTTAAGTCTGAGAGGGGCCTTTTTCTGATTAGTGTTTTGTTCTCCAAGAACAAATAACTGATTTATGTAAGTGCCCATTTAATAAATCACTATTGTATAGACAAGGAAATGGAATTGTAGAAACATTAAATAACTAGCCCTTAGTAGCAAACAAGCAGGGATTTAAATCTAGGTCTGTATTTTTCTGATGCTTCCCACTATCACATTTTTTAATGATTTTTTTCCCTGCTATACATCTTTTTTTCAACTGGAATTTTCTCTCTAACATTTTAAGAAATGACCCAAAGTTTTCATCCACTAAGACCATTTCCTCAGTTCAAACTGAGTTTTCAAATACAAATGTGGGTAATAAGACAAGGAGACTGATTTTAAATGAAGATATGAACCCTTCCACATCAAAATGAGTGTTGTCCCAAATAAAAAAAAAACTACCCCAGGCAACAATACACTTATTCCATTACTCAAAATTCCTTTGCATCTCCTCTTTTGAAATTGCCTTCAGGGCCTATATCACTGCTTTTCCAAAGTAGTTTTAATGTTAGCAAATGTTCATTGTTTGATGTGATTTTTTGGAAACAGCCCAAAATCATGTGCTGCCAAATCTGGTGAATGAGGTACATGATCTTGTATACCTCAATTTTCTGAGGTGTGACTATACAAGAATGATTGATTTTTTTTTTCATAAAGTTGGAATAGTGATTGCAAAGGCAACCCAGTCTTATATTGAGCTTTGACAGCAAAGTTGGAATAAATGCTTAAGCTGGAGAAAGTACTCTCTCCGGTGACTACACAGGATAGACAGTAATCTGGTTTATTCTATTTCTTCATGGCCACTCACATGTTAAGATTGTTTTTAAAATAATCAGTATTTTTAGAAATATTTTGGAAAGAAATACTCTTACACACTCATTGGTTAGTTTTGGCTAGATGAAGATCTAGACAACAATGGCAGGAGCTGATATTTTAGCAGTTATAGTTCAGAGAAAAATGAGTTAGAATTTTCCATTATTTTTTTGAATCCTGATAATGCAAACAGCTAATCAAAGGGCTGTTTTTTTTTCTTTTTTTTCAGAAATATTCTCTCCTTTTTCAATAAGCACAAATGAAATGTATAAGAAAAAAGACCTCTCTCCCAAAAAGAACTATAGGTCTTTGAAAGTTTAAAAAAGAATATCTGTCCGCTGCGCAGCTGTCTTTCTTAATGTCCCCTCATGACATCCCTTGTAATCCATACATGGAAGTCCCCTCAGATTCCACATGTAATTAACAGTTGGCAGAAATAAGACGAGTGAGCCTGAGGCTTCTTTAAATTTCATTTATGAAATTCAGATTTCCATGAGAGTGATTGGGGGAAAGGGAACTTAGGCCCCACTTCTCCCACAGTATTCCCAGCCATTGAATATTACATGACTTTATAAAGATGTCCTCAGCCAGTCAGTAGGTACTTGTTGAGCATCCTCTATTCGTAGGCACTGTGACTAAGTGTTGAGGGAGCTGCAAAATGATGTGAAACAAAGTTCCAACTCTCATTTATTTTATTGAGGTCACTCCTAAATTATATCTAGATGTTAAAAGGGGAAGAAATGAGTGAAAACTCAGAAAGGATAGAAAAGGCTTGACAGAGAGGTGAGAAAGGAACTGTGCGGAAGAATGGTCAGGATGCTGATGGCTAGGGAGTGGCGGCAGGGTGTCACAGGCCAGCCATAGACATGGACATCATGTAATCAGGTCAGCACGTGGAGATTAGACCAGGAAGTCTACAAAACAGACTAAGAATAGAAGCCTTGGAGGCTGCAGAAAGCCCATTTGACATTCAGCTTACACTTGAGAAGTTGACCAATATATTTCAGGCAACATTTTAGGCACTGGCTAACTATGGAAACCTGAAGAAAGTCTTCTGATGGTTCAGTTTTCTCACTGAAGTAAAAAACGAAGCCATCAGCTGAGAATATGGATTGGGGAATAAATGTTGGGGTTATTTAATTTTGAGTGGGGAATGCTTGTATACAATTTTAAGTGCAAATGATGTAAAAGAACAGAGAGAGAAATCGCTCTTCAGCCTCTGTGTACCAGCTGTCTAGTTCCCCTTCATGGGCTACAACAAGGCTCCTTGTCAAGACAGACATAAAAGAACCATTAATTAAGGAAAATCAGAAGAATTGTTAGGGTACCAGTTTTTTGATCCTAGGATGCCAACTGCCTTTTTGCCCAGAACAGTGGTTTCAAGAATGTTTAAATCTGTTTCGGTCTTGATTATCACAAAAATTTTACTTTTCCATAGATTGCTGTCATATCTTTATTCTGCTTCTTAATAAAATTAAAAATTTTTTTGCAGCACAACTACGCACAACAACTACTACTATCTTTATGGTTGCCTTGAGTCAGTCCTTCCTAGGACAACTGGGGCCTGGCAATTTCTGGACAGATCGCCCTCTGAGCTGTGTCACTAGTAGCCCCAGAGTTCCAATGTATGTGGGTATAGACTGGTCTCTTCAGGCTGAGCCCCAGACCTCTCTCACCAACAAGGACCAGGAGAAGTAGGAAGAGTTCTCAAGGAGTTTGTTAGGGTGATTCAAGCACAAATTTCTCCTTTTGGTTACCAGACCATGCTGTGGAACCAGAGAAAGTCTGAAACCCCCAAATATACACTTAGATCTTACACTTTTATTTTGTCCTTATTAAAGAAGGTACTGGGGAGTGCCTGAGAAAACCATAGGAGGAAGCTGTCAGCTGAAATAAAATGCCATATACTTCTCTTTGCAACTTACAGATTAAAAAAAGAAAATCTGTATATCTATATGCTGCCTCGCGTGCTGCAGAACAGGTGTTCAACAGTTCTTAAAAAGACCCCTCTGGATAGTTTAAATGGGAAGAGATTAAGAATATTAAAAATGCTGGAAGTAAGACTCTAGGCCAGATATTCTTGAACTTCTGTGATGGAACTCATAGCTGGACATACATTTTATAACTCAGAATAGACATACATAAATGTATGTACATACACATAAAACTGGAATACAAGTTGCATGAAACTAATTAACCTTTACTAGGGCAATGCACTCAGATATTTTTTTTGATTTCATTTTATTCTATTCTCTTTCTCCCTTCCTTCTTCCCTCCTTCCCTCCCTCCTTTCCTTCCTTTCTTCCTTCCTTCCTTTCTTCTTTCCTTTTCTCCTCCTTCCTTCCTTCTTTTTAATGCTTATACCAATTCACTAAATAGATTTCATTAACTACATTCTGAAAAACGTTGCTCTAGGCTGTGATCTACCAGGCACAGGGATCTCCCAGATGGTCACCCCAACTGCCACTGCCCCACAGGGAAAGCCTGTTTCCATTGGTGCAAAAGCTGCTGAATCAGGTCGTCTCCTGCAGGATCAGGAAGCCACAGCTCAGCTGCTGGCTTTAGAACCAGGCCACCTCCACCATAAACCTGCATTTCTCATTTTAAATTAAAGACTCTCAAGTTTATCTGATTTTTGGAAACTTATCTGCAAAGGAGTCCAAGAAATGTGGCTTTTAGCTTTTTAGCTTTAGCAAGCAGTAAGGAGTTTAGAATAAGGATGGATGAATGGTTTTTAGCAAGCCAGTCCTTCTGCAAGGTTGAGGGTGCCCAATCCACATTTTTGACATGCCTAAAACTCCAAGCTACCTTGTCCCCTGGTCTTTACGGTGAGGAATCCTGAGCTCAGGGCATTCTTGGGTTCCTGACCCTGTGGGAATCCAAGAACTCTGACTCCAATGCACTGAGCACACTGAGGTAAAATTTCTCAGAGAATTTTAACCAGTTTTACAGTGTAGATATCATTACTAATAAAACTGCATGCTCATCTGTAATCATTTGCGTGTGCGTGTTAAATCGTAGGTTTAACTTTAAAGGTGGCATCACATAAACTTGGCCTTTCAAAGAGTTGCATTATACATTCACAAATCATCTGGGAAATATTTATCAACCACCATTCTGTGTCAAATGTTGTTATAGATGCTGCATTTCACAGTTAATCAACTTGTGATCTCTGCCCTCAAGAAACTTACAGTCTGATGAAGTGATGAACAAGCACACCACATGAATAACATTGTGTGACAAAGGTTAGGATGGGCTGTCACAGGCGGCTAAGGGAGCACAGGGGAGGAAAATTTCAACTAGACTGTGAAATCATGCAGGGATTTTGGAGGCCATGACCCCTAAACTGAGTTTTGAAAGATGAGCAGTCATTACCAGGTGAAGAAGGACATGTCAGGGAGAAGAAAGAGCTAGTGCAGCAGCTCAGCTGTGTGAAAAAGAGTGATGAGCATGAGGGAGTCTGGACTGTTCCATGTGATTAAGTAAAAGTCACATGCAGGAACATGGTGGTATACGAGCTAGAGAAATAGGCAAGTAGATCCCAGACCATGCCTACTTTGCTAAATAAATAGCCAAAAAATAATACTCATAATTTACTTGAACACTGTAGGTTTACTGCCTCTATTCTGACGTTGTTTTATGAGATTTCTAGGGTAGAACACATGGATTTAGTGTTTCTTCCTCATTTAGCAAACATCCTATGCTCAGCATTGTTAATTATATTGGAGATTGGGGTGGGGAAGCATAAAGTATGGTCATATATTATGATGCGAATACCACACTGAATGAATATCTGGAAATGGGTCATTTATAACAGTACTATTATAGTAAGTGAATATTTTTTAGGATACTCTAGAGAATACATATCTACATATAGTTTATAAAAATACTCTTAAAAGCATAAATAAATGACCTCTTTATAATTGTGTCCTTATTATCAGTAAAAAGATTTCTTCATATAAATTTACAGTTGTCACAAAGATATGCTCTGAGGCTGAGCTCTTTATATTAGCATTATAATTTTAGACTGACTCCTGAGCTCCAAACCACTTAGAAAGTTTTTGCCAGCTATGGAATAGATAGCAAGCAGGGTAATATTCATTTAATTCCTTTGCACAGTAATCTGATGGCTAAATATGTTTCAGAGATTCTTTTAGGACTAGCCTGGGAATGAAATCAATCATAGTGCATAAATTACAAGAAAAGTGCTGTTGGTGTCAATTACCTAAGCTCTGTGGATGTAAGTCTTCTAATTTCCTGTTAAATCAGTAATGTTACCAATCTCACTCTATTATTTTAAATAGGACTGTAGCTGCACTTGCTAAGAGTTGAATGAGGGCAGACAAATGTGAATAGTTAATGAGTCTTACCAAGTAATAGCAAGTTGAAGGTGTCAATAACAGTAATATTATAGCATGGCTTTCAAAGTTCCACCCTGACATGTGCAAAGGTTTAAATCTGTTTTATTTTTTAATTTGCTCTTCATACTTTCCCTAAGTGCATTTTGTACACAGTAAATGCCATGTGAGAGTGGGTGTTCCTCTTGTCAGAGTGAGTCCCTATCTTCCCCCAAAGATAATGACCCTAAGTTGGAACAGGAAGTCTTGGCTGCACTTTCCCTCATAATCTACCCACCCCCACTGCTCAAGGCTACATTTCACTGACTCATAATTTCCAAGTATGATCAGCATGTCGACAGGAAAGATACCGTCACTGGGCAAAGCAGCAGCCCTTGAGAACTGGCCAAGGACTGTGTGACAACCTCCACCACCACTGATGGCAGATGAGAAATGAAGATGACAACAATAACAACAGAACCAAAACCTAGAGTACAAGAACATTCGAGTACCATACCCTGCTGTTCTGTTACTTCCTCAGCACATGACACACCTCCCATAACACATGGAACTAAATGAAGGGAGTATGGCTTTCCTTGGCAATTGGCCATCAGTTCACTTCCTATTCTCCAAAAATAATAAAATTAGCCAATGGCATATCACACTGAGTAATGTTACAGGAATCAACCTGTCTGAGAGCCAAGTTACAACTGAGGTTTACACAGAACTGGATCAGAGTCTAGGGCTATCATGTACTTTATGGTCAGGTTGGGTCTTGCATGCATTGCAGTCTTCCCGTTGTGAAACACTCTCTCAGTTGACTACACAACTCAGCCAGTTCTTAAACAGGAAACACAACTACGCCCTTCTACTTTCCTTGGTAAAGTCTCATCTTCTTTGAGTCGAAGAAATTCAACTTCCTGAATCATTCCATTCTTTTTCAATTTGCATTTTTCTGTTGGTTAGCATCTTGCAAATTTAAAGGTACCCACAGTTCCCTAAATCCATTCTCAAGTGCCCCTTTATTTCCAATTACATTCACAGAATGTTTGATGAATGAAGGGGAATCCTAAGATAAAGAATAACTATTAATGAGTCAATTGTCAGCCAGCCAGATGAACTAAATGGCTAAAATCTAAATACATTTAAGGACCTGGTGAAGAGCTCAAGCAAAGCCAGACCTTAAAGTTATCTTTTGTCACTTGGTCAGTTTGCTACTTGCCTAACAGACATTCTCAGAAGAAAAGTTTCCTTTAGTGCTATGGAAATGTGTGTAAAAATAAACAGATGAATGAATGGAATGTGAAGGGACAGGATGGGATGGAACAAGATAGGATGGGAGGGGATGGGCTGGGATGGGATAAAAGGAAGGCAGCCCAGATTAACTCCTATATAACTTGTCACTCGGGGAGCATTTGATAGAGTAGAAGAGAAACAAGGAAAGAACAAGGAGATTATCAGGTCTCCTGGTACATATTTCTTAGATTGAAAAAAAAAAAAGCCACAGCAATCCTATATGTGGCCCTGGTCTGTCTTGTACCATGAATAAGCCTTAGAACTATGATGCTTATCCTACAATATGAGACTGGGAAAATACTAAGAGAAACAAACTCAATTTACACATATGGAAACTGGGTCACAGAGAAATCAAGGAGCTGTGGGAAGATATAGGGTTCATAACTAGCTGACTAAAAGCAGTGTCCCCCTGTCCAAAGCCCCAGCAATGTTCCACATTGCTTCCAGTCTAGCCAGATCTGGTTTACTTTATAGATTATAAGGTACTTAAATGCTGATTAATTATCTATTTTCAACCTCTGTGACTGTAAATGAGATTAGGAAGTTTCTATGATGGGAAATTCAATGGTGCATCATGTGATAGCAAGAGAAGAAATGTACTTACGATAAAATCCTCTCTGACACTAATAACTCAACAAGCTGTTGAGGAAGGCCAGGTCTGTACATGTGATGTTATTATTAACCAAGACTCTAGCTATGTTTATATTTCCAGTAAGGGGCAGGGAAAGAAGACACTACATTCCCCCCAGAAAGATTTACCTAGAGCATAGTCTTTAACTCAGAAATTGAGTTATTTCCTGCTTCAATTCAAAAAGGTCTATTTTTGTGAAATGATCTCTCCAGAAACACATCTTATCGAAGAATATTGTAAGACTTTCCAATATCAAAACAATACTCTGGTAGAATCATCACAGGTTTTTTGAGTGGACCAAAAAAAAAAAAAAAAACTTATATTCAAAAGCCTGTATTTATTTTCAGGAATTATTATTGTCATTGTTAGTTTATTCTTTTTCCCAGAAGGATCATATAAAAGTCATTCAAAAATTTCAGATGGATTGTGGCAGCCTGGTTCAAAGTCTAAAGGTTGAAAGGGCAATTACTTGGATTGACAAAAGAAGGGAAAGGAAAGACGCTGAAGTGGGAAGGAGGAGCGCCTGGTTACTCCAAACTGTTTTACTGCTGGAAACTCAGTTAGCTTTGCACAGACTCAGCTCATCCTGCCTTGGGCCTTGCCCATGGAGGCCACACATAGGAGTATATCTTTCTAAAGGACAGCAACATTATCAGCTAACACTTAAATCATGTGCTTGGCCCATCCCAAATCTCAGGTTGAGCACTTTTCCCACCAACAGCTCTGAAAGTAGGTCCTATTATTATCACCATTTTATAGATGGAGGATTTGAGGCTTAGAAAGGCGAAGTCACTTGCCCAGGGCACACAGATGGCAGAGTTAAGGTTCAAGCCCAGGCAGTCTAATTCCTAGAAACCTGTGGAAGTCAAATGACATGGTCTTGAAAAAGTGGTAATTTTAGTGGTTATTTTTTCAATGTAAAGAGGAATGATTGTATTATGTAAATATTGAGGCCATCTGTCCCATCAATGTGACTTACGGTTTGAAAAATATGAAGATTATTTATTATCATGCTGCCTGCTAAAACAAAGGAACCCACAAACTTCAATGAATACAATAATAATTGATTTCCCACTTATATCAGAGTCCATTAAAGATACAGTCTTTGAGTGACCCAGGCTTCTTCAAGCTTATTGCTTAGGCCTCCCCTAGTTGGAGCTCTCTGAGCTGAGAGGGTGGATGGTAAAAGAATGAAAAAGATACACAGTTAAGACAAGCCTGTTTATATTCCATTAGACCAAATTTAGTCACACAGTCATACCTAACTTCAAAGGTGACTCAGAAATGTAGTCTAGCCGTAGCCCCAAATGAAGCAGAGGACATGGATATTGGGGAGCACTAGCAGTCTCTGCTTCAGGAAATATCTTCACTGGACTTTCTATTTAATTCCTTCTCTACAGAAGACTTCCTGAAGGACATGTAATCTTATTTCAAAACACTGCAGTGTGTACTTAAGCAATTATTTTGCTCCCACCTTCAATATCCTGGAAACACCTTTTCTGATTTGCATTAGTTGTTGTGCCTTTGGCTTGCGTGAAAAAATATAATGAGAAATATCTGTATGGAATTTAGTGCTATATCTACTGAGAGGATGTTATTAAGGGAAGAAATTTCTGTCCCATCTTAGTATGAGTAAATACTACACTCCTCTTGAATTGACTTTTTAATCTTATAAATATTCTGAATCTTATTATAGATCATCTACCTCACTTTTCTGGAGCCACTAAGAAACTCAGAGACAAAGTTGACACCCTTGTCCAGATACTGAACAGGGACTTTATATTTATTTCTGTGCACCTATCTTTATAATTCTCCTATCAAAACAAAAAATAAAAAAGTTTTTCTTTCATCCTAATTGTTCCTATTGTTTAGTTTTTAAGTTTGTATTAAATACATAGAGAGAGAACCTTGTGGTACCAGATGGGTCAAGCACATGAATTTGGTCCTATCTGTGATTTGGACTCCATATTAAATTCCAACTTAGTTACAGGGGTTATTCAAAAAGACAAACGTGATAAATACTCCCCAGCTGTCATGCTGCCTCAGTGTGCAGGAAACCCTGCAAGCAGCTGACCTTCCAAGCTGATTTCAGGCTGATGGCATTCTTGGTGGTGTCCCCACAAAGTCTTCTTAGAGGTGAAAAGTGCTAGGCGTAAAGTGTGTTACGAAACTGCTCTCTTAGGGCCCTTGCTTAATGAGGAGCTGTAAAAACATGGGACCTATGGGAATAGTGTAGGAATTAACCATGTATTCACATTGCAACTCTACCGTGGCTAACTAGCTGAGTGACCTTGAGCAAGGCACTTAACCTCTCTGGGCTCTTCTTGTTTTTCTTTCTAAAATAAAAGGCATTGGACCATTGGACTAGATAATCTCTTCTAGCACAATAAATCTGCAGTGAATTCTTAATACTAATTAAAATAATTATAATTTCAAGAATTCTCCTAAACATTTTAGAAATAAATGACTATATCTAGAGAAAAAAAGCTAGAGGGCAACCCACAGATGGCAAATCAGACTAGTGGTAAATGTATTCTGAAACCACCATGGTAATCTTCTGCTTATCTTTCTTCTGTGAACAACAGGAATCCCAGTTCCACTATATTGAGGTGAAAGTTGGTACCGACAGGACATATTAATTTGAGTTGGAATTTGGCTGAGGCACCTGGACAGTTAATCCATCTCTTGGCTTTAGGAATCTGATACTACTCTAAGAACACTGTTACAGAATTCATAGGGCATGCTGGATCTGGGAATCAGCTTGCTCCACTGGTGGGCTATGGAGAGCCCACCTGTGCACAACCCAGCACATCCCCAGGAACCAACCCAGCTTCCTGATTGCCCAAGTTAATGTGAACAATGTAAAGCATCTTTCAACTGTAATTCAGGAAGACTGTGAGCCTGCCACACTGAGTCTTTGCTTGCAGTTCAGGACCTTGTGCTAAAAATGCATTTTATGGTGAAACAAGAGATTAACTAATCTTTCAGGCTAACAGAAGGCCAGCTACAAATGCTTCCTGTGTGTATTGTGAAACCCTGAGATGACAGAGAAGTTCCTCGTTGCTCTCTGAATTTCCCTTCCCCCATGGTTTCCATTGGTCACACAAGCATTGTCTGTGGCAAGCTGGCCAAAGCATGATGTTGTAATTTTTCTTGGTTCATACTTCTGACTAAATTAAATCTGCTTGTAAAAAGAAAAGACTAAAATAAAAAAAAAGAAAATATCATTTGTCTTGAATCGTGGATGAATTTTCTTATTTTTCTTCATCTATTGTCTAGTCTTATTTTTTGTTAACAAATTCATTCTTTGGATATTCAAGGGACAAAAACAAAAGGAAAAAAATTTCAAAAAACCCCACAAACAAAACACAATAGAAACTGAGCACTTTAGCAATAAGTACGCAGACACTTGTGGTTTGATACAAATGCACTGACAGAGAGAGCACAGGCTGCCACCCTTAAGTTTCACATATGCAGCCAAAACCAATGATCCACTTTGAAGAAAAATGTTAACACTATTTTCTTTGACTCACAGTGTGTGCATTTAATATTCTCTTTGGCCTTACTTACAAGAGAGTTCTTATTCTTTTCTTTGTTTTTATTTTTAAGGGTAAAGGAATGGGAATTTCCCAACCACATTGTTCCACTTCATATCTTCTTTCTCTCCTGTTTTTATTTTCACTGCAGATCAGAGTGATGGCACATGTGTATTATTTGGTAGCCTAGGGGAACCAAGGAAAAACTGACTGGTGACTACAATAGCCAGGCATGTATCTGTAACTATTAAGACCTCACAATTAGATATTACTGACTTGCAGAAGTCCAGGCCTAAAACATCTACCCTTTTATAGCTATGGTTTATTATTATTGTTATCATTATTTTCTAAACATAGCTATAAGATTTCTGACATAAAAGAGTAGATGACTCTGTGAAGTAAATGGGGAAAATATAAACATGTATTTGTATTGCTTATATTTGCATAAAAATATTGGAGAGAGACACAAGAAACTAATAAATTGGCTTCTTGAAAAAGATTAGATGACTGGGTGTCTGTCAATGATCAATTGCTGATTTTGCCAGACCTCTTTCATTATTTCTTCAATAATAAATCCATTGTCATGCATTTAATTAGAAAGACTGAACTGCCCAAAAACTCGGGCTGAAAATACACTCACTCATCCTCCACAACAGCATATAGTTGTTTCTCATTAGTCTCATTAGTGCTATGAAAATTCCAAAATGATACTGTACGAGAATAATATTTCAAATTTATCACATTACCAGCTGAGAAATCTCAATGTATTTCAAGTCACTGACATTGACCACACAGCAAAGCAAGCATGGCGTTTCAAAACTGAGAAAGTTGAAGCCTCATAAGAGAAGTCGGTAGCCACAGTTTCCTGAGCCCTGTTTACATATCTCGTTTCTTAAATCAGATTCCTCCCAGAACTCATCTCTCACCGAGTTCCTGTTTAATTGCACTCTGGTTTCTGTCTTTGTGAAAGCACTTCTGTGGCCAAGTGACAGAAGGGCTGAGCTGGTTAAAACACAAATGGAATCAGGAATTCCTGCCCCTCAGCTGGCTGGGGATGGAACAGTTAAGAGTGCAGGAGCTCTATGTTGACCCTCAAGACTAAAGGTTAGAAGGCAAAGTTTCAGTAGAAATGTTTAGGAGCGGCATACCACACAGCTAGAAATGAAGGCTGAGCTATTTTCTAAAGAATTTGAGTTATTTGTGCAGCCAATCAGGAACAATACATGGATTTGTTTCCAGTGATAATAATTCCTCATAGTTACAGGTAGATTTACAGTTTATTCAGCATTTCCTATACATTCTCTCTCAGCCTCAGAGCACCTCTGCGCCCCAAACAGGACTACTATTTTAAATATCATTTTAGAAATAAGAGCTTCAAGAGTCAGGAGATGAAACAGTTTGTTCTTTTAAACCAGATACAACTGGCGAGCTGGGGCTCACATTTAGTTTTTCTGAGGATACTTTCCACTGAGCAGGCTACCTGGGGTTCTCAAATCTAGTCACTGATTAAGGATCTCACCCAGTTAGCCAATTTTCCATTTGACAAACGTTAGATTTCTATTAAGACTCTTCCATTAGGCTCTTTGCATTGCACTGAAACACAAACAACAAATTCCCATCATTACAAAAGTTGTAACAGTGATGAAATTTATGTCTTTCTCCCTCCTGCCTATGTTCTCTTTTCATTTTTTTTTTCATTGCTTTTGTAACTCAGGTTGGATTAGAAATTAGAGGAAGGTTGACACTAAGTATATGGCTATAGTGTAGAAGGTGGAATCCAGCCCCTCATTTCTGGGCTTTTGAATGGAATATCTGACAACAGGAGCAGTTGTGTCACTGTGTTCTTTGCAGACATTTTATTTTCCTGAAAACATTTGCCCTTGCTACAAGTGGATTAGAGGTTAGAATGCAGGATTGGCAGGCAGGATTTGTGGTTTCTATTATTAGTCCCACCACAGTTTTATCACACAAGCATGAGCCCTAAGCAGTATGGTTTATTGGAGAGAGAACTTGATTGGAAGATGGCACTGGCCCTCCTGTGAATGAGAGCTGGTGAGCACTCTAGATGAACAGCAATGAAGGTAAGGGTATAGAGGAAAGGTTCAGATCCCTCTAATACTGATGTATGACTATGTACATGATTCAGCCCTGCACAGTGAGAATTGCAGAAGAATTTTATAAAGCTTCCCTCCACAACTTTCTATAATCACAAGAAAAGCCACTATCTTATGAAGGCCTGCTCAAAGAAAGGGGAAGGACCCTGAGTATTCTTTCTCAATGAGCTTCAGGGTCTGTGCACAAACCTATAAATTTCCACTGTGTGTGTGTGTGTGTGTGTGTGTGTGTGTGTGTGTGTGTAGCAGGCCAGAAAAACACTAAGTTTTTTTGGAGAAGCAGGGGCGGGAGTGGCAGTATGTTTTCAGACGATCGCTGGTCTTTCCTTGACTTCAGAAATCATGATCTAGGATGGACCAAAGAATTCATGCATGGAAGGGGAGAAAAAGAATCGCATATACCCTTAACTCTGAGATCTGTAATTGCCTTCTGAGCTTAAATGGATGAACTAAACCAAATACATTCAAAACTCACGGTGTCAGCCCTGCATTACTTCCAGACTTCTCCATGTAGCTGAGAGTACCTATGAACACCCGAGTCTTAATCCAAAGCCCCAGGACCCAATGTAACTTTAGGCAGGAGAAACAAATAACTTTGACCTTGGATTCTGCATTTAAGCATCTAGGACTTCCTCTTCTGGAACCAATCCATCTTCATTTGATAACTGTGCTTTGGCCTTCTTCTCTGTCAATAAAGCTCTATGTGACTACCCACTAACTAAGCCTGTCAGGGAATGCATGCAATGATCTCAAATTAATTCATTTATTCAATCATTTATCCATTCAATAAATATATATGCATTTTATTATGTGCCAAATACTGTACTAAGCCTGGGTATAGAGGAGCAACAACAAAATAAGACAAAAAAGTGCATGGTGTTTACCTAATGGGAAAGAGGGTCAAAATAATAATCATAATCATAATCATAATCATAATGCAACCAGGTATATAATTACAACCTGTAGTAAGTGTTGAGAAGCAAAATGTCAAGATGCCCTAAGAGTCCTGAGGCTCAAATCAGATGGTAAGGACTTAGCATCTGAAGATAATACTCTAGGTGCCAACTGCCCGCCTTCCTAGACATTGCTCGCTCGCAGTGTTTCCATTCTTGGGTTCCTCGCACTTCTGAGGTATTCTTGCTCTGGAACTAGACCTCATACTGGAGCATGTGGGGAGCCACCTCCCTTCCAAATGCTGGCTCCGTCATTGTTTTATCCGGCTCCTTCTAACCATGATGACTTCACCCAAACTCAATTATGAGATTCTGAGACTTAAATGCTCTTAGCAACTGGCCCTAATACAAGAAGAAGTGTTCATTCTTTTTCAAAGACAAATTCTTAAAGCAAAACTCATCCTAAATTTGTAGAAATAGAACAGATCTGTTCAAGGAAAGGAGCAGAATCCTGAGGCAGCACAGTAGGTCCCCTTTCTTTTCTCCTTTTAAGATGCTTGCATGCTGTGGATGGAATGTCTGTGTTCCTCCAAAATTCATGCTGAAATGCTAACTCCCATTATGCTGGTGTTTGGAGATGAGGTCTTAGGAGGTAATCAGGTATTATATGAGGCCATGAGTGGGGTGTCCCTGTAATGGAGTTAGTGCCTTTATAAAAAGAAGAAGAGACTGGAGCTTGCTTGCATGTGCACTTCATTTCCCCCGCCCCCAACCCCAGCCAATGTAAGGGTACTGTGAGATGGCGGACAACTACATGCCAGAAAGAGGGCTCTCACTAGACATTGAATCTGCCAGCACCTTGATCTTGGACTTCCCAGCCTCTAGACTGTGAGAAATAATAAATGCCTGCTGTTTAAGCCAAACCAGTCTACAGCAGTTTGTTATGGCAGCCCAAATGGGGCACTCAGAAGGCACTGCTATGAGGGACAAGAAACCTGGGCCCTAGCTTGACCACTAACCTTGTCTCCTGTGCCAGTCTCTAGAGGTCACCGTGTAATGCTTAGATTTGGGGAGAGGCTCAGCCATGGAGTGAGAGTGTCTGTCAAGCACATGCATTGATTCTTTTCAAAAGCTGAAAGTTTAGGGTTTGTTTTTAAGGTTGTATTAAAAAGTTTCTTGTCTGTCAAAACTACTATGTCTAAATGTCATGTAAAGTTTATACATTATCTGTGACAGCCTAGCATCTTGCTACTCTAAGCTACCCACTCTGGTTCTTGGATAACAAGCAGGAAAACCAGGTGGGAGAGGGTTAGAGCTAAATATGGAAAGAGGTGAGTATAGAGAGGGAGAGAGCCAGAGAATGTTTGACTATGTTTGTAGTTGTGAATACATTTTTTTCTTGATTTTCCTTTTTTTGTATTAATAACATTCTATTCAATTTTAAACAATATTTAATGAATGATGCTGATAGGCCAGGCACTGGCTAGGATCTGGAAATAAAATGATAAACAAGATAGCCATGGTTCCAGCCTTTAAAGAGCAGCATATAAATACAATAGGGTATATTCAACCTCGAAGGCAGACTCCAGCAAGGGCATCCAAATCAGATATGGGAAATACAGACAGGTCTACCCTAGAAGAAAGAGTGTCTCAGTTTAAGGCTGTTGTCACTTTAATAATAGTTGAATAACATGAAGTTGATAGGCCATAATTTCCTCAAACACTCTTCAAATATAGGAAATTTAACTCTCTCTCTCTCCTTCTCACTCTCCTATTGTAAATAATAATGCATTAATCAGCCCTAGTGAATCATTTGTCATACCAGTATGTCTCATCGTTATCTACCAAATTAGTTGGGCTCATGGTGATATAGTTTATCTAGAACTCTCTCATCTCTAAAGTTCAGTGAAATGCAACCATATGTAGGTAATTTCATTTTGCAGATTGTAGACAGACAAAAGCACATATTACTGGACCACTTCTGACACATAATCTGACATGCAGATAATTTTTCCTTTCAGTTTTCAACATATATACAAGAAGTATGAATTCATTGTGGTTTTAAGTAAAGCCTAATTATGATAATAAATTTTCATATGGTTTCATTAAAAAATCATATAATGCATTCTATGGTCAGATATGAATGATTTTTGGATTAGCTAAATTTTTTAAAGTAATTATGCTGTTGTTCACTGAGCAGAAATGGTTTGAGTATTATCTGTGGTTTGCATTTTTTCTCCACTGAGACATATAGTAATTGAAAGTTGAGTACAAATTTTACCATTATATTTTTCAATTGATCAAATCATCTTAGAGTTGCTTTGTAAAACTTTAATTAATGCTTCTCAAATGTTTTAAGATCTTATTAAAGGCATGGAAAGAAAGTTTCATTCTGAATTCTGATATATTAGACTTCCACATTATACCTACAAAGAATATGAGATTTCTTTTATGTCGAAATCTACTAATGCAAAGTAGGGAAGGAAAGAATTGAGGAGATGATCATTTCCAAAATAAAACATAAATGGTGAAATTCCCACTCTGCTCCTTTGTGCAATGCACTGCCTAGGAGAATCATTCGAATCTTCAAAGCTCCTGTAATTTACATCTTAAAATTCATAATGCCTAGAATCATTGTGTGCCATGCTTGCCAAAAGATGACCTCCAACACTCAGAGAAGTTTCAGATGCAATTTACTCAATCCCTGTAAGCATAAAGGAAAAAAATAGTAATGCTAAAACACTCTTCCTGAATCCTTATGTATGATATCCTGAATCCACTTGTATGATAAATGTAAAATAAAGAGATTTCAATTTTTAAAATAATATTCTCTTTAAGCCAATGGAATGCATATTCTTCAACAATAAGTTGAATTGGCTAGATTTGATTATCAATTATAAAGAAGAAACCATTTAATTTTTTAAATTATTTGAAAACCAGATTATTCTACCTGGAAGGCTAAAAATCATAATAATAACAATTTCTTTTAGTCATTCTATTCAGGATAAAAGCCTTTGTTAAAATGTTAGCCAACTATTTAGTTTTTGTCATATTCCTCTTTTGTATTTGAGGCATTCAATGGAGTAATTGTTTTTTAAAAATGACAAGAACATAATCTTTTGTAAGAAAAAATCTTGGCTCAGGACCATTTTGCTCTGTAGATGTGTATGTAGTAAGAGCTTTTTAAAAGTTAATTAAAACCTGAATTGCTAAATGGGTTTGAAAATCATGATGTGATTCAGGAATATTAAATGGGAACATTTTCAAGAGAGAAAACAATTAGTACCCAAATGACCTCCAGAGAGTAAACTGTTTCTTGTTTGAAATACCACCCCCCACTACTCACTACCACCCCTATCGCCTCTCCAAGGATCATTTCAAATGTCCCTTTCCTGTATTTTTATTTTTTTTATTTGGCAGATCGAAACAGAGTTTGTCACTCCCTTCTAAGTGCCAGGGTAGAGACTGAGTGGTAGAGATACCATGATTAAAAGGAAACAGTCTCTGTTCCACCCCTGAAATGGGGGAAAAGCCATAATTAGACAAATTGCAGTCTAACAGAGAAAGTGTCATTACAGCAAAATGATCAAGTGAGCTCCAGGCAAAAACAAGTACATGTATTTATAGTCTGATGTTTCCACAGTACTCTCTCCACACTTCTACCATACCAATTTTTTTTGTATTCAGGTCAATCTGCACACTAAACTGCTATTTCCTTCCTTCATTCAAAGCTATACATGTAGTTCCTCCGTGTGCTAGGCATTGCTCAGCACAGTAAGCGTCATCTGGGTTCTGATCCAAATGTAACCCTTGCCATTATGTACCCAGAGCCCAGCACAAACCAACAAACATTATGGGAGTCTGGTGAATTTTTGTTGAATAAACAAATAAAGAATTACTGAATAAATTCATACTGGCAAATAGGAGAGGTTTTGGAAAATAGAATGCAAAACACACACACATTTGGTTTTAACTGGGCATGACTCAGGAAGCTGAAGTTGATGCATCACTGGGTGCAGGGAACCTGCTTTTTTGTTTTGTCCTCAGTACTCTATCTATAGCTTATCAGTCACTTGGGAAAATTCAACATTTTTCAACTCCTGAATCTGATAACAAGTAAAGAAAATCAAAGCAAAGTGAAAGACTAGGAAATAGTTTCTATGAGTTACTGTAAAAAAACTTCTTTACTTTCAGAGCATTAGCATGAAAAAATGAGAATTTAAATATGAATTTTAATAATTTTAGTAAAATGTTTATAGTGGACTTAGTCATAGTAGTTAAAAACAAAAAACAACGCAAAATATCCATTCAACAGGATGATTAATTGTTGTATTTACATACCAAAACAAAAAGAAATAAACTTCTGGTATAATGTAACAACATGCGTGAACCTCAAAAAAAACATTATGTTAAGTGAAAAATGCCAGATACAAAAGAGTACATACTTGTTGATTACATCTATGAAGTTCAAGAAAGGCAAAACTAATCTATGGTGTCAAAACAGTAGTCACTGGGAAGGTGGAGGAAGAACTGACTTGGAAAGAGCAGAAGAGAACTTTCTGGGATGAAAATGTTCTATGATTTGTTTAGAGTGATGGTCATGGAAACATACGATTGCCAAAATTCATTGAACTGAATCTTAAGACTAGTGTATTATATGTACATTATACTACCACCACCACAACAACAACAAAAACAGGAATATTGCATATGTTCTAATTATTCTTTCCTTTTCAGAATTTTTATTTAAAATGTAATTCTAGAATCCTCATCTTCATTTTGCCAATTTTTAAACATGCTTCTTAAAATCTATTATTTTTGTTAAGTATCCCACAATATGTAAATATTATGAGTAAAATGCTTAGTGCAAATAAGTTATGGCACTAAACCAACTAATTAACAGAGTCTTTTGCCATATCAGACTCTACTCAAAACTAGAACTTCATTTGATATTAACTCTTCTTTGAGAATTAGTTCATGTGGCAGCAGTGTGTTCTCTCTTTTGTAAGCACTCACACAGATTCCAAGGATATCAGGACATGGTTTGAGTTTTTGTCCTTGGAAGTTTTGTGCTGACTCATTCACACTCTCTCACCTGGCCTCCCAGAACCCAGTGCACATATTTGTAAGGCAGTAGGTATGGGTTAGGAATTTAATCTGTAGTGACTGAAACTGAAGTTCTCTCTCACTAAGTGTATTTGACTCTGTGGAAATGAGAACCCTGACCTTGGCCTCATTAGCACTCTCTTCCAAACAGCAGTGTGAATCAGCTGTTGGCACATAGCATTAATAAACAGAAAACATGTTGGGTTGATAGTAATACTAAGGTGCACATAAGGCCATTCTTTCCCACCCTTGGCGATCTGAGGCAAATTCTCAAGCTCTTAGAACCAGAATCACAGTCGATCTTCACTGCTGCTTTTCCCTTCTGTGCCCCTAATCAAATACACAAGTAGGAAGTATGTCCTTTAACTCCACAATCAAGGGTTTGTGAGAAATATCATAATACTTCATTTTCTTCTAAAATCAAAACACATTTGAGTGTAAGCCCTTATCTTACTGGGCTTCCCAGTGTTGTGCAAAAGCCTCTGGGAACTTACCTGGATTGATTTACATCATTTAGACCAAGTCTTCTTGTTTTCAGTCCATACCAGTTATCATCCATGTGCTCAGTGTCCAAGCTCTCACACTTCCTTAAGAACAACAGCTCTGCTGATTTCTTCCAAGGTTGGCACAGAACCAGGACTGAAAGCCCCAGAGCCTAATGTGCAGCCTCTCTAGGTATACTACATAGTCATTCCTCTCCAAGCTCTTCCCCAGGATGCTCCAAGAGAGCTGGGCAACGGCCTCTGCTATAAAGAGAACAAACTGAAGACCATCATTTTTTCTCAGTCTTAAAGAATATCTCCTCTCTGCTTTGATCCTCCCCACTGAGCACATAGGGTTTGGTGAGAAAAAAAAGAAGAGAGAAAAGTTTAATAATATATAAATTAATATCTCAACTATGCAAACATGTGCACACATCCTAACAAAATCTCCAAAAGCAATATCTTAATCAATATAGCTGGTCTTGATTTGAAACTCTGTTACTGACCAGCCATGAGAACTTAGACATGTAACCTAAATACAGAAAGCTTCATCTTCCTTATCTATAAAATGGAAATAAACTTTAACCCAATTATTTTACAAGTCTATAATGAAGACTAAAGAAAACAGCAATGATCTTGTACCATATACAGTGTGTTTCGTTTTTATTTACGTATCTTCTATACAATCCTTTAGAGATGTGACAGTATTTTATAAACAGTAAAAAATTACACAAAAGTTATATGCTGTTGTGCTTTTTAAATGAAGACCTAGTAATCATATCTTTTTTCCTCCCCTCTTTAATCCCCCCCACCGCACTGCCACCCTGACCTATGGATATTGCCATTTTTCTCCTTAAGAACTAGATCTCTGAAGGAGGGGTGTCTCCTCCCACATGCTCGTGGCATGTACCCAGGGCCTGGCACCCTCAGGGCTTGGCACCCCTGGTGAACTCAGGCTGTATGGCACACTCGGGGTATGGTCTGTGGCTTCACCTAGGGCACAAACCCAGGATCTTCTGTGTATAAAGCAGACGTGCTAACCACTATACTGTGGAGCCACCCTAGTAATCATATCTTGATATATTTGTTAAAGCTTCCATGCCTGCCCCCCAACCACCACATTGTACACTACACATTCTCACATTCTATTAATTGTAAAGAATTTCATTCTAATAATCTTTTAGATGCAAGTCCAATCTTCTATATGATGCCCCTACATTTTGGCAGCTGTTAATATGACAAATGTTTTTTTCTCTATATCAATTAAAAATTTTAAAAGACCACCAGAAAACATCTTCAACATCTTGTTTTAGGGTTATATCAAGTCTGCTGTCATAATCTAGTCTGCAGGGACCTTGATCCCCAGTAGATCAAACTAGTCTATTGCATAGAGGACATCATAAACAATAGGTATCATGTATATTAGATACCTAAGACACATGTTAGAGGGTAGAATTTACAACCCATGAATCTAGGAGCCAATCACTTAGATGAGGTTTCTAGGGGTCCAATATTCTGGATCATACTGGGATAGGCCCTCCAGACTGAAAGACAAGTCGTTGCACCTCACACCAACTGTGACCAAGAACAATTTTCACCATTTTGTGGGGCTCTGTATTTTGGAGACAACAAAATGGCACATTAGTGTATGCTGCTCTGAACAGTTCAGTGTATCACCCATAATGTAGCCAGTTTTAAGTGGTGACCAAGTAAAAAAAGACTCTATAACTAGTCCAGTTTGTAGACTGCATAAGCTATCCTGCTACATCGGCCTTATAAGCTAGCAGATCCAACAGCACTTGATGTTTCTGTAGTAAATAGGAATGTTATATGGATCCCATGGCAAACACCAAGAAGGTGACCACGGTGAATATCTTGAGGGTTTGAAGTAAAGCAGTGCTCTGCTTTCCAGATAACTGTTCTTCTTTTCAGAAACTGTTCATGCCTTGAACCCCTGGCCCTGTGACTTGAACTGCCCACAATCAACTGAATTTATTAGACTACAGAATTAGGCATGCACAGAAACACTTTATCACCAAGTGGAAATGGTATGTGCAAAATCACCCCAGCAGATCCCAAAGGAACAATAAAGTCATATGTGATGATGGCTCAGACTTCTATGGTATGTTTTACTGCTGCCTTGCCATCTTTCCTTCATTCAGTGCTAGGTTTTTATGGAGATCTCCCTGTGAATAAATGACTGAGAAAGAGTCTGGTTTACAGATTTTTTTCCCCCTTAATATACTGGCAAACCAGGAAAAGAGCATCATAGCCAAATTTGGAAGTGTGCTAAAAAAATAAAACCTAACAAACTGTGTCATGGGTAATGGCCTAATGGTTTGGCTGGATCATCAGGGATTTGAAAAGAAAGGATCAAAATATTGTCTGCAAAGCAGTATATAGTTAGACCTCTTAAACTGGCATAGAGCATGAGGGTATTTAGGAGAATGTTAAGTACTATGGGAATGCTCACAAAGCACAAACTCTAAATAATCAGGTAGAAAAGAAAGCTTATTAAATGCTGTCTTTCAGTTTCTTTCTCCAAACATATAGATAAGGTACTTGCTCAATAGGTTTGTGTACAGCAGACATGACAGCAGGGATGGAGGCTGTGTACAGACCCAACAACATGGACTTCCCATCACCAACATTGACCTGGCTACCACCACTACTAAGTGCTCAAGCTAACAATGCAGAAGCCAATGCTGGCTCCTGTTATGGCACCATTTGGTGGAAGTAGAGGACAATCCAGCCACCAGCTATATTGGACTCCTTCCATAATAGAGAGGCTACAGTTGTCTTCACTGGAATAGGCATGAATTCTAGATATTGATTTATCTTTTCTGCTTGCAATACTTCTGTGGACATACCATTCATAGATATTTATAGGTTGCCTTATTTGCCTTCATGTTACCCCATACAAACTGCTTGAGACTAACCAACTAATTTCACAGCAAAAAAAAAAAGTATAGCAATGTGCTTCTGCCAATGGAATTCACTGGTCTTACCACAAACATCAAGTAGCACTTGGCCTGAGAGAAATGTGCCATGGCCTCCTAAAGATTTAATTAGGGTTCTAGTTGAGAGAATATCCTGTGAGGTAGAATCACTATCTTACAAGATAAAATATATGGTTTAAACCAATGACACAAAAGTTATATGGTGCTTTTTCTCCCATTGCCAGAATCTATCAATCTGGAAATAAAAAAGGTGAACATGATAGTAATTCCTCTGTCACCCTAATAATGCACTTATAGAAATTCTACTTTCTATTCCCACAACTTTGTGTAATGGGCACTTGTTAGAGAGCTTAGTTCCTAAAGGAAAAATGACAATTGTTCTATTGACTTGGAAGTTGAGATTGCCATCTGGCAATTTGGGTTCCTCATGTCACTGAATCATCAGACAAAGGAAGGAGTTACTGTACTTGGTTGGGGTGATTGATTCTGTTGACCTGTATCAGTTGCCACACAGTGCTGACTAGGAAAATCCGATCTAAAACTGAGAGAATGCTCCAAGGCATCTGTAAATAATTTGTTAGTTCCAGAAAAAAGACAAGACTGTAAAAGAATTTATACTCCTTAGAAATTAAGATTTGGGACACCTCACTAAGTAAAGAACACTGACCAGCTGGCTGAAGGCAAGGGGGAGGCAGAATGAGTGGTAGAAAATGGAATGTATAAATATCAACTGTGGTTTTGTGAGTGATTTCAGAAATAAAGTAGCAGATATGAATAGTTTCTTCCTCATTTGTTTCCATTCTTTATCTTTCTCCTAATTCATTATTATTTTATATAACAGTGTTAGTAAAACAAATAATAATAAAATAATAATAATTGTTATTATTATCACTTGGAGATGGATATAAATTGTATTAAAGATTTGTGTCTCCCTTTTGAGGGTAGAAGGTGAAAGCATGTTCTCACAAAGGGAAGTTACAACTTGTTAGATCACAACTGTAGTGTAGAAATTTTTAAGTGGGTAGACGAGAGCATGTAGATAATTGGTAGTCAAAGCGGAGACCTCTGATAGTTTATTCACCTATTATTTTTCACAGCTCCTACACTGTGCTCTGTGTCTGGGGCTGGGGATATGAGGACCACATTTTAAAAACCCTTTGAACAGCTTGTTCCAGTTAGAGTCTACCAGTGAGAGGCACTGAGGAGGGAGATTGGAAGACAGGGAAGAGATTCTTTTCTTGCCTCTAGCAGCTGTCAGCATCTCCCTAGCACAAATAGATGGCAAAGACTCTAGCCCAATTTGAAACCCCCAGGACAGCCATAAGGTGCCCTCTTAGAAGTCCCAGCAGCTCCAGCACTAGCCATGAGGCAGCCCTGCCAGCAATGGTCTGAGCACCGCTGCCTGGTGGCCTCTGCTCCACACCCACTCGTAAAGCAGCAGCTCCTCACTTCTGATCCCTGGTTCTGATACCCCTGCTTCTTTCTCTTTTGTACTCCCAGCACTGGAGGTGATAGCTCCTTCCAATTAACTAATTTCTTCTTTCTTCTTTCTTCTCAAGCTATTAATTCCTTGTATTGAATTCCCTCTGTCTAAACTACCTAGTGTGGTCCAGTTTCCTAACTGTACTCCCAGCACTGGAGGTGATAGCTCCTTCCAATTAACTAATTTCTTCATTTCTTCTTTCTTCTCAAGCTATTAATTCCTTGTATTGAATCCCCTCTGTCTAAACTACCTAGTGTGGTCCAGTTTCCTAACTGGACCCTGACAGATACGGGCACATATTTCAAAAGTTGATAATAAAAAATGTTAAAACACATAATTAAAATAAAAATATTTAATATTTCTTAACATCTTTTATTATTCTGAGTTTTAAAAAATGAAATCTCCTCCAGAATTCAACTTCTCTCTGTCCCTGGATAGTGTGAAACTTCAATTTCCCTTGGAGTCATAAAACTATCCGTCAGTCTACCCAGTGGCATTTTGACCTAGTCTTTTTCCCTCAAATACAAGAACAGGATATACAGCCCCTCCTAGAGTGCTAAGAGCAGAGACTAAAAACACTATTTAGCTGTGTCGGGAAGTCAAAAAAATCTTTTTAAATTTAAAAAAAAAATTGCAGTCTCAGCATGTGCCCATTACACAGAATGCTTTCCACTTCTCAGTACACGTGTTATAAAAACACAGTGATCCACTTCCTGTCTTTTGGCAGAGGGGTCAATGTAGGTCAGTCTTTAAATGTCATTAAGAGAATGAGGATTTAAGTAGATGTATTTGCCAGTGCTACTAGGAAGAAATTTTTTAAAGCACGGGCTCCTAAGAAAAACACTCTTCCCTGAGAATGTGACAGGCTTTCGAGAAGTTCTGTACAACTGAGATAATTTCAAAATGAAACAGCAAACAGAATAACATGTTTCTTCTTTGCTTTCTGTGACACCCCCATCAGTATCTGTACATAAGATATGAAATTATTTTCCATTTGCAGGCTCCTTTGTAAACTGAGGTGAAAGTGAACCTCTAAAAACAAAGAGAGGACTCCCATTATCACCGATATTGGAATTACTGTAATTCCAGTGGATAAACAAGCAATGGTAAAATTTTTTAGAAATATGTTGTTCTATCATTATTCAGTTCTTCCTGAAGAGGTGGAGATGGCCACATCCCCCGGACGGGAAGACCTGAATGAGGGTTTAGTGTCATCCCTTCTTCTGTAGATGGGCAACATGCAAATACAAGATAATGTGACCTTTCACACTGCCGTCATGGGTCTTATTTAACATATATCCAAATGGGTTATTATTTTTTAAAAAGCTCTGATCCTCCTTTAGTTTGAGTCATGTCACTAGTCATACCAAGATTTAGTAATTACCAGGCTACAGGAAAAAGTGAAGATGGGAAAACAAGCAGCGATTTAAAAATATTTTGAAGTACAAAAAAAAAAAGGGAACAATGGCATCATTTTTAATGTAAACTGTTGCTTATTTTAAGAACAGTAGTTTTGGCCATCACCCCACAGATGAGATAGAAGAAAAAAAATTTTCACAGGAATATTGAGAAAGGGTTCTATTGTTTGCTAGGGTGTAGTCTTTCTAGAGGTACTTTGTCTAGATCTTCTTCTTGCCCCAAACCACAAGAACAGAATAAATTGTCCCACTGAGAGTAGAGATGTATGATTTGGAACCCAATAGAAATATCACTTTCTCTAGGGAGAATTTGTTTCCCCTTCTCTGTACACCCACATTCACATTTGTTCTAATTATTTGCTTAGATTTGTTTCTTTGCTGGAAGACAGGAAATATGTCTTATTCATCTTGGTGTAGGCCCAGCATTAACCAGTGCCTGGCACAAGAGGCTTCAATGAATGTTTATCAAGTAATGATTGAAAAAATGGAGGCATGCTTGGAAACTTGGTCTTAAGTTAACCTCAGTAATGAACTTGCCTGCATATGCAGAATAAAATTGTTGGTGGAGTTAGTTCAGAACATTCTTAAGGCACATTTCTTAAAGTTTCAGGATTTTAGCAATAAGATAAGGAATGATAAAGAACATGATGAAGGAAGGGGGAGATAGTGGGAAGGGCTTTCTATTGACTTTATGTGTCCCATAAACCCTGAAACCTTACCTCTGAAAGCTGTCTTCCATCTCCCTTCTTTTGAACCTTAGGATATTAACTGCTAAGTTACCCCTAAATGCATGATGATATGCACACACATATTTGTGCAAAGTATGATGTCTTTCCCATCAAGGAGTCAGCCTTATGACAATGAGAGATATCTCTTAAAGTATGTACCAACAAAACAAAACAAAACAAAAACTTCAGGCAGCAAAAACAGTGAGAAAAAAAAAATGATGACTAGTTAAAGTCCTGAAACAATACACATTCATAATGATCAATAGTTTATTATCTAGAAAGAAAGAAATGCTCTTTTATTGTTCTAGATATGAGGGCTATCACAGCCAGGCTCAGGGCACTCTCCTGTATTGTTCCTTGAGAATCTCAAAAGTAACTCCATCTAGAAATTAAGACCCCAGTGAATAGCAAGCAACTGAAGTGCTGCCATTTGAGATCACTCCAAATTATGTTCCCTCTTCTCAGGAAAGGCATCTGCTTTGGTTCCAGTTTCTCCTTCAGGCATTAGGGTTCTGAGCCTGTTTCAGACAGGTGATTAGAGCCTCATGAGGTGTAAGCAGGTTGCCTAACATCAAAGTAGCATGCTCTTTGGATTCCTTACTCTTTAATCCTATTGCCGGTACCTGTCAAAGATAATACAGAGGAAAAAAAAAAATCAAAAGAACTAGCTCACTTATTAACTATAGATTCAAAAATAAAAAGAAGAAAAGAAAGAAAGAAAAAAAAGGGGGGTGGTGGTTCCATAGTGTAGTGGTTAGCACATCTGCTTTGCAAACAGAAGGTCCTGGGTTTGCGCCACAGGTGGAACCACAGACCAGGCCTGGGAGCACCAGACCCCTGGTGCGGTTCGGGTGGAAGGAGACGCCCCGCCCTCAGAGATCCAGCTATTAAGGGGAGACGGCAACCTCCTAGGTCAGGGGTGGAAGTGGAGTGTGGGGGGAAAATCAAAAAGGAAGTAAAAAAAGACTAAATAAAATAGAGGCCAATCAAACCCATTACTAGATTGAAAAGATATACCAATAATAAGGAACATTATAATGGATGGATCAGACAGTAACAGCTGAACCCACTGATCAATCCTGACATCACCAAAAGTAGGACAACTGGAATTTATGTGCCTCTCAATGTGGTTCAAAATCAAACATGTGGCACCATCACTGAAATATTCTTGCCTAAAATTTGGACTTTAGTCTAATCAAGCCTCTAGCTCTAATTACCAGTTAAAGGAAATACAGAGCAAAGGAGACTGTGTTTACAACCACATGGATGCAATCAATCAAATCTTGAATGCAAGAGATTCAACAAATGACCACATTTCTTCAACAAGGCACAAAAAAAAAAGAAAAAGAAAAGAAAAAGGAAGGCTGTTGTGGATTAAGAGACTTCTCTAGAAAAAGACAACAATCAATTGAAGAAACTGATCTTAATAGGTTGTTAGATGACTCTAAGAAATGAGTATTAATTGGTACTTTTGTTAGATATCATGACAGCTTTGCACTCATGTTTTTAGAGTCATTATTCATTAGAGAACTATATTAAAGTATTTATGAATAAAATGATAGAACGTCTTAGAATTTGTTCTAAAACATTCTACCAAAAATAGAGGAAAGAATAAATGAAAAATAATGTTGATAATTATGGAATTTCATTGTAGGTTATATGAGGATTTACTGTGTTATTGTCTACACGTTGGAGTTTGTTTGCAAATTTCTATAACTAAAATGAAATAAAAATAAACACCATAATCAAATAAGGGGTTTCCAGAAATGCAAAAATGATGACATTAAAAATACTTCACCACATTAAAAAGTTAAAGGAGAAAAATCATTTAAGCAGCTTAATGGAAGCTGAAAAGGCCTTTGAAAAATTCGATATGTACTCCCGATTTTAATTACAAAAATATTGGAAACAACAACAGAGGATGTGTTAAATACATTAGGGTATTCTTAACCTGATAAAACACCATGCATTGGTTAAAAGATAATGTTGTAGGAGAATAGCTAGTAACATGAAAATATTCTCATAATATACTAAGTAAAAAAAAAGAAAACATTTTCCAAAAAGATTAAGGTCTGATTATATTTTATATTAATATATATACCAAGATGTGACAAATGGTTAGATGTGGTTTGG
Organism: Macroglossus sobrinus; assembly: GCA_004027375.1. Lineage (NCBI taxonomy): Eukaryota > Metazoa > Chordata > Mammalia > Chiroptera > Pteropodidae > Macroglossus > Macroglossus sobrinus. The sequence continues at coordinate 240,251 of PVKZ01000829.1, forward strand.
GTTTGAGTTTGTTTGTGATTTTCTTTTTCTTCCTTGTACTTAGCTAAAATTTCCAAAGTGTCTACAGATAACACATACTACTTTTTAATAAAGGAAGAACACACAATATTATTTTAATTTTTTAATTTAAAACTCTTGTAGCCATTCTTTGGTTACAAATACACCTAAATGAACTCTCATCTTACCAACATTTTTCCATTTTGCTCAAAAGAATATCTTAAGTCACTTGTCAAATACCTTGTTGGAATTAAAATCCATATTATATGCAGTGTCCCCAGTGTAATAATGTTATCAAAATAAAAATCAAAGGCCCTATGAAAACAGTTTTCATATTAAACACCTCAAACTGTCTTGAGATAATTACGTTATATCAATTATATATTAAAATAATTCCTGCTTTACAACTCTGCATGTATATGGCACAGTCTGAGAAAATACCAAGATGGAATCACTTTTATATGGCAGGAGATTCAGGAATTTATTATTTTTCATTTTTGTAATGATGTTTTTAAAGAATAAGAAACTATGTAGTATGTTTCTGAAGGATTTGTATCCAAAGTGAATTGAATTGTTAAAATTTTAGTAAAAGGAGTAGCTTCAGTTATTATACACGCACAACCAAAAAAATATATAGTACTTCATGAGATACTACTTTGCTGCAAAAGTATGAGAGATAAACCTATAATTTTCTTAACCCAATAATAAATGAATTATTAGAAAATAGAATTAAAGTTTATTGTGAACTATGTTGCTAAAAATCTAATTGTTGTGTGTACCAACTACTTATAATTGTAAGATAGTAAAAAGACAACAAATGGAGTAAACTAAAAGGAACTCAAACATCTTCCTAAACTGCATGCTTTCCAAAGTTCTATTATTGAGCCTGACACTTCAGTTCCATTATAAATCTGACTGAAATTTTCTCTGTGAGTGGATTTGGTTTATTTTCAGCCTAATTATTAAATTTTCACTGTAGATATAAACTAGCTTACAAAAGTGTATACCCTGAGAAAAGTTAAAGTTTATAATTAACTTTTAAAATAAGGTCCAGAGATATTGAAGGAACAACATGCAACCATCCTCATTCAATATCTAAAATCCCTCAGTTAGCACCAAGACTATTGTGACTTCAAGGGAACATGGCCTAATAAACATCAGTTGGACTGCATGCTAAATGAAAAGCAGGGATATTACCATAGACAATTGACTTTCTTTCTATATTTAGTTTTTTGCATCAGCTGAAAATACAAAATGCTCATTTTCCAAATGACCAGGGTAGACTTGATAAGAGATGATCCCTGACTGATGTGACCTGACAGCTGTATGATACTATGTTCTGTACTTTTCTTCTAATAATAGAAATATACCTGTCCAAGTTCTAATATAATTGAAGTTAAATGTATCTAATTTCTTTTTAAATTATTGAACTGCTATTTTAGATAAATAGATGTTACTCTATGTTTTCTCATCCTTGTGACAGAGGTTCCAAACCACCAACTAGAGAAATATATATACTGAAAGTAAAAATTTATAATACTGAAAGTTTCAACTTGAGCCAAGTTTTGACTAATATCATAAGACCTATATTAATAATAGTATCATTTATTCATTTAATTCCAGTGACTTCAAGAGCTACATGATATATCAAAGTACCTAACAAACTGTCATTTTTTTTCAGTATTCTTATACAATTTTGATATTTGTTATATTGGCATACAAATGTGCAATTTTAACAACTAGGAGAAAAAGAGAACATTTAACCATTTCTTTTCTTATTGTAATAAATTCTAAAGTAGTTGGAGATGCTAATCTCTATGATAGGATATTACAAAACATTATTCTTTAGGGCTGAATATTTTGTTTCCTGCCAATCTAAAATTCAATAGAGAAAAAGAAAATGAACACACACACACACACACACACACACACACACACACACACACACACTACAGTGAATGGAACCCAGTGTCAAAATCAGTAAACTCTTTTAAAGTGGAATGATTATATCCATTACCAAGTTGTTCACATTTTATCTCTATTCAAAAAACTTGAGATAGTTCTTTTCAATTGGGTACTAGCCTTTCTAAGAGGATTGCTTCAGAATCTATAGTTCTAGCCATAATCTCTTTCCTGAGCTCTAGATCCACATTTCTACCTGCTTCCTGGTCCTCTCCACCTAGATAACCCACATATCATACACAAAACTGAAACTTATTTTCCCCAACCCACACCCAACTCACTTCTTGTAGGACTCCTAAACTTAGAAAATGGCATTGCCATCCACAGTCATATGGTCATGAGGGTTAGAAGTTTTCTCTTACTGCTTATGCTTAATTAGGCACCAAGTCCCAGAGAGCCTAAGAAACATCCCCCAATTTTATATATTCTATTATATTTTGAGTGGATTTATCCTATTCAGGTCATCCTTTCCTCTTAAGAATAAAATGTTAAAGGACTCTGAACTGACTTCTGTTCCTGGTCAACATAAAATAATAGTAACTGAATTTACCCTCCCTCCTGAAACAACTAAATAACAGAACAAATATATAAAGCAACCGTTCACAAAATCTTGGTCACTAGGCAACAAAGGACAGTGATCTCTGAGAGACAGGAAATGAATAAGGTAAACCCCGTGATTGCCCTAACTTTTTACCTAGAAGTTTTAGGCTTGGCACAAAGAGGGGAAAACCAAGTAGAGCCTGATCATCTCTGAGCTGAGGAGACAGAACTGTGAGAGTGAGAAAAACAGAGCATCTAGAATTTATAGGGCAGATTATCAGAGGGAAAAAGAGCGGGACATCTGCAGAGAGAAACCTTTGAAGTTCATCTGAGTGCTGATCACCACATGCAGGTAAAGAAACTACCTGAGGCCAGGTTTAAAAAAATAAATAAAAATTAAAGGGAACAATACTGTAATCTCATGTGGACTGGGAAAACATGCCTATTTCCATTAGCTAAATTAGAAAACCTCAAAATTCATGGGGTTATTAGAGTATTCAAAAGGGTTTTGCCCCAGTAATGGGGTAAAAATAGTCCTAGACTAAACATTGCTTTGGTCCTACTCAACAAAGGTTTAAATCCGGACACAAAAGGAGTTACTCTTTCCAAGGAATTTAGATACAAACTAAAGGAAAGCTTAATAATATTTATAGGAATATAAAAATATCCAACAAGGTAAAAATCACATGTCTGGCATCCAACCAAAAGTTTCAAGACAATAAAATAAATAGGGAAAAAAATGACAGGAAAATGAATCAAAACTGATCTATAATTTACATAAATGATAGATTTATTAAATAAGGATTTGAAAACAGTTATTATAACTGTATCCTATGTGTTCAAGAAGCTAAAGGGAAGTTAAGTATGTTAGCTAGACATATAAAATGTATAAAGACTCAAATTGAATTTCTAGAAGAGAAAACTACAATGTCTGAGATGAAAAGTGTACCAGATGGAATTAATGGTAAATTAGACATTGCAGGAAAAAACATTAGTTAAGAATATTTGACAATAGGAACTGTCCAAAATGACACACAGAGAGATAAAAATCTGAAAAATAAAATTAAAAAGAGCTTCAGTGAGCTATGGAACTAAAAAGGCCTATCATATACGTAATTAGAATTCCCAAAGGAAAGAGGAGGGGCAGAAAAAATATTTAAATAATAGCTAAAATTTTTCCAAATTTGATAAAAGCTATTAACACACAGATCCAAAAACTAAAAGAAAATAATAATTAGGACAAGAAACATGAATAAACCTACACCAAAGTACATTATAATCAATTACTGAAAACCAGTGATAATTAGAAAATCTTAAAAACCACCAGAGACAAAAATGCAGAAAAACAAATATATATATGAAAGCAGATTTCTCATGAGAAACAACAAAATCTAGAAGGCACTGGGGAATCTTTAAAGTACTGAGAGAAAAATGTTGTCAGTCTAGAATACTACTGAAAATACCTTTCAAAAATGAAGGCAAAACAAAGGTGTGTTTTTTTTTTTTTTAATTAAGCTCATTGGGGTCACATTGGTTAATACAATTATATAATTTTCAGGTGTACATTATAATCTGACATTTATATATTCTATCGTGTGATTACTATCCTAAGTCCAGTTTTCTTCAGCTACTTTACCCTCTCCTTTATCCACTTTACCCTCCCTCTACCCCTATATATTTGACCCGCTTTACTCCATCTATCTCTCCCCACCTCTCCCCACTCACTACCCTCTGGTAACTACTAGTCCATTGTCCATGTCCATAAGTCACTGTTCGTTCTGTTCCTTTGTTGCTTTTAGGTTTATATCCCACATAAAACTGATATCATGTGATTTTCTACTTTTTCAGTCTGGCTTATTTCACTTAGCACGATTTTCTCAAGGTCCATCCAGGTTATCACAAATGGCTGTATTTCATCCCTTCTTATGGTGAGTAATACTCCATTGTATATATATGCCACAGATTCTTTAGCCAATCATCTTCCATAGGACACTTTGATTGCTTCCATGTCCTGGCCACCATGAATAATGCTGCTATGAACATCAGTGTGCAAATACCTTTTCAGATTTGGGTTTTCAAGTCTTTGGGGTAAATACCCAGTAGTGGGATTGCTGGATCACATGGTAGATCAATTCTTACTTTTTTGAGGAACCTCCATACTGTTTTCCATTGCAGTCCCACCAGCAGTGTATGAGGGTTCCTTTTTTCTGCATCCTTTCTAACATTTGTTATTACTTGTCCTGTTGGTTATAGTTATTCTGACAGGTATGAGATGATATCTCATTGTGGTTTTGATTAGCATTTTCCTAGTAGGTAGCAATTTTGAGCATCCTTTCAAATATTTGTTGCCATTTGTATGTCCTCTAGAGAGAAGTGTCTGTTCAGGTTATCTGTCCATTTTTTGATTGGTTCATTTGTGTTTTTTTGTTGTTATTGGGTTGTATGAGTTCTTTGTATATTTTGGATAAATAGGCCTTTATTGGAGGTATTGCTTGCAAATATATTTTCCCATTGAGATGGTTGTCTCTTAACCTTGACTATTTCTTTTGCTGAGGAAAAGCTTTGTAGTTTGATGTAGTCCCATTCATTTATTTTTGCTTTTACATCCTTTCCCTTTGAGGTCAAATTCATAAACTCCTCTTTAAGTCCAAGGTCCTTGAGTTTAGTTTCTATGTTTTCTCCTGTGAATTTTACTGTTTCAGGTTTATATTCAGATCCTTAATCCATTTAGAGTTAGTTTTGGTGTGTGGTAATAAAAAACAGTCTAGTTTCATTCTTTTGCAGGTGGCCTTCCAATTTTCCCAGCACCATTTTTTGAAGAAGCTTTTCTTTCTCCACTGTATGTTTTTGGCTTTTTTGTCAAAAATTATTTGCCTGTATAAATATGGGTTTACTACTGGACTCTTGATTCTGTTCCACTGGTCAGTGTGTCTATTCTGCTGTCAATATCATGCTGTTTTGATTACTATCACTTTGTAGTATAATTTGAAGTCGGGCAGAGTGATGCCTCCAAGCCTCATTCTTTTTTCTCAGGATGGCTTTGGCAATTTGGGGTCTTTTGTGCTTTCTTACAAATCTGATGATTTCTTGTTCCTTTTCTTGAAAAATGCCAATGAGTTTTGATGGGGATTGCATTAAATCTGCATAATGCTTTAGGTAATACGGTCATTTTAACTATGTTGACTCTTCCAATCCAAGAACACAGAATATCTTTCCATTTCTTTGTATCTTCACTTTCTTTTAATAGAATATTGTAGTTTTCATTATATAGGTACTTCACATGTTTCATTAAATTTATTCCTAGGTGTTTTATTCTTTTTGTTGCAACTGCAAAAGGAATTCTTTTTTCCTCTTCTTTTTCTGATGCTTCATTATTAGAGTGTAGGAATGCTATGGATTTTTGAACATTGGTTTTGTATCCAAATAATTTACTGTATTTGCTTATTGTTTCTAGTAGTGTTCTTGTGGAGTCTTTAGGGTTTTCTATATAGAGGATCATGTCATCTGAAAATAATGACAGTTTGACTTCTTTGTTTCCTGTTTGAATGTCTTTTATATCTTTCTCTAGCCTGATTGCACTTGCTAGGACCTCCAATATTATATTGAATAACAGTGGTGATAGTGGACAGCCTTGCCTTGTTCCTGATCTTAGAAGGAAGGTTTTTAGTTTTTCACCATTAAATATGTTGGCTGAGGGCTTGTCATACATGGCCTTTATTATATTAAGATATTTTTCTTCTATACTGATTTTGTTAAGCGTTTTAATCATAAGAGGATGTTGTATCTTGTTGAAGGCTTTTTCTGCATCTATTAATAATATGATCATATGATTATTTTTTAATTTATGTGGTATATCACATTAATCGATTTGCATATGTTGAACCATTACTGTGCCCCTGGGATGAAGCCCACTTGATTATAGTGTATAATCTTTTTAATATGTTGCTGTATTCAGTTTGCTAGTATCTTATTTAGGATTTTTGCATCTGTGCTCATGAGAGATATTGGTCTGTAGTTTTCATTTTTGTGTTATCTTTACCTGCTTTTGGTATCAGAGTGATATTGGCCTCATAAAATGAGTTGGGAAGTATTGCCTCCTCTTCAATTTTTTGGAAGAGTTTGAGGAGAATATGTATTAAATCTTCTTTGAATGTTTGGTAGAAGTCATTGGTAAAGCCATCTGGTCCTGGACTTTTACTTTTTGACAGGTTTTTGGTGATTGATTCAATTTCCATAATGCTGATCAGTCTATTTAGATTTTCCAGATCTTCTTGATTCAGTGTAGGAAGACTGCATTTTTCTAAGTACTGGTCCATTTCTTCTAGGTTATTAAATTTGGTGTTATATATTTTTTCATAGTTTTCTTGTATAATTCTTTGTACTTTTGCTATGTCAGTCATAATTTCTCCTCTTTCATCCTTGATTTGTTTGTGTCCTTTCTCTTTTTTTCTTTAGTGAGTCTAGACAGGGGTTCGTCAATTTTATTAAACTTCTCAAAGAACCAGCTCTTTGTTGCATTTATTTTTTTCTTTTTTTTGTTTGTTTTTTTTTTCAATTTCATTTATTTTTGCTCTAATTTTGATCATTTTTTTCCTTCTGCTGACTTAGGCCTCATTTATTCTTCCTTTTCTAGTTTTTTAAGATGAAGCATTAGGTTGTTTATTTGGGCTTGTTCTTGTTTTTGGAGATAGGCCTCTAATGATATGAACTTTACTCTCATGACAGCTTTTGCTGTGTCTCAAAAATTTTGATATGTTGTACTATCATTATCTCATTATCATTCATTTCTATGTATCTCTTGATCTCTCTATCTCTTCTCTGACCTAGTTATTCTTTAGTGGCATGTTGTTTAATTTCAATATATTTGTGGTTCGTCCTGATTTCTTTTTGCAGTTGATCTCTAGTTTCAAAGCATTATGATTGGAGAATATGATTGGTATGATTTCAACCCTCTTGTATTTGTTGAGGCTATCTCTGTGTTCCAGTATGTGGTCAATCCTAGAGAATGTTCCATGTGCACTAGAGAAGAATGTGTAAACAGCTGTTTTGGAATGGAAGGCTCTGTAAATGTGAATTATGTCCAATTGGTCTAATGTGTCATTTAAGGATGTTATATTTCTTTATTGATTTTCTGTTTGGATGATTTGTCTATATTTGACAGTGGGGTATTTAGGTTCACTACTAAGATAGTGCTTTGGTCTGTTTCTCTCTTAAAATAAAGGTATTTTTTTCAAACACAAAAAGCTTTAAAAAATTATCATTAGCAGACATGCACTACAATAAATATTGAAAGAGGTACTTTAATGAGAACAAAAATGATAGATACAATTTGGAAATCTACATCTACATAAAGAAATAAAGAGCAATATAAATAGAAACTGCATTAGTAAATAAAAAGAATTTTTCTAATTTTTAGAGTATCTTTAAAAGATAATTGTTGAAAGCAATAATAATAATTTATTGTACTGGTATAATATGTGAACATTTTAAATGTATGACAGCAGTAGTACAAAGCCTGGGAGAGGAGAAATGAAAATATACTGCAGTAAGATTCATATACTATATGTGGACTGGAATAATATCATTTGAAGGTAGATAGTGATAAATTAAAGATGTATACTGGAAACCATAAGAAACCATTTAAATAAAACATAACAGAGATACAGATAATAAGCCAATAAAGGAGATTAAAAAATCATTAAAATATTCAGCTAATTCAAAGAAGGTAGTAAAAAGGAAACCAAAACATTGAAAAAAATAGGTAACAAAATATTAGCAAAATAGTGGATTTGAACTCAACACATTAATAATTATATTAAATGTAAATGGTCTTAATATACTAATTAAAAGAGAAAGGCTGTCAGATTGGATGCAAAACAAAACCACACTCTATAGACATACATAGGTTAAAAAAATATGTAAAAGGATAAATGATGCTAACTCTAATCACAAAGAAAACTTTATCAATTTATTTATTAATAATATTATTATTAGACAAAATAGAGTTAACAGTAAATATTTCCAGGGATAGAGAATTTTTTTCATAATGTTAAAGGAGTCATTTAATGAAAAAGACAGAACAGTCATGAATATTTGTGCTAAAAACAGCTTCAAGAATACAAAAAGTAGAACTGCAAAGAGAAAAAAATTCCACAATTATAATTAGAGATTTATTGAGAGAAGTAGAAAATATAGAAGACATACATTTAAATGATATTACCAGCTTGACTTAATTGACACTTATAGAATGCTCCACCCAACAATAAAAGATACGTATTATTTATAAGTGCACATGATTTTTTTTTTTTTTTTGCCAGCATCATCCATATTCGGAGCCATAAAACAAGTCTCACTGAATTTAAAGGCATTCAGGTCATACCAAGTATGTTCTCTGACCACAATAGAATTAAATTAGAAACCAATAACAACAACAACAACAAAAATTGGGAAAATCTCCAAATATGTAGAAACTAAATACACTGTTAAACATCCCAGGAGTCAAAGAAGAAATCAAAAGACAAATAAGAAATTATTTTAAATAAGAAAATTAAAATGCAGCACTGGAAATATATGAGATGCTGCTAAAGCAGTACACAAAGGAAATTTTATAGCATTACACATGTACATTAGCAAAGAATAAAGGTCTTGTCACAATGACCTCAGCTTTCCCCTAAGAAACTGGGGCGGGGAGCGGGGGAGTGGGTTAAATTTAAGTAAACGGAAAGAAAATGATAAAAATCAAAATGGAAAGCTATAGAGAAAATAGAAAAAAAAATCATGAATCTAAAGCTGGTTTTTTGAGAAGACCAGTAAAATTGAAGAACATATAGCAATATTAATAATGAAATAGAGAAGAAACAAATTACCAACATCAGGAATGAAAGAGATGACACCACCAAGTAGAAATTAAATGATAAATAAAGAAATACTTAAACAATTTTATTAAATAAATTTGGCAGCTTAAATAATAGACAAATTCCTTGAAAGAGAGGAAATAGATAACCTGTCTATTCCTTTGTCTATCAAAAAATTTTACTTTATATTTAAAAACATTTCCAAAAAGAAAACTCCAGGCCCAAATGTTCTCATATGTTAATATTACCAAACATTAAAAAAATATATATCAACTCTACACAAAATCTCTCATAAAATTGAAGAAAATGCTTCCTAATTCCTTTCATGAGGTCGATATTACTCCCGTATCAAAACCAGAAAAAGATATTATAAAGAAAAAAATTACAGAGCAAAATCTTTTATGGGCAAGAGTTTTAAGCAAAATTTAGCAAATTGAAATAAAAAATGTACAAGAAGAATAACATAGGATGACCCAGTGAAGTTTATCCCCAGGATGCAAGGTTAGTCTAAAATTTTTAAATTGGTTAATGTAATTTATTATAGAAATATAAATAAGTAAATAAGTAAATAAATAAGTAAATAAATAAACAAATAAATAAAATCATTTCAATAAATGCAGAAAGGTTATTTTACAAAATCCAATATCTATTAATGAAAAATTTTTAGTTAATTGGAATAAAACTTTCTCAACCTAATGAGAGCATCTGTAAAAACCTACAGCTAATAACATGATCAGGCACATAGCAAGAATGTCTTCTCTTCCTGACCTCTGTTCATTGTACTGGAGGTTTTAGCCAGAGATTTATGAAAAGAAAAAGAAATAAAAGAGCCCTAGATTAAAAAGATATATATATAAAATTACCTTTATTAGCAGATTACCTATGTAGAAAATACAATGGAATCTACACAAAAGCTACTAGAACTAAAAAGTAAGTCTATCAAGATTGCAGGAAGCAAAATTAAATATGCAAAATTCAATGGTATTTTATATCCTAGCAACAACCAGAAATTAAAATAATTTCGAAAAGAAAAATGTAACTGACAATGTCATAAAGATAAATTTGACATAAGATGCACGAGGCACTGAAAACTAAAAAATTCTAAATAAATGAAGAAATATATCATGTTTTGAATCAGAAGAACTTACAAAACTCAATAATAAAAAAACAACCTATTTAAAAATCTTCAGAATATTGACACACTCACTTGACCACAGAAGAAGATAACCAATTGTCATTAGGAAAATGCAAATTAAAACCACAATAAGATATCACCTCATATGCCCTGGGATGGCTACAATTAAGAAAACTCATGAATCTAATTGTTGGCAAGGGTATGGAGCAATACAAATTCTCAGTGCTGACTGGAATGTAAAATTGTACAACTTTGGAAAACAATTTAACAGTTTTGTAAAATGTTTACATATATATACTATTGACCTGCTATTCCACTCCTGAATATTTATCCAAAATAAATGATAGCATAAATTCATACAAAGTTTTGCATATGGGTGATTATAGGAGCTTTATTTGTAATAGCCAAAACAACCCAATATCTAGCAATAGGTAAATGGATAAAGAAATTGTGATATATTCATATAATACTACTTACTACTCAGCAATAAAAAGAAATGAACTGTTGACACATGCCCTAGCATGAGTAAATCTTAAAATAATTACCCGGAGTGAAATAATCCAGACAAAAAAAAAGAATATTTACTGTATGATTCTATTTACATAAAATTCTAGAAATTGCAATCCAATCTGTAGTTGGCAGAAAGCAAATCAAATGAGATGTGCAATATATCAATTATACTTCAATAAAGCAATTAAATAAAACAAGGCTTCTAATTGATCTCAAAGACTTCAATGTCCTGAATCATCAAAGTGTGAAACTTGAGAGTGACTAAGACATCTTGGGTATTCAATCCAGTCAAGCTTTCAGATGACTCCAACCTTAGTCACATCGGATTGCAACTGCATGAGAGCCCTGAGATGCAAGCGATTAAGCTAAACCAAGTCAACTCATAGAACTATGAGCCACTAATATTTTTTAATTCACTAATTTTGGGTGCTGATTTGTCACACTGAAATAGATAACCAAAACAGTGGGTTTCAAGTTTTGTTCTTTTTTTTCTCTCAGAAAAACCTCTTTTATATACAGAATCTTATGGTTAAACTGAATAAAATACACAGATAAACTGATACTGCTCTGATCCAAGTGGGAGTGGGAGAGCTTAGACCCTCACGTGCTCAGTCCACAGAGTGGTTCCTGAGACAAGATTGCTTCTGCAAGCAATTTTATGTGACATGCTCCCACCCTAGAATTTCTCCTTCCCCGGAAGGAGAACTGAAGACAAAATAACTAAGTGATCCACACAAGTAACTGACCTGTGGCTGAACACTAGATCTCTTTACTCACAATGAACTCCACTACGCTACTGAGAATTAAAAAAAAAAAAAAAAGCGAGAAGCATATGCAAAATAACACTTGTTAAATCAGAAGAAAAGTGTGAAGTCAGAAAAGCATAATATGTATATCTTGACAAATTTAACTGCTAATCAAATTTTTTACCCAAGATGAGCATAAATATTGGGTATTTGATCTGATATTTCCACTAATATTTATTAGTATTGGTTTTCTGCAATCTATATTGGCCATTTTTGGATTCATGATACATGAGGACAACCCAGAGAATGAACTTCAGATATGCTAAATCTAAGATGAAAATGATTTATTAGTTTCAGTGAATAAACACACCACATCCTGCACCTTCCGCCAAATCAGCTGAAGGCTGAGAGAATATCTAATTTCTCTGAAGAGATCTCTTTCTCTTTTTTCTTTTTGTTAAAATGGTGCAAAGATGGTATAATAAATTCTGTGATAATGGTCTTCTTTATAGTATTTTGAAATCAAGTGCTCCATTTTCAATCTTTTTTCAGATTTAAACATAGATTATGCTGATAAGTAGTAAAGAAAGCTCTGAAGCGATCTGCTTCCAAATAATATGATGGATTTGTTTCAATATAATGTGAATCCTAAAGCCAAACACAGCCAAAATAAATTGCAGAACTTGGCTATAAATTTCAGTAGCTGATTCTCTAAAGCATAGCAGTAGAAATAATGTTTCTATGACAAATATTTATGTGCTGAGTTGAAAGGACAATTTCATTAACAAAGGTGTGGTTCAGGATGGCAGGAGAGCCAAAACCATGCACAGTAAAGCTGTCATTCTCTAAGGAACAGTCTCAGGTTCTGACCAGCTTCGACGTTCTATCTCAAGCCAAGACTTACAAATGTTTGGTCCCCTACCTGGTGTTTTACTACTCCATTTCTGTGGCTTCCATTGAGTTCCAAAGTTATATAATTAAGAAATATTTTATTTTAGTGGACTTTTTACTAGTGATGCTAAATGAGGGCACAAGCAATATTATCAATTTTTAAACTAAAATTAAAAATTAGGATCACTACATAAATGATCTTCAGTGCAAAACTACTTCTACCCAAATGAAGATTTTGAAAGTATGAAGTAGAATGCAAAATCAATGATGTCAGTGAGCTTATTTACCTTCCAGCTTGTGCAAAGGAGTGAAACTTAGTCTTATGCATTAATTGCTTATTTAGAATATGCATAGGTGAAAGAAAAAAATTTTAAAATCAGTAATGCTGTAGGTCAAATAAAATTTAGTTTCAAAATAAAACTCATAAATAAATACATCATTTAGATTCCACAATTTATGTTTAGTATTATTATAAACGAGTTTTATTACTCAATCTTTTATTTGTAGTCAAAGCTTTCACAGCTCTTCTTCAAGTCAGTAGAGAACAGGTTTTCATGCTTATGTTTTAAGAAGAATCTTAATCAAAATCAACAGTACAAATCTCTTAAAATAGACTGACAGAGTAAAAAGGGTCAAATATGTCGTGACAGATAGAAACCTAACTAAGAGAGGTAAACACACAAGGTAATGATATATATGCCTTACTGTTAAAATGTACAGCTGAAATTTATTGGATTTCATTAAACAATGTCACCATAAAAAATTACTTGATTTTAAAAAAGAATCATGAAACATATTAAAGTGTGATTATTGCTATTAACTCCTTAATGCAAGGATTTCTTAAACATTTTAATAATATTTACAAATATACAGGTGGGTGAATGTCAAAACCTGTTCTCAATGGAAATGGGAAATGGAATACAGAATAAGCTAAAAAAAGTCTTTCAAACTGAACATTCCCTCTCCCTCTCAGAACAGGGACAGGGGAAATATGAATGCTTAGGAAAACTCCTTAGCTTAATCAGATAATCCCATCACCCACTTAAATTGCCTTCCTATGCACTCTCATCTAATGATCTTTATGATGAGCTCTACAAATAAAGATTTAATAATAATATGATAATAGTACAATAGTGACATCTTATATTAAGTGTCACTTTGCTATTTACAGAGCCCTTTCATTTAATTAATCTCATTTGAGCCTCACAACAGTTCTATGAAGTGGTCAGGGTGGATATTATCGTCCCATTTTGCAGCTGAGAGAAATGAAGTTCAAAGAAATGGAGGGCTTTCTCCACTGTCAGCTATAATATTAGATCTGGGGACTAAAATTTAAGGTTATCTGAAGTTCAGTTCAGTTTTCTTTACCCTGTACAACAGTGCCATGTGTCATAATGAGGTGTTGCTCCCTAAATTAAAAAAAAAAAAAAGTTGCTCTAACCTAAACTTCTCTATTTATTATTCCAACTTCTGGATTAAGAATTCTTGAAGCATGTGAAAAGAAACAAAAGAAAGAACTTATTCACCCCAAAACATAAAATTTGAGCAAAAATAAAGATTTAAGAACACCATTAGGCATAGATTCACCAAAGGCAACCAAGCAAGGGTAGTAGTGTAAACTGATGCCATATTTAAAAATTAATAGCTAGAGAGAAATGAGAAAACTGTTCTAACTCAGCTGCTAACCTAGAAAGCAGTCCCCTGAAGTCATATTAGCTTCAGAAAACAAATAGAAGAAAAAGTACTCAGCTTCAAACCCTTGCTCAGAGAGAAAATCACAATGGATTCAGTGGGAACTAAGTCATGAAGTTTTCTACACCATAACAGAGGAAGACTGGACAGAACTGACCAAGTAAGAACAGAATAAAAATAAATGTAATGAAAACTCTGAAAATATAATACAGGGGAAAAGAGAAGGAAGGGAGGGAGGAATAAAAGGCAGAAAAGACCAAGAAGGAAATCATTAACATGTGTTTCATGCTATAGCATAAATTAATGAGCATATGAATTTGGTAAAGTATGAGCTCAAAGGTAAGATGATAAAGCAACAGAACAGAGCAAAAAAATTTGACTGGAACTATATCGTAGAACTAACTGATAAACTAGAGATAGCAATGATTAGACATCACTGAATATAAAATTTTAAAAGACGAAATAAAAATTCAATTAGAATAACAATAAATAGAGAAGGAAAAATAACATATGAAGATCTCAAATAATGGTAATTGTCTCCATGCTAGGGAATCTTCAGATGAAGCAGAAGCTGTGGTGAAAGATATAATAGCAGAAAAGTCCTCCACACCAATATCGCAAGTAAAGAAAAAAACTAGATATACAAACCAGTTCCAAGAAAATATAGAAGCTGCAATATAGACACCACCTAGGTTAGCTATTAAACAGCAAAGAGAAAGAAAACATTCTTTAGATATCTAGGAAAGCATATTACTACTGTGATGGTTAATTTTATGTGTCAACTAGACTGGGACAAGAGGTTGTTTCTGGATGAGATTAACATTTGAGTTGGTAGGCTGAGTAAAGCAGATTGCCCTCCCCAATGTGGATGGCTTTCTTTCAATCAAAGGGACATGAGCAGAACAAAAAGGTTGAGTAAGAGGAAACTCCTCTTGCCTGACTGCTTGAGCTGTAACATTCATCTTTTCCAGCATTTGGGCTCGGACTGAAAAACGGGCTCTTTTTGATGCTGGAGACTGGTGGCTTTCTGACTGGACCACATACTATCAACTCCTACTTTCCAGGACTTCTGACTCAGATCAGAACTACACATCAGCTCTTCTGGGTCTCCAGATGGCCAACTCCATATCTTAGCATTTCTCAAACTCCACAGTCACATGTGCCAATTCCTTATAATAAATCTCCATGTAAATCTCCTATATATAGGATGTCTATCTTAATGGTTTTGTTTTTCTAGGGAACTCTAATGAATATTCCTACAAAAAATCAAATGGAAAAAACCAAATTGGCCTCATCCCATATATCTTCACAATAACATAGAATGGCAGAAAACTAGAGAAATCGCCACAAACTTCTAGTGAAAAGAAACAGTGACTCAGGAGCATTGATTCAGTCATGATATCTTTCTAGTATAAAATAAGAACAGGCATTTTCAAACATGGAAGAACCAGGGCATATGGTACCCATGAGCCTCTTTTGAAAAAATACCTGATAGTTCAATCCAAACAAATAAGAGGTAAAAGTAAAGACTGAAGAAGCTATAGTACTAAGGCTGGTGGGGAACGCTTTAAATAAAGAAGTTATAATAAAACAGTGAGTGAAATTACAATTGCAGAATGTAAACACCTGTTATGGTGTGAATGATTTGAAAATAATAACCCACATTTGAGAGATGGGCAAAGGGGAGATGAAAAATTAAAATATTAATGTTCTCATTTTATACAATATAAAATTGGGAGAAAAACAATCTTAAAAGTTCTTCTTTTAAAACCTTAGAGAGATACTTAGAAAATATCTCTAAAGGAGAAAAAGCATATAGGTGAAGTTCAATAATTCCTTCAATTATATTTTATTTGATTTTTCTTCTATTAAAGTCAAAGTTTTTTTTAATTGAGAAATTTCACTTAAACCATGATGCTATTTTTATAAATTATATCTATATGAGTGTATGCATAGAAAGATGCATGCCATCCAATGCGAATTGTGTCATTTTCTGGGTTATTCACTTCTACTTTTCATTTTTACTTCCTAAATAATTTGAATTACTTTGAAAACAGTAAAGCAATTTTTCTTAAAAAAAAATACTAGGAGCTAATAGGCAAAGATCTTAACAGTAATGGGAAAATACCCAATTGTTATTTATTTCCTTTTTAAATAGATTTTCAATTTTTAAAAATATTGCTCCCTAGCTATTGTCTTGCTATTAAAAATCTGAAACGGTGCTTAAAAAGGACTCAAATTTTTTTCATGTACCTTTCCTTGCACTCTCAAGAGAGCTAGAGAATCTTTAGAAGGAACAAAGTTAGACCTCTTACTCCCTTCCACTTGAAACTTACTTGACCTGCATTGTACTTCCACAGTTAATAAGTAAAAGTGACCCAGATATTGCCTTAAATAAAGTGGAATTCATGTAAGTGTGGGCAGTGGCAGAAGACAGTCCTAGGTTTGTAGACTGACTCCCTCATTTTCTAGCTGTGTGACCTTGGCAATTTATTTTTTCTGAGAGGTCACTACTGAATGTGATACACAATGGTAAGAATTAAACAGACAATATATGTAAATAAATTGGCACATATTAGGTCCTCAGGAAATGATAGCTATTACTTTCAAAATAATGGTTTTGTTTGATTGAAGGAAGAATCAAATAGGAGAACACTCTAGAGACCTCACAAAAGGCAGCTTTTCTGCTTCCATGGCATCTATTAAGTTATTTGTATCTGTGGCCGGTTCCAACAAGGAAAAGTACTAAAAGGAGCCTCATTCCTCTCCAATACTTTGTGACCCGTAAACAGCTTGTCTCATCCTGGGCTCAAATAGAAAGGAGGCTTCTGCTCATTCTTTCATTTCATGGTATCAGCTTTGTAGCAAGTGCTAGATTAATTTTTATGAGCCCTTAGAATATATCATTTACCAAGTTAAAGTGCAATCAGGTTGCCTGATTTCTCAGAAACCAGGTTCATGAGATAGTGCTGAGCCTTTCTGGGTGAATGAATGACAGAAATGAAAATCCCGCCTATCCCTTCTCTCGACCATGGCCCTCCAGGGTGTAACTGCTTGTATCACTGGGCCAGAGAAATGTTCTATAGGCTGGTTCTCACTGCGTGCAGTTCTCTGCCATGCCTCCTCCTTCTCAGAAGGGCATTTATAGTGCACACAGCTGTCCAAAGAGAAATAATTCCTTAATAAAACAAGCAGTACATCTTAGGCTTGGCTTTTGTGAGAGAAGAATAAACACACACTTTGTGGAGATTAAAGATAAGAAAATAGTGTGTTCTGGCTACAGGTCCAAGTCCAATCTCTTGGAGCCCATCCTGTGAGTCATCAGCACCAAGTGTACCGGTTGTAAGGGCATTCTCTCAGGCTCAGGGACCAATCCTGAGATAGCCTAGAGAGCTCTCCCTCCCTCAGAAGCTGATGGGTTATATAGATATAATAATCCCATAATTATACATATATAAATCCCATAATTACTAAGATTATTTCCCCCCCTTCAATTTGGATCTTTGCCTTCTGTTATTATGTATGAACAAGATACAGAAGCACTTGGTACCACTTTATTAGGCACCCTGAAAAAAATTGAATTCAGTTCTGTGTCAGAATGTGATGTGAGGGCCTCAAGCCTAAGTGCTAAGTGCTGGGAAATGTTTCCATCATGTTTGTTTACATTTCTTCCTCCACGCACATCCCCTCCCAGAATGGTAGACAATTCAGGAGCACAATCTTTATTTCTCTTTAGGCTGTATGAATACCTGGCACTAACAGAGGCTCAATAAATGTCCAATATATAAATAACTAAAGGAATTAATATGGAGGCAATTACAACCTTCCAAATGGATTCTATGACCCCAATCTTTTCTTTCCAACTCACACATTGTTGTACCGCCAGCTTCCTCCCCTCCAAATATTTCAATCCCTCATTCAGAAATCCTCATTAGCTTCTATTTGCCTACCTCATTAGCCTGCCAGTCAAAGCCATACAAACCTCTTCCAATATGATATTTCTATAATTCCCTGCACATTTCCTGTATACTTACCAAATTCTCCCACCCTCTGCTCACATCCCTGCACACCATTACACGCTCCCAGGACAAGTTGTTCTGTTCATAGGAACTTCCTTTCACTCTCATTCATACACATCCTAATTCTACCTTGCTGGGTTTAAGACCTAGCAGAAAGAGGCCTTCAATAAATAATATTTGGGAGATTTATTCCTTCTCTCTTGTTATACTCTTCAGATACAGAGATATGGACAGCAATAGCCAAGTTTTAGAAAGAGTTTTGACTGGGTAATCTCTGTGTAAAATTTGGTTGTAGAAATAAATAGCTTCTGTATTAGTCAGAATCAATAGGGTGTGTGGGGCAGGGTGAGGAAGGGGAGAAAGAGTGGTTGACTTTAAGGAATCGGCTCATGCAGTGGTGGAGGTTTGGTAAATCTAAGATCTGTACAGGCTGAAGACCCGGGAAAGAGTCCAAAAGCAGTCTGCTGGTAGAACTTCTAATTCAGGGGACTCGGTCTTTGTTCTATTCAGACCTACAGCTGACTGGACAAGGCTCACTCACATTACAGAGGTAATCTGCTTTATTCAAAGTGCACCAATTTAAAAGTTAATGTTATCCAAAAAAAATCACCATTGCAGAAGCATCCAAAGCAATGTTTTGCCAACTATCTAGGTATTATGGTCCAACCAAGCAGACACTTAAAATTAACCATCACAGCTTCTAAATACCCTATACAACTTCCTCTCACTACCACCATTACCAATCACAAAAGGGGAGTTTCTCTTGGCCCTGGAATTTTCTTTTATTCTAGAGCCATCACCAAAACTAGCCCCATGGATATTAGGCTCCTCTCATAAAATATGAGCACAGAAAGGCAGAGGGTTTGAGGGGATGGGTGTGGTGGAATTTCCCTTTAGCACAAGTAAAATATGCCTTTGCTTTTGAGAATAATACTAAGAGAAGTAAAAGAAAATGGTTATAATAAATTGAAACAGCATAAGTTGCTACATTTCTAAATAAATTTCTGGTTCTTCAATTGCATAAACTTTTATAGTTGTATAGGCCTAGGTACACCTGACTTCTGCCTGGGAAGCAAACAATTCCTACAAACAATCTCTCTTTTTCATTTCTAGAATTAATTATTTTCCTTCTCTCCTTCTTCCAGGAGGAGAGAAAGGTTGAGACAACTGCAGACATACCTTCCTGGGAAGGTTAGGTAGTTGAAGTTTAACGTCCAGCCAAATCCCTCATCCTTATCTCACTGTCAATTGTCATATAGGAAAATAGACCAGGTACAGAGACGCCCTGTCTTCTCCCAGGTCATGAGTTATTTTCTCATAGTATTTTTCTAACCAATTTTACCCTTAAAATAGGAGCTCAGGAACAAGCCACTGCTGTGTTTACCCCTGGCCTGAATAGAACATGGCTTACATTTCTTTTGTTGTGAAATGGGGAAAATTTGGCCCCCTTGAAGGTAATGACTTATGAAGTCTCCATTAATATACAATCATTCTCCTAATGTAGCTGAGCATAAATTCAGCTACTGTGGGCTTAGGGTCTTTTCTGACAGGCCACCAGTGCATGATATGGAGTACACACCTACAGAATTATCTGCCTAGTGCATCTTTTCTAAGAATTGATTTCTTCCCCACTCCTATTCTCACAGTTCTATTTTACCTACATTTCTGCCACAGGAGCCACCATATACATACAATGAGGGCTCAGCTCCTTGGGTATTGTTAATTCATCCAGAATTTAGCATAGGAGTTAAGCTAGTCCACAGTTTTTTCTTTGTGGCTTGTGGCCTTCAAATAAAACTTGGTTGAGGTTCATCAGTCTCCAGGGACTCCACACTTAGATGTAAAACTCAGGTGCTTCTGGCAAGCATGTCTCTGACCATGTGGAGAAAGCCAGTCAGAAATGAGAGAAAAAAGGAGTTAACATTTGGAGAGGCAAAAGAGATTAAGAAGAATCCTGACAACTTTCTAGTCCCTGGCTTGAGATATGAACAACCCAGCTGTTTTTCTGCTCTACCTGTGTCTAGTTATTCCTCGACTAACTTCCTAGGAGTCTAGAGGGGGGGGGGGGAATGCATCCTTCCAATAAATAGCCTTTCTTGCATAAGGTTGTTTATGTTGAGTTTCTAACATTTGCAACCAAAAGATGTCCTAAAAATTACATAATGCAGCACTCTTCAGTCACATTTTGTACTGACAACAGCATCAGCTGATTGCTGGGAGAATGAAGTGAGATGATTAACATAGAAGTGTTTTGTCATCTGTAAAACAAGATACAAGAATGTAATTCTTCTGAAATCCTTATATTCAATTAAGTAGGAATAAAATTTTCTGCTTAAAGAATTGTCATGCTTCAGAATTTTCTTACTTTTTCACACTTTTTATAATATGTTATCACTTTTTGTGATGTTGAGGGTTACCTAATATGAAATCATCTTTAGATTAATAAAACTTTGAATACAAAAGCAATGTATGCCATATAAGCATAATAATAGCATTTATAAAATGTTCTATTGTACATCTCACTCTGTAATATCTGGATGCTTAGGGATCTGTGGTGTTAGCAAGACGTCCTGGGGATATTTTAAATATTTTTAAACTTCTAAAGACAATTGTACATGCACCATAGATTGATTTTCACTAGTTAATTATAACATCCTATTTCTTTGCTTTGGGCTAGAATTATATCAATTCAGTATGGCAACTGACTAGCTCATATTGCTCAAAAGCTCTGATTGACTGTTGATAGTACAATTTCATCATTTCCCTGATGAAATCGGGAGTCAGACTGTTATCGGATTGTAATATTCAAACTAAACACCCACAGCAGAATGCACCTAGGGACAAGTACAGATTGGTAGCCAAGTTAAAGAATCTGCAGCACAAATACAACTTATACATTTCTACAATTACATAACTTTGACCTACTGTGAGTGAGAAAAGTTTGATTTTATTTACTAGGAAATGTGTTCAAAACATGAGATAAAATGGGAAATGAAAAAGGGCAGGGAGTCCTGGGTAAGGAAAGATTGTAATTTCGGATCTGTAATATAATCTAGTATGGGGTTTCCCTAGGCATGTTCCCCTGAATACCAGTTCTGGGATATTATAATACAGTTATAAAAAGAAGAGTTATATTTTTAAAATGATCCATTATATTTGGGCAAAACCGGGTCAAACAAACTTTGTTTTGTTGCATGATTTCTCAGAACCTTTAACATCTTTGTGAGTCTCTGTGAAGGTATCTCCCAAACCTATCTGACTCCAGAACTCTTCTCTTTGAGGCATTTTACAAGACTAGTATTTGATTAAATATATTTTGAGAAAAGCTGATCTAATAAACTCTCACTAAATCACTCCTATTTTTTCTTACTTGGTTATATAAAGATTTACAAATAGAGCTGGCTCTGTCAGTTGGCAGAATGTATGAAATTAGAGATGTTTCACACACCCACCAAAAGACCTCTTCTATCTCTCATCCAACTGCCTTCACTTCCATCATTAAAGTACCATTTCTTTGGTTCTTAAGTAATTTCTTCTATTCCCAATACAGATGCTCCTGAGAAGAGAAGCAACTTGGGCCAAATTTCCTCATGCATTGCCAGAAGAACACCTCTAATAGTAGAGCAGAGGAAACTAAATAGCTTCAGGATCTAAATGAACTAAGCCTATAGCTGCTGAAATTTTAACATTCATATCAAGTCTCCTGTTGGATTTAACAATCATAAAAATTATACATCATACGTTATGATGTACCTAAGTTTGCTTTCATATAAAACTTTCAAATTGCTTGGCAGCAAGTAGAATTAAAACTTTAAGAAGATGCACTACATCATAGCCTGCATCTGTCCAGCAGATGCATCCTGCTGCACACTGTCCAGCGGGATGAGAAAACAAGCCTTGGGGAAGGGGCACTGGTAAGACCCCCAAGGAGGAAGGCAGAGAGAGAGAAGACAGTGCAAGTGGGTAGATGAGTATCAAAGTGGTTGTACAAAGCCTGAGGACATGTTTGTAAATGCAGGTAGGCTCATCAAGAGGAGTGTTTCCCACATCCCCCAAGAAACAGGAGAAGGGGTCAGAGCTGGGAAAATCGTGCTATGGTAGCTAGTAAAGGAAGAGGCAGAACCAGAGAGGCACCTAAAGGGGCTCTGGTTCCCTTACCTTTCTGATCAGGACAGTTGCCTCTGTGACCACAATACCATTTCCCCCCACTTCCTTTCCTTTTCTGATCCTTAACCTCATTTTTAATGCCCCTCCACTTGTTTTCATTATTTCCTCGTTTACTCACCCCACCATCTAAAAGTAAGGTTTATTACTACCTATGCATTGGGGGTAGGTGAATGGGAGGGGCCGGGATCAAAGTTGTGTCATCTCCTCACAGAACAAGAAACAATTTCAGTTCCTTAAATTTCATGCCATAAGATCTAAGTGGATGTGAACACAATGCTGAAGGGAGAAAGAAAAAGTTCTGCCGCTTTTTCTCCACTCTGTACTAACTGGTATTGATGCCAATGTCAGAAGTGGATTTCGACATCATTGAGCTTTAGCAATTTTCAAGCTTTCAAACTGAGAAACTCTTTTTTCAAATCAGCTTATCACGAACAAGGAAAAGTAGTATTATTTCAGATGTAAACATTATGTTCATTATTCAGGACTCAAGAAAGGTAACAGAAAATAGTTATTTCTTTCTCGCCAGTGCCCCTGCATGTCCATTCTTTAGGGCAAAATTTATTATAAGATCTCTAATTTTTTATGGTGTTTGATCATAAGAAATATGTGAACTAAAAAAGTTCCAAAGTTTTCACATAACCTTTATGTAACTGTAAGTTTATTACCTAGCCTATTAAAATTATATTTTAAAGACAGTGGTATTCATGTTATAATAATGTTATAGTGTTAAAGAACAAAGGACAGATCCACTTCATCTCTGTGTAAAAGCTGTAAAAAAAAACAACTAGATAAAGAGATATTACAAAGCACCATGGAACAAAGGCACAGGTATTGCCACAGATATGGGCAAAACTGTGTCCACAGCAAAAAGACTTCCACCCTTAAAACTGTGGAAGAGGAAATGGCCTTTCTCTGAAGAATCATTCAACAAAAGAGCACATGGCAACCACTTTAATACCTCACAGTGCCTAACAGTATTTTTAACATACAGAGGGAAAGTACACCAGCTGCCTGCCCACCAACAGGAGCCTCTGGACCTACTCAAAGTCAAAGGCACAGAGAATGACAGAGCAAGACAGGGAGCACCTTACAGAGGCTCAGAGGGAAGGCTGCTGGCCTTGGAGGGTTCCCCAGCAGGAAATCCTGCCCTTTATCCTTGCTTGATTTCTTTGGATTGCAAAATATATGCAAGCTCTTGTCTGACCTAAGCCCCAGTCAGAAAAAGGAAAAGGGAGTGGGGACAGAAGCACCCAATAGGGGAAAATACTTTAATCTTCACTGTTACTATTTTTGAGAGAAGTGAGGGATATCAAAGGGAAGGGCTTCCCCTAGACTGGAAAACTCTAGAAGTTACCATCTATCTCAGCCTTCCTACAGCAGATTAACATAGCCAAACTTACATATGTTTTTATCTATGTTTATTAAAAGAAAAACAAGTTTGGAATTAACCCTGTGTAAGTAAAAGCAGTAACACAGATAATCAGTATGTGGGAAACTAATGCTTGGGCAGCAAGATGTAACTTAATACAGGTAAACCACGGATGTCTCCAGCAGGCAGCCCGGTCCATTTATTTCTGCTACTTAAAGCTATATTATTTTGCACATTGTCTCAACATTATCATACATGTACATACTAAATTACTTGTGTTCTCTATTACAATTTAAAAGAATGTGTTCAATGGAGATATACTTATTTTATTTTAGTTTTTATTTAAAAAGTCATTTTGCCTTCTGTATTAAGTGGAGAGACTCTGAGGACCATCACTACTCAGCTGCAAGTTGAGTCATTCTATTCTGAAAGGCCAAAGTGGGCTCAGCCCTGCAAAAGATCCTGTGCAATTTATTTAGGACGTTTGGGAGACTTTTGAACATCCAAGTAAGATATGACTAGTGTGATGGAGAATGGGGAGAGCAATGAACATTCTGGAAATTGGCCTTAAGAGATAAAATCTATGTTTAGTCAGCAACAATTTGCCAAGTTGGGGGCCAACTCTGGATGCCTTCTGGGTTATCAGATTTATTAAATCACTATTTATTTTCTGTGTTCTTAGTCTTCCACTAAAAAAATAGGGCCTCAGTGATCTAGGTTCCCTTAGGGAGAAGCCTCATTCTTAGAAAATACCATTGTCTCAATAGACATTGAAGTATATAATCATAAAACCCTAAATGTATTTTTTATCTAACCATTCACCCTTCATTTACTTCTTATCTCCACAGGGACTGGTGCTACAAACAGAAACTAGTGAATGAATGAATGAATAAATGGATGTGTTAATAAATGCATATTGTCTGATTCTATATAAAAGCATTTGTATAGCTTGTAAATATAATAGTGCTTTTTTCCTAATGTTTGCTTGAATATGGTGTCATTATTCATATTATGATAAATGCACCTTTATATCTGTAAGACTTTGTGCTATTTATAAAATGCTTTCACGTGCATTTCTTATTTAATCCTCACAGCAGTGCTGCAAAGTAGATATCTTTAGCCCGCACTTTAGATAAGATAAGTGATTTGTCCAAGGTACAATAATAATCACAACTCTAAATTTGAACTCATGTTTTGCAGAATATACTTAGCAATCTTTTCTCTGGATTAAAGGGTAAATAGGAAGGCAAAGGTTATGTTCATTTCTAAACAGACACTTGTTTCTGAAGATGTACTAGTGTGCAGTGTCCAAATAGGGGAAGTGGTATCTAAAGTCCTGACAAGTTCTAGCACCTGGCACCTGGCTTGCCGCTGGCTATGGCTGCTTATGAAAAGCACAGCTGGTCTTATGCCAGGTCACTCAACAGGACTTACATTTGATTACAGCTACTTGATACCAAAATAACTAGTAAAAAGTGGGAAAATTCAGACAATTAACCAGTTATTATTTTGCCCACACAATGACAAACAACCTTTGGGGTAGAATTTTGTCTTTGAGTTGATTTGCTATATTCCTGGTGATACTACAATTATTTCTTCTCCAGTTAAATAAATGTCAGCCCATAACAAGGAAGCCAGCAGGCTTGAACAGCAGGAGTCAATATAAAAAAAACTAGGCCTCAAAATGTGGCCTGCTTCCTAAGGCCCCTGGTGCTCTTTTCTGTGTTAATGACCTGTGTTGTTGGCACTGCTGCTACAGACTCACTTAATATCCTAAAGCTGAAAGGGCCTGGGAAATCATTTAGTGAGATAGTTATTAAACTTTGAGAAAACGGTACTGAAAACTTGATTTCAATGAAATCTAAGGTAGAAGCCCAATGAGCAAAGCAAATCCAAGCAGACTTGCTTGGGTTAGAGAACAGACTGTAATAAGCCTTCCCAACCGGGCTCTAAAAGAATAACCCATTGTTTTATGTGTGAGGAAATGGGGCCCAGAGTGCAAATTGACTAAAGAATTAGGGAGTACACCAACATGGTTCTGCTACTCTGAACGTCCATGTTCCTCATCTCAGTTTACCTTCTATTTTTACCTGCGTTCATCTCCGTCTATATCCCATCCTAAATCCATCGCTTTTATAACTGCTTACTGCATATTAAGCCACTCCAGCTTCTAATTTTGCCACCACTGCTTAGAGAATATCTTATTTTCCAATGCACCTGATCAAAAAGTTAACAGGAGCCCTTGTTAAAAATGCAGGTTCTCAGATCCCCTTCTTTGACAGATTCTGATTCAATTGGCTTGGGATGAAACCCAGATTATTGTTTTTATCAGTGAAGTTTGGAAACACTTGCTTGTTAGAATGGACCAGGCATGTCTTCTTATAGGGAAGGTAAAGAGTATATCAAGGTGGGCCATTCATTACCTGTAAGCCAGAGAATATCTATGTATTGTCAGGAAAGTCTGCTTTCTTCTCCATAATGAAAGAATATCTGTTCTCTGTCATATAGGAAAATTATCAACAAAAAAATATATTTCCATTCACTTTTGCGACCACAAGATTTTGAAGGTATATTACTCTATAAGTTCATGTTTGACTTGCTTTAGTAGGAAGGTAGATTTAGCAACGTGATCACTGCTCTCTCACTGACCTATCTCTTGACCATCTACTTCTGCGTGGGCACACCCATGCCACTTGCTTTTTGTCCACAGGGTCTATGCCAGGTCCCTCTCTCCTTCCCAGATCATAGGGAAGGAGACAGGGACCTGGCACTGTTCCTCCCAATGCAGCCTGGACTCTAGGATCAGCTATGTCCCCAACCACTCCAGACTTAACATCATGATTCATTAACTATTTGTGGAACTTAGTTGTCTGCTCCCTAGAAGTATCTCAGCCCTCAAGTCTGCTGGTACCCTGTCTTTTAACATTTGTATTAACCCTCCCCTATTATATATGAGATTCCCTTCTTCTTATTTTGTATTAGGAAAAATAAGTATTTAAATATTTATCTATCAAAATCTGGAACCTGTCTCATTTCCTTTCCAGAAAACATGTGCTATAACCTGTTTCCACTGAACCTGACTCCAAACCCCTCTGCTTTGCTCTCTGATTCCTTTTCTATTAATTCTAGAACTAGAGGACTATACTTCTGCTTTGAAACAATGCTGATGCTGGCCTCAAATAATGGGGTCTCAGCATCAGAGGGCATATATGTATAAGAGAATTCTAAATATAATTATTTTTAGAGTCCAAGGAATCGAGATTTTAGACCCATTTTAGGGGTTTCCTGTGAACAAACTCCAGTTACTAGACTTGCTTCTATGTTTTGAGGTCTTGAGAGAGATCTCCCTCCACAATCCTTCACTGCATTAACAAGCGCACCCTACTCTATAGATTAATTATATTTACTCTAGAATTTGTTCCACTGTACCCACATTGCTCCTCCCCAGCACACACACACACACACACACACAAACACACACACACACACACACACACACACACACACACACACACGTACAGCAGGACAATCTATAGGATAAATAATCCATAGAAACGCTTTAAGAATATTTCCCACACTAGGGAGCTGGGGACATGAGGGCAGTTTGTGCAGGCTCCAGGGGTCCATAACTTGCCCACTTCAGGGTCACTCAGCAAATGTAAGGTGAAGTTTATCTTATACTTCATCATTCTCTATCTCTACTCCTGCTTGTCTCTGTGTCACCAAGGAGAAATAAAAATTCACTTTTCTAAAGCCAGTCCAATCAGCAAAATTGTTCGCAACCCAAAAGAAAAATATCCTTTTATACAATTATAAAGAGGAATTATAGATTTCTTTAGCCCAAGCTCCTTTCTATAGACCCTGCCTTTTAATCTATAACAATCAGAGGGAGTGGACTGCCAATATGACAGCACCACATAAATGGGATTAGAACCATAAAACCAGTCCTGTACAGCTTTTTCTATTGGGATATGATTTTATCCTCTCCTAAATACTGTGAGGTAGGTAGAGCAGATAAGATATATTACTAGTTATCTTTTAAAATTCACCTTCCCTTTCCATAGGAACAGAGTTTTATCTGGGCTAATAGCTTACTTAGGTAAGATCACTACCTTATCTAGCCATTCCTATAGCCAGGGGAAGCCTCATGATCACTGGTTCTGGACAATGAAATGTGAGAAAGTGCTATGTGCCATTTTTCTGTTTTGCCCTTAAAAAAATTGAGTCTATGCTCTTGGCTCTTTGCTTCCTTCCTGCTGGTGATGGGACAGCTAGAACAGAAGCAGGCACCTTAAACCCAGAGATAGACTACCTGTCTCTGGACTTCTGCAAAAAAAGAAATAAGCATCTACTTTGTTTAACCTGATACATTTGGGGTACTGTTTATTACAGAAGGTGGATGCTTATCAAATAAAATGAGCATTCTCATAAATGCCAAGGTTCTTGAAGGAGACATAACCAGTAAGAAACAGAACCGGGACTTGCACCCAGTGCTCTAACTACGGAGCCTTCCTCAACTATCCAAATGATGTCTGTCAGAACATGCATACTTTATGACAGAGAAGCAATATCATGTTATGAAATGTGACATTTTATTCCATGTCTTTTTGTACTTTCTTTGTTTAGAATAGTTACTAATTTTAAGATGATGTTGCTCAGTGATCATTAACATCTACCACAACAGCAGCCTTCACCTTGCCTCAGTGCTTAAGAATATAGTATATAGTACACTTTCTGGAACGAATGATTTCTTTCTTCTTAGTAGGTGCAGCAAGGAATTTATAATCTTGAAACTTAAAGGCAGAAAACTTATAACCAACAAGGATAAAAGAGGCTTTACAAATAAGTACAGGAAATGGAGGGTCTTAATAATGAGAACCAATTCCTACTGACTCAATCCTTTTCCAAGAATCCTGTTAAGACCCACATGTGAATAAGAGTAATATGATCTTTTCGTTGCTAGCAAAAACACAGGAAAAAAATTTAATCTTAAACCACCATTTCCCATCCTCACTAGGAAGACTAAATCGCCATTTAACAAACCTACACTAACTCCACCTAAGAATGTATGTTATTAAGCTTGTTTTTAGATTTGTTTAATATAGCAAACTCATATAGAATTTACTATGTACCAACACCATTCTATACTATTTTCTCTCTTCTAACTCTATAAAATAAGTATAATTGTTTTTCCTAGTTTACAGACAAGGAAACTAAAGGCACAAATATATTTTACAAGCTTGTTAGTAGAATAAATAGTAGAGATTTTATTGTTGTTGCTGGTATGCTGAGTGATAGTTGATGAAGTGTGAGCATTCACATCTTCAGTCATCATTTCCTTCCCAGCCTCAGTTTTACTCCACTGAAACTAACCTGCTTCCTCAGTGGGTAAAAATAAATTTATCCAACTATACTGAGTTTATATCTAAAAGTCAGATTATTCTCAGCTGGACCAACTGTTATTCTGTTCAAGGAAATGGTATCTTCATTGTTTATAGAGTATATCTCAGTGTTAAAATTTTTTTATTATGTTGTTCACCAATTATTATCACTCCAGTTTTTTTCCTTAGAACATCTGGTTTATTGCTATATAAATGTCCATAAGAACTGGTATACTAATATTTATCTTTGTTTTAGAAAAAATGATTATATAAATATTTATATTTCAAAATCTGTACTTAATGAGAATCAACAGCTACCACAGAGCCCACAAAATATACATTGAATTCTTGACCACTGCAGTATGAGCCAGCTCTTCCCATAAATTTATTTATACCTTTCTGTTTTCTTTTAATAGTTCTAAAGATTTTTATAATTTTCTAGGGTCAAGACAATAAGATTGTGATGTATTGTTAGATTGTTTTACAGTATCCAATTCCATCATTGAAATAGTAAAAGTTTTATTGCTTGCTCATTCAAAGGTGTGTAGTCCAAATTGCTTTTCTTCTCTAAATACTAATTTATGTCTATGCTATATGTGGCAAAAATTTATAATTTTCACTATTCTTACCTTCTTCCATTTGGAACAGCAAAGTTATTGCCTTAAAAAAAAAAAAAAAAACCTAGATGTGATTCATGGTGTAGCGGTTAGCACGTCTACTTTATACTCAGAAGGTCCTGGGTTCACACCCCAGTGAAGCCACATCCATGCCACTCTGAACAAGCCCAATGTTTGATCTCAGAAGCTAAACAGGGTTGGGCCTGTTTAGCCTAGATGAGAGACCACCTAGGAAGAATAGGTTCTGTGGCATAAATAATAATAATAATAAAAACAAATTTTTTTAAAAAACTAAATTTCTTAACTATATCCCTTTGTAGATAGAAGTGACCATGTGTTCTGACCAATGAGATATTAGTGGATGTCACTGGGTGAATATTTTAGGAAACTTCTTTAAAAGCAGTACACAGTCAGCTAACACGTATTTTCTTTTGCATTTTCTCCTTTTTTTTCCTGGAAAGTAGATATAATGCTGGAAGTGATTCAGTGAGTTTGTGCTCATGAGGCAACAAGCATCCACTAAGGAATTAAAGCCCAGAAAGTGGCCTGTAATATATTGGGAGCAGGGAACCACCAGACCAGCACTGTAATGCCTAGCTCCAAATATCACACAATATAAAGAAAGGAAAAGTTTTCATTTGTGTAAGCTTCTGTTTTTCTGGTTTCTGTCACTCAGAACCAAGTACAATTTTTAACTTCCAAGTGATCAGATAAACAGTAGTAGAGGATATAAAGGTTTTCAACATTTTTCAGCTTAAAAACTGGAATAGGTCTACAGAGCATTGTTAAACATTCTGTTATAGGTATATTTGAAATCCAATCATCTGTTGGTAAAGCAGGTCAACCATTTGAAAATATGATCCAGTCATTACAAAAGAAAAATACTAATGCTAACATTCACTCTCCCTTTATTTCAATAAAATAAATTTGGACATAGAAAAGAAGGCATAAATTATGATTTTCGAATTATGAAACCGACTGGAAGTGCATAAGTTTTAGGTTAAGGTAAATTCTTGTGCTCAAGAATATGCATATATATGTAATATTGTTCAACAAACAAATGGACTTTAAGCTTTAACAATAAAGCAATAGGAACCTCTAAATTGTAGAATTTTTAAAAGTATGAAAATTAATGAGTTTTTTCTACATATGTGATAATATCTACAATTTAAAATATGCCAATAGTGAGCCAATTTCTGCAATTGATCCTATAACTGAAGAAGAAAGGTATTTAGTGGATTCATTCGTATATCATTGAGTTTATTCTTCTTTTGTCCCATAATGCTGAGTAAGTCTCCATTCCCAATGCAAATACAAAGTGAATAGATTTGGAGGGGCATTTTAGGTGATTAAAAATTCTTTCAATGATAGCTCCTAATCACAACTGTATTAGTTTTCTTCTGCTATATAGCAAATTATCAAACACAATGATTTAATACCCATTTATCACCTCATGCTTTTAGTAGGTCAGATGCCGAGTAGGGCATACTGGGAGATCTGCTTAGGGTCTTACAAGGTTAAAATCAAAGTGTTGATCTAGCCATTCTCATCTGGAGCTTGGGAACCTCTTCCAGGCTCATTCAGATTGCTGGTAAAACTTAAGGGTTTTTTGTGATAAAGAAGTGAGGTCTCCATTTTTCTCAAGGCCTGCTGGCCAGGGGTCTTCAGGTTCTAGCCATGCACTCTCCTTCTCTCACAATTTGGCAGTCTGCTAATCTCCCAGGCCAGCAGAAAAATATTTTACTCTTCTTTTAAAGAGCTCATCTGATTATGCCAGGTCACTAAAGATAATCTCTCTTTCAATTAATTCAAGGTCAGGTAGTAACCTAATCATAGGAGTGATGTCCCATCATATTCACTATTCTCCCATACACACACTCCAAGGGAGGGGATTTTAGAGGGCATGTATACCAGGGGACAGAATCTTGGGGTCATCTTAGAATCCTTTCTGCCACAACAATCTAGAACATTTTGTTGCTTAAAGAAGTAGTTAAAATGGTTACATTTAATTCACAGCTCTGAAAAGGGAGGCAATGCCTATATTTTTATCTAATTATCTGGAAATATCATTGTCAGCACAGCACTGTCACCACCATTTTGAAATTAGGTATTCAACACTTTAGGATGACTATTACTTCAAACTGGGATAAAAAGGGAGTAACTATTCCTACTTCATTCTTTTGTATATATGCCATAAGCAGTGTACTTTCAGATTTCTACCAAGGGGGTTGGCACCCAGAAGTTTTCTCCTCAAGCCAGTTCTGTGGTATGGTTCTGGAGCTGGCAGCAATATTGGCAATTCCCTCATTAGTTCTTCAGTGTGGCTCTGGACCTTACTGATAGAAACTTAGCCAGTTTCTCCAGCCTTCCCAATTACCCTGAGCTACCTAATATCCTTTATTAAACATATTTCAGCTAAAACTACCCAGAGTGATTTCTGTTATTTGCAAACAAGAACTTAAACCAAGATAGTGATTAATAGTAGATGGGGTAGTAGACAACACACATTTCAGGAAATGAGAATGTATGGCTGCTTATTTGATGTGGCCAGGTTAAAAGACAGCGAGACTGTTAATCAACATGGTACTGGAAGTCCTAGCTAGAGCAATCAGGAAAGAGAAATAAATAAAAGGCATGCAAATTGGGAATGAAGACGTAAAATTGCCACTTTTTGCAGATGACATGATTCTATGTATAGAAAACCCTGAAGACTCTACCAAAAAACTAGAAATAATGAACAAATGCAGTACAGTCGCAGGATACAAAATCAATGTACAAAAATCCATTGTGTTCCTATCTACTAACAATGAAATATCAGAAAAAGAAATGAAGAAAACGATTCCATTTGCAATTACAACAAAAAGAATAAAATACCTAGGGAATAAACTTAACAAAGAAAGTGAAGAATTTATACACTGAAAACTACAAGATGTTGATGAAAGAACCTGAAAACACAAAGAAATGGGAAGACATTCTATGCTCACATATTGGAAGAATTAACACAGTTACCTAAAGGAATATACAAATTTAGTGCAATCCCTATCCAAGTTCCAATAGCATTTTTCAAAGAAATAGAATAAAAATTATCAAATTTGTATGAAACTACAAAAGACCCCGAATATCTAAAGCAATCCTGAGAAAAAAGATCAAAGCCAGTGGTATCACATTCCCAGACTTCAAATTATACAAAGTTACAATAATCAAAATAGTATAGTACTGGCAGAAAAACAGACATGACAACCAATAGAACAGAACTAACAATCCACAAATAAGCCCACATGTAGATGGACAAGTAATTTTCAACAAAGGAGCCCAAAACATACAATGAAGTAGGGAAAGCCTCTTCAATAAATGGTGTTGGGAGAACTGGAAAGCCAACACAGAACAATTAAACTAGACTGCTATTTGACACCATACATAAACATTAATTCAAAATGGATTACACACTTAAATATAAAACCTGAAACAATAAAATACATAAAAGAAAACATAAGTTCTAAACTTATGGACCTTGGTCCCAGAGAACTTGATGCCAAAGCAAAGGAAACAAAAGAAAAATAAATAAATTCACTCCATCAAACTAAAAAGCTTCTGCACAGCAAAAGAAACCACAAATAAAATTAAAAGGCCACCAACCCAATGGGAAAAGATATTTGCAAACAATACCTCTCACAAGGGGCAAACATCCAAAAAAACTCATACAACTCAACAACAAAAAATAACAATATTATTAAAAAATGGGCAGAGGACTTTAGCAGACATTTTTTGCAAGAAGATATAGAAATGGCCAACCGATATATGAAAAGATGCTCAACTTCACCAGCTATAAGGAAATGTGCAAACCAAAACCTCAATGAGATACCACCTCACATCTGTTATCATGGCTATTATCAATAAGATGAGAAATAACAAGTATTGAAGAAGATGTGAAGAAAAAGAAACTCTCATACACAAACAAATTTGTACAAAGACAACAGAAGGGTGGTTACCATAGGGAAAGAGTGGTGGGTAGAGAACAAAGAAGGTAAAGGAAGTCAAATATATGGTGATAGAGGGAGACTAGTGTATGGGTGGTAAGAACACAGTGCAATATACAGATGATGTATACAAGAATTGTATTCTTAAAACTTATATAATGTTATTACCCAATGTTACCCCAATATATTTAAATATGCACATGTAAATGTGTATGTATATATGTATATATGTTCTCAATTAATATATCCATACACACATATATACACTATATATGTATTCTCTGAATATATATATATATTCTCTGAATACACACACACAAATACGTAAACACACACACACACACACACACACACACACACACACACACACATCTTACTGGTTCTGTTTCACTGGAGAACTCCAACTAATACAGACAGGCTTAAAGTTTGACCATAACCTGGATCAAGTTAATGATTGTAGAACTATACATGCCCTAAAAAGAATGACTCATGTAACTATAGGGCTGTTATAACTGAAAATATAACATGGTGTTATCCTATGGATTGTTGAATTATATCAGCTGATTTCAGTCTCATTGCTTCTCTTAGATAAAAATGAAGGTATTATTTAGAGGTTAGGAGTACCATCCCTCAGTCTCCTAAATCAAATGGGAGGAGTTGATGATTCACCATACTCCAAACTCCCTAAAATCACTGACCCTTCCCATGCCAGCTGAAGAAACCCTTCCTGATCTGTCTGAAGAGGTCGTTCCTGCCTTTCCTGAATTCCATGTAATGGCCTAGATATAGGCAATTATTTTGTAAGGGAAATCTACTTCTCTTGTCTCTCTCCCCTAAGAATCCTCATTGCCTAGAGGCTTATAATTAGAAATTGCCAGAGGACTATTACAAATTCAAACCAAAAAGGAGAAGGCTTACACACCTGAATGCATGCACTCATACAAGTAAGCAAGATTTTGTTAAATATATGTGAGAATGAATTTTGAGGGTGCTTATGGTATAGATTTTCTAATGATGGCATAATATCTCCCATCTCACATGCTT
This sequence comes from Macroglossus sobrinus, assembly GCA_004027375.1. Lineage (NCBI taxonomy): Eukaryota > Metazoa > Chordata > Mammalia > Chiroptera > Pteropodidae > Macroglossus > Macroglossus sobrinus. Next base: position 275,152 of record PVKZ01000829.1, read on the forward strand.
CTCTTTGACATTCCTCCCATCAAGAATTAAGGTCTCTTGTTCTTTCCCCTTGAATTCAAGTGGGCTTTTGACTGGTAGAAGTAAAGTTACATGACTTTGAGGCTGGGTCATAAAAGGCAATAGTTTCCACCTGGCTGTCTTTGGGATATTTACCCTTAGAATCCAGACACCATGCTGTGGAAGTCCAAACAACGACATGATGAAACCACAGGTAGGGCCCTAGCCCGTGGCCTCAGCTGTGGTCCCAGGCAACAGCTAGCATCAATCACCAGACAGGTGAGTAAGCAGGCCAGTCAGCAATTCACCCCCACTCCGCTTTCATATTTTTACAGCTGAGGCCTCAGATGTCATAGAAAAAAACAAGTTGTTCCCATTGTACCCTTTCTGAATTCCTGATTCTCAGAATCTATGAGCTTAACAACAAAAGAAATTTATTTTGAATTAATTTTGAATTTTGAATTTAGGGTAGCTTGTTATATAGCATTAGTAACTGAGGCAGTACTTTGGCCAGTGAACATAAATTTGATTGGTGTGAGTTATTGATAGAAGTGCACTTATTACAGATTCTGAAGTCAATATGCTAGGTCAAGTAGTTAAGAGTCTAAAGTTTTGCTCAATTACTTTGCTGAAATCTGCATTCAGTGGTGGTCTTCCCTAAATAAAAATGTAAAAAAGTTTTCTGATATCGTGAAGAGAAAAAAATAAAAAGATTTGGGATAAATAAGAAAATGTTGGTAAATATTTATAAGTTGCAAACTACTCACACATGCATAGATACACATACACACACACACAAACACAGTGGCCCTTGAAAAAGCCCCCCAAAAATTCCTTTCACCACATCATTGAAAAATACATTGGTGTAGGGGGAAGGGGGGAAAGAAGTAGATGGGGGAAAACGTTTTTAATCATTTCTTCAATTAAAATAATTAATTAATTAATTTTTAAAAAGAAAGAAAAGAAAAATACATTGATTAGTCAAGGGCCAACAGTTCTGAAGTTAGCAGTTCTTAACTTCAGGAAACAGGTTGTGGCAATAGCCAGTACAAGCATCATATGATTCATAATAAAGTGATCTTTGATCATAACAAACTGATCAGTGCTAAATGATCCCAGGATCCTCAGTACAAAATAGAGGGGCAACCCACAAAGATACCTTTTGATATAAAAAAAGAACAAAAATAGACAACAAAACAATAAAAGACTCTTATTCTAAATAACAAAAGCATACAATGAGCTGCCATGAGAGTTAAAATCCAATAATGAATGCCCAGACTAGAATCAGTTCACAGACCCAAAAGCCCACAAGTGAAGGAAGGAAGCCCAGAAAATCCTTGAGAAAAGACACTAAGATGATGTTGCAAGTGAGTGATGTATCAATTTCTCCAATGAAATCTGCAAGCATTTTGCAGAGATAACTGCACTACTAGTGAAAGGACAACACTTTTGGGGATTACTGAATATTGGCTCTGAGCTACAGTAAATCCACAGAAACCCAGCCTACTCGTCAGAATGGGAGCTAATGGGGGCCAGATAATATGTGAGTTTTGAGAACCTGGTCAGTCTTAGAGTGAACCCAGTGCTTCCACAAAATCACCTTGTTGGTATTTTTCCAGTTCTCAAATAAAGTTTGACTACAAATACTCAGCAACTGGCAAAATCCCCATATTGGCCATTGACTCCTAGAATAAAAGCTTAAATTATGGTAGAAATGGTCAAATGTAAGTCCTAAAGCTATCTGCCCTTCCAAAATGTTAAATCAAAAGTAGTACCACACAACTGAGTACAAATGTAGAGACTAGTGCTATCATTAAAGACTTAAAAAATGCATGGCTGGAGACTATTATCACCCTCTCATTTAATTTCTATATATTTAGCCAGGGGCTAAAACCCCAAGGAATAAAATTCGAGCTCCTCTGATCTATTAAGCTGATCAATATCTTATTCTCTGTCCCGATAAATAGAGAACACTAAGCTCAATTTGTTTTTATGAGGCAGGGGCAGATACATACTTTGCTGGCTTCACAGCCTAAGAGTCATATGAACTCACTGACTGTGCCATAACTTAGTCCACAGAACATCATAGTAGTCTATAAACTGACAACTTTATGCTAATGTGACCCAGTGCACAGGAAGAGTATTATCCTAGATGTGTTAATAAAACCCATAAATATCAAAATATAGAAGATATAAAGAATACAGAGACCTGCCACTACAGTGAAATTTCTGAAGACCAGTGGTCTCAGACTTCTGAAAATGATTCTTTCAACATGAAAGAAAAGTATTGCACTATGCATCCCCTGTCAACAAGAAAGGGGAGCAATGCTTGCTCAATCTTTTAGTATTTTGTAGAAAATATACATATTTGGTTACTTCTCCAAACAAGTAACAGTCACTTGCAAATCTTCCAGCTCTGAGTAAAGCACAAAGCACTAGAAGACTCTCCAGAAGATCTAGACTATATATAGTGCATATCCTCAAACTTTAAAGTACGTCTCATGATCTATTTATCTAGAAATGGAGATAAGCTACAGGTCTACATTTATTTATGGACAAAGGCTAATAATTTCATTGGATAGTCAGGGATTTGGGAGAAATAAGATTTGAAAATTGGTAACAAAGGAGATTAGAGCAAAGACCAAGCTCAACTTTTAGTCTGGAATTTGAGGATATTTATGTCTCATGTGAATATGCAAAAAAAAAAAAATCTATATATGCACTATATGGAAGGTTTCCAATAGGTGGTTAGAGAAGATGACCTGACATGTGGATTTGTTAGGCCTCTTTCCACAGTCACCCAGTCATTATGGAATGGTCTTATAAAAAACTGGTCATGATTTCAGAGTTTATGCATGGGCTTAACAACTTTGCCTTCCTTTCCCCCAGATGTCTGGATATTACTTCTGCTGGGTGCCAGTTTGGAAGTAGCAGTGAACAAACATAAGCCCTGATATCCAGTACCATATTCCCAAAGAATAACCAGCCACCTGATGGCAGGTTAATTACATAGGGCCTCTTCCAACATGGTGAGTGTTGGAAACTGTCCTCTGAAAATTATGTGTTCTAGATATGAATTTATCTATATTGTCTATCAAGCTTCTGCCAGCAACACCATCTGTAGACTCACCAAATGCCTCATTCACTGTCACATAACATTGCTTCTGAGCAGAGACCTTATTTTATAGCAAAATAACTAGGATACTAATTAATGCATTTAGGATGCATTAAGAGTTCCAAGAAGAAGCACTTGGCTTTATAAAACAGTGAAATGACTTATTGAAGATTCAGTTTTAGTGCCTATTTGGGAAATATCTTACAAAGCTGAGATGACATTTTATAGAATACAATATATGCTGTAAATTAACAACCAATATATAGGTTTTTTTTTTTTTTTTCAACCATGGCCAGAAATATGAGCTTAGGAACCAAGAAGTGAAAACGGGAGTGGCACTTTTCACTATTACCTTAATGGCCCACTAACATAATTTTTATTTCACATCCTTGCCACTTTCAACTGCATTGGTTGAAGAATCTTAGTACTCCAGAGAGGAATACTTCCATCAAGAGACACGACAGTGTCTCAAACCATTGACAAAGCAGACAAAGAGATAATTGTGATGGCTGCAGTGTTGCGCATGGTTAAAAAGAGATAATTATTGCTATGCAATATAAATATAGAATATTTAACACAAGGATCCCTATAGGGTTCTCCTTGGTATTCCCATGTCTATTAATAAATGTTAATGAAAAACTAGAGTACCTTCACACAGGCAGAACTGCCAGGGGCTAAAACCCCAAGGAATAAAATTTGAGCTCCTCTGTAGTAGGTAAAAAACTCCAGTTAACTGAGTCAATACTGGCCTGAAGACAAAAGTAATATGGAATGGTTAGTTGTCGATGAAGTTATACACGCCAACTAAAGACCATTTGCCAAAGATATAACTAATTTTTATTTTACCCTTGCTTTATTTAGTATGTATTGATAGTATTAACTTTATAATTTAGTCCACATATTAAAAATATTAAAGAGTTGAAGAAACATAATCATCATTACATACATTAGACCAAGAAAAGATGGTACTAAATAGTCTTAGAGTGTTCTTGTTGAGGGAGAAAGCGAGGGTTTTTTTGTTTGTTTGTTTTTTATTTGTTTGTTTATATGAGAGATTGTCACCTTATTAAGTGGGAAGATAGTTTGTGTTGCTACTCTGTGCAAATAAAGGCTGACATCTATCTTTCATCACCGCTAAAAATATTTTAAATACTTTTCAGGCTTTTGGTTGTTTTCTATTTTGCCTGTAACACAAGGGAGAATATTCTATTCTACATATTTATAAACCAAATTCAGATTTATTCAAATTCAAAGAATCTATTATATCAATATTAGTTGACTTAATGTCTCCATATGCTTATTGCCTAAAGAACCATGACTTACCCTGATGTTATTTGTCATTAACAAAGCCTAGGGAATGGAAACAAAGTATCTTGTCATGATATTTTTGTACATAATAATTCACTAACATGTAGGTGAGTTGAGGTTGTTAAATGCAATATTAGTATGACAGAAATAAACTTCAAAATTATTTTAAGTTAGTATCATCATCTAATTCAGTTAAAATCATCATCATCTAATTTCTATGCTATTTTACGCATAACTATGCAGCTATACACATGTTGTTATATGAGGCAGATAAAAGTATTTGTACTATGATACCACTAATGTCAGAAATTTAAGAAGAAAGAAATATCAGTCTCATTCATCATTCTAGTGTCTTCATTTAAACAATATCACTGAATGCTTACTGGCACTCTACTTACTCATTCAGCAATTCATATCAGCGCTAGGCCAGTAGCTGAGAAAACAAGATGAGCAAAACAGACTTGATCCTAGGGACGAAAGTCTAGTAGTCTCAAAAAAAAAGGCAATGCAGTAATCAAATTGGAAGTGGTATTTGAATAGGCACCTGAAAATGACAAAACAGTAATTGTGAGAGTTAATGTGGTAGACGAGGTTGCTCTAGGTATGAAGAAAAGCATGTAAAAGGCCAGGAAGCAAAACTGGCATGAATTTCAGTGCACAGCACTGAAAGAAGCTGTGTATCTGGGACTGAGTGAGAGCAAGAGGGCATGGGACCACAGTTGACTCCAGAGGCAGCTGCCTCCACTACAAGGCCCTGTGGATATGAACAGGAAGGAGGCCTGGCCCAAGTCCTCTCCCCAATTCTGGGAAATTTGGTAGGTTAGTAACAACTTTAAACAGAATACCAGAAACAATTTAGGTTCTGAGAGGGTAGCTAGTGCAGGAATTCTACTTGAAATTGTAAAATGCAGGGAGAGATGAAGAGAGAAACCCAAGCCAAAGTCATTGTGGGGAAGCCAAAACTTAGGAGTCCAGATACCAAATCATCAATACTGCAAAGATGACATTTAGATAAAAATATCAGACTGAATACATATATCTACCTATCCTTTCTCTCTCAAATACCTTAGCCTACAGTTTTTCAACTTTTTTCACTTATAAAGAATAAATGTGCTGAAAAACAAACAAAAAACAATTGTACCATCAGCAGACTAGAAATTTGAGGAAGAAAGAAAATGGATAAAAATTAAAGGGAAATAAGAGCCAATAAAACAAATAAATAAATAAACAGAAACCCCACCCATCCTAAAACACAAACAGGAAAAAAGTACTTGAATAGATTTGTATTTTATAAGCAAAAATTGTTTATAATCAAAATTACCATTGAACAGGGGGAGGAGCTTTATTTTCACTGTACTCTTTTATAATTTAAAATGTGGTACAAAAAAAAAAAATGTGGTTCATTACACATGTCCTGGGTGGGGAACAGTTTTAGAAGGCCAGGGTCTGCTACAGGGTTAGAACACCTGGAAAAACAGCTCTGGACAATTGATTTCCAACTGGTTCATTCTTAGTAAGCACTCAGGAATGTGCAGGGTGGTCACGAGTTAGTATGCATCTGGTGAACACTACACACATAACTGAAGTTGCCCAAACAGTTGCGAGTGATCAAGAGGAAGTAAAAACCTCTAAGCACTGGTAAAAGAGACCTAAAAACCTTAAGAGTTCTCTCTGTCAACAGGCAGTACTACCAGCAGCCAGGCCAGCTTCCCTGGCAACATGAAATTGCTATTATGCCTTTTGCCCTGCAGAGCTGTCTGGATGTAGCAACAGAGATCTTTCTTATGTCCATTTAAGGAAGTTGTGTTATACACCTAAGGCTTTGCTGTCTCCCAGTCAACACAATTGTCTTTATAAAAACTGTACAATAACCTATATTTAAAAAAAAAAAAAGAATAAAAATTATCCTTGAAAATCTCTTGAGAAGGCAATCAAAATATCTCTTAAGTATCCAGCATAAGTGATTTTTCCTTAACAGTGGAACAGAATAATATTTCTTAGGTTAAACACCTGAAAATGTTTGGCTTACATTTAGAAGTTATGCTTAAGGGACAAAACTATATCTTTAATCATTATTGTCATACTAAATGTGAATGCTTTTACTGCAAGAAGCATGTGAATGCCAGCTACAATGGAAAGAACAGCAGATTTGCTCATTCTGGGACAAAACAGAATAGAATGACAGGCAAAATCATCTGCCATATTTTAAAAATTGTTTTTCTTTATGCTTCTCCATGATATAATTAAATTATAAAAAATTAAGTATGAATGTAACATAAATTTCAACTATGTAAAAATAATATCCATTCTAGATATACTCTAAGCTGAGAGACAACAAAAATTAAGAGTGGCTTTGGCACAACTGTGATAGTAATTCATTAAACTGTGGTCTTTGGATAAGCTACATGAGTCAGAGCTTTTCCTCTTCCTCTGAAAGTAGTAAAGGGTAGTTACAGCTGTTTGAACTCCCTCCAAAAGCAAACAACCTGCCTGGAGCATTAGTATGAGGCATGCTGGAGCTGGAGAAAGAAGAGCAATGAAGTTACTTCAAACCTCCATTTGACAAGAGAGAAAAAAAGAGGAAAAAGGGAATAGCTAAATCAGCCATTTCTTTCTGGTACAAAATTTTAAAATATTGTTCTCAAAGGTGCATTTTCTGATGCAAGAAGAGCTCATTGGAACCAGAAAAGTGGTGAAGAATGCCAGATAATTTAAGATCGCAAAGAATGAGAGAGAACCCTGTCCTCACATCCAAAATTAAACTATTCACAGACTCTGTCTAGTCACACCTCTTACCCAGTCCCCAAAGAGCACTGGGAATCACTAAACATTTGGGAAAACAATTACTAAAAATCAACCTAAGGATGACTACTTAAACAAATAAGAAATATTATAAGTTAAAATATTTTTTTAGCAATGTTCCAGATACCTATTGCTGCATTAATAAATACCTCCCTTGTGGCTAAACACAATCATTTTACTATATTTCACCATTTCATGGGTCAGGGAATTGGGCAGGTCTCAGTGGGTGATTTTTCTATTCTTTGTGTCATCAACTGAGGTCACAAGATTATGCACAGCTAACAGATAAACTGATCTAGAGTTTCCAAGACGGATTTACTTACATGCCTACTACCTTGGTGGGGATGGCTAGAAGAATGGACTTAGCTGGCACTGTCAACCAGAGAACCTACAAGTTGCCTCTGAGGATGGCAGTCTCAGGGTGGTTAAATTTCTTACATGGTAGCCAGCTTACCTAGAGTAAAGATTCCAAGAAACCTAGGTGGAAGCCACGAAGAATCTTAGGATCTAGTCCTGAAAATCCACTTCTGCCCACATTCTAACAGTAAAGCCAAACTAAGGCCAAGCCAGATTCAAAGGTAGAGAATTAGATTCTACCTCTCAATGGGAGGAACAGCAAAGACTCTGTGACCATGTTGAATCTACCACAGATGGACAGTTTTCACTTATGGCCATGATGGAATAACTAGTACCAGAAAAACCCTCCTGCAGGAAACAACTAGAAAACTGGAAAAACAAATGAAACAATAGTCTTCAGACAATGGACAAAGGGCATGAAAGATTATAATCTCTGAGAAACAAAAAAACAAAAAAAATGAGGCGACTCCAACTATCACCTGGCTTTCTGCCGGGAGGCATTTCTCAGTAATCAGTTCCTAGAGAGAAAACCCAAACAGAGCCCAATGATGTTGATGAGCTAAGAAGACAGAGATTGACTTTTAGGAAGGCTGAGGTGACTGACAATTGCAGAACAGAGCACAAAAGAAAAAAGGAAAAGAAAAACTTGATCAGTTGCAAAGGAAAACTTTGCTAAATACACAAAGCATTAGATAGAGGTCCCAGGAACACCATGCCTTCTGAAGGAGGGCTAAATTAACTTTTGAGCAGTGCTTCCCAACTGGGCATGGTTTGCCTGCCAGGCAACATTTAGTAATATGTAGAGATAAATTTAATTGTCACAATTGTTAGCAGAGGGCTGCTATTACATCCAATGGATAAAGGCGAAGGGTGCTGCTAAAAATCATACAATGCACAAGACAGTTTTATTAAATATATACACACACACACACACACACACACACACACACACACCAATAGGCCTGAGATTGAGAAACCCTGATTAGAGTAAGACTACTTTAGATCTGACCTAATACAACCAGTAAATTAATTTAGCATAGTCACAAAATAAAAGATCAATATGTAAAATTAACTTATATGTACTGGCAACAAATACTTGGAAAATAAAACATACATAATACCATTTCAGATAGCATCAAAACACAAAAACACTTAACAAAGTATATGTACTGCTATTTGCAACAACACAGCTGAATCATAAAGACATGGTTAGCAAAAAAGCAAACCATACAAGACTATATATTATATGGTTCTATCTATATGAAACTCCAGAATATGCAAAACTAATCTATAATTGTAAATTTTAGATCAATAGTTACTTGGTGTGAGGAAAATGGGGGAGTACTCACTGCACCGAGGCACAAGGAAACTTGGAGGTGGTGAAAGTTTTATTTTCTTATTTCGAAAAGTAAAGTTTCTATATAAATGAGTGTATGTGTTTGTCAAAACCCATCAAACTACTTAAAATAAAATAATTTTGTTGTATGCACATTATACCACTATAATGATGTTTTTACAATAAAACCTTGATATTATAAATGAAAAAAAAATGTCCCCCTGAAATTAAAAGTTCAATAGGTGGGATAAATATAAAATAGAACTGAAGATCAAGTCAGTGAGCTGAAATAGCAAAAGTAATATGTCTTAGCTCAAAGGGACATAGCAATAGCAAGTGTTATCAAGGAGTCGCATAATTAGGATAACCAAAAAGTTTCAGGAGCTGTGAACAGGAAGCAACTCTATAAAAAAAAAAAATAGAAATAATGGGGAATTTTCTGGTGAAAAACCTTCTTCCCAGAGCTGAAGAAGGTCAAGTGGCTTCACACTACAAGTTCCATTGGCTATGGAGAACTCATGAGAAAATTTTTTTTAAAAAATTTCTTTAAGACCCACACAAATACTGGTGACCTTTCAGGATTCTCAGGAAAACAAGAAAATTATAAAACCATTTAGACATGAAATGCTCTACAAAGAAACAAGGATTGATTAGAATCAGATTTTACATTGGCAACACTGATTGTTAGAAGACAATAAAGTAGTCTTTAATATTCTGAAGGAAAAAAAGTCATTTATTAGTCTAAAATTTTGAGCCAAGTCAAACCAGCATTTACTTATGAGGGTAAAACAAAGATATTTTCAGACATATGAAAACTCAGAAAACTCAGAAAATTCATTCTCCTAAGATTTTTCTTGAAACACCTCAGATCTGTCCACTTGTTTCCATCTCTACTTGGTTTACTGCTGTTCTGCGTCTCTGCCTCTGGTCTTGCCCCCTCCCATTGCTTTTTTTTTCCATTTGCACTCATCTCCAACCATTCTCTTTTCTCTCCAGTTACTTCTGGTCTCCTGAGAGCACTTCCTCCCCTCCCATTTCTCTCTGGACTATCATCTCTAAGTTTCTAAAATGTATCATGTTCCTTACTGATTTTCTCTGCTGGGATGCTCTTCTGGCTCATTCCTCATCTTCCTTCATTATTCTTATTCTTATTCTTGACATGATTTCCTCAGAAAAGTATGCCATGGCCCTCCACCCTCATCCCTGCCCCTTCATCAGATTGATTTTTGACTCTTATTATTGACTCTAACACCACCTGCACTCTTACTTAGAATTGGAGCAGTTGCATTATACAGCTATAACTAAATATATATTACTATAATTATTTATTTAACAATAATAAACTATAAATATAGTTTTGTTTTACCTATAGCTCTGTGGATGAGAATGCTGTATGTCCCCGAAATTTGTTCTCCACTTCTCTAGTAACTGACTAGATTTTCCGGTCTCCCTTGGCTATGTGGCTAAGTTCTGGCTAACGGGTTATGAGTAGAAACAACATGTGCAACTTGTAGGCTGTGCTCTTAAAGGAAACAGGTTTGATCTTCACTTCTCCATTTCACCTTCCTGCTGGCTAATAAGCCATCATAAGCCTTACTAAGGAGAGAGGATCAATAAGGCAGAAACAAGTGACTCTGAGGGCCCACCTCATATTGGTACTAGGATGATATTCTTAGACTGTTACATGAATGAAAGAAGAAAACTACTCCAGATTAGATTGCCAGATGCCAGCCCCCTCCTGAAATATACTACCTCCTCCCCAAAGAAAGAACTCTAGAATTGCCTCTTGTTTCACTATTAATTTCTCATATGCCTTTTCCTTTCACTTGTGGGAACCATAAATATTTATTATATTCAATGATCTATTTATACAACCTTTCATTTTTTTATTATCCAGTTATCTAGATGCCCTCTACAAGACCCAGTTCTTCCACATTATCAATCTTAAATTATGAGAAAAGGAGACATAACTGTGAAATACCTTCTTCTTATGAATTATATCTAGAGTTCTAAACATGTCCTCACCTCCAGAAGAGATAGGATATCCATGCTAAAACAAGCAAGATTCAACTCAGTATGGGAAGGTCTTATTATATCTTGAGTTTCAAGGGATATTGGCAAGGACTACCTCACACATAGATGTGGCAGGCAGTAGTACAAGTGTAAATATATACAGATGAATGCAGTAGCCTCATAATTGATCTACCTATTTCCACTATGAACCTCTCTGCCAAAACAATCTTTCTAAATATGTCTGCCAAAACAATCTTTCTAAAATAAAAATCTGATATCACTTCCCCTGCTCAGAAGTATTCACTGGATTTTCATTGCTCTTAGGATAAACACCAAAATACTTAATGTGGCTTGCAAGTCCCTTAGCATTCTCTACTTGTTTCTCTAACCTTCTCATGCCTCCCTCTCCCTTGCTCTCTGAGTGACAGACACATTTGCTTTTTTCTTCAGTTCCCTCCAAAGCACCATTTCCTTCCCCCTAAGAGCCTTCACGCAGGTTGTTCTTTTTGCTTGAAATATCCTTCCCCCACTCCTCATACCTCCCTTGACTTACTTAACTACTGCTCAAAGGTCACATTTTTAGGAAAGCAAGCCTTGCCTGAATCTTCACTTATTCACATTTCCTACTCTATACATTTATACTCTTATACTTTTTATAGAACTTAGGGAATTATAATTAATTATCTGTGTATTTGTAAGCATATCTGATTCAAATATATCTCCTTTATTGGCCACGAGGCTCATGATAGCAAGGACCATGTCTATTTTGCACACCACTGTATCTCATGGCTTATAGGAATACTTAATAAACATTGGTTAAATAAAATGAACAAATTAATGAATATGACTTACAATGTAAGGGTAAGAGGCACCCCTGCCTCATTTCCATCAGCCTGCTATTAGGGCCTGTAATTCTCTCTACTGTTTAATTTAATGAAGCAACATAGACTGGGAAATTTATGAAGAGTTTCTGGAATTTGATTGTTGACTCTGAAATATATGCTTATCAGGCATTTTTCCATCTGTAACTACCACCTAGAAGCAACATGAGAGAGCAGTGCCCTTGTGGAAATTTAAGGCAAAGCCCTAAGTAGTTATGTACATAATGTTCTGAGGCACATACTCAAATGTGAAAGGGGAAAAGGAGGCTTCCAGGAGGAGTGGTAGCATGGTGTGGTGGTTATGAGCTCAGACTTTCCAGCCTGACTCTGGTTTTGAATCTCTGTCCCATTATTTATGAGCTATTACTCATAGGCAGTCTTCTCAACTGTAAAATAGAGCTAAATATTATGTGCCTCATAAGCTTTTGAGGATTCAATGAGTTAGTATTAGCAAAGTGCTTAGTAGAGTGCCTAGCAGAGGACAAGAGCTATGCAAGTATTTGCAGGTAAAACATGTTACATGGTAAATGCTATTCCCAGAGAGATAAAAACAACAACAACAACAACAACAAAAACAAAAACATTACTAATCATAATGTCAAGTATATACAAAGGCAACTTCAGAGGAGGGAGGTCAGATTTGCCCTCTTCTGATCATCTTCAACACATTGCTTTGAGTTAAAGAATGGTGACACTTAGAGTTTCTTGTTATATATATAGACATCTTCCAGGAACTGTAAACAGGGAGCCATTTTACTACATCTAATCGCCTTAGCAAGTTCCAAGTTCAAGGCCTAGGATGATTCATTTTAAAAAACATTTTGGATGGAAGCAGTTAATTTAATCTAGCAAATAAGTACTGCAAATGGCAGACTGGCTAGCTGTTTCCCAGTCCTCGTGCTCTTGCCCTCCTTGGCACACCGAGGCCTGTATGCCCCAGGCTGCTTGCTTCTAGGAAAGCTCTCCCCAGTAAATTGTGTGTCACTTTTAGGCCATGGCAGTTAAAAGCAGGTGTTCACTCTCTTTACCCCTTATCTGAGGATCTGCTGGAAGATTCTGACCTCCTGCCTAGAGTAGAACTTCCACCTCCTTCCTTTAATTTCAATCTAAATTTCCTCTTCATTATATGAGTTTAAGTTGGAGCCTAGGAGTTTTTTTCAATGGGGCTTCATTACTGAGAAGCATGATGAATGGTTTTGTATTTAAAACTAGCTTTGCTATTGAAGTTATGGATTCATTTTAGAATGTTATACAAGAAAGAAATAGTGTTAAGCCAGTGACATTTGGGGCCATTTGTTATGGCAGTTAGCCGTACTATGACTAACACTCAAGAAATGGGCCAGGCACTCTGAGCAATTTATCTAACTCAGTTTCAACTGAGGTTTCCACATTCACTGTAATCCAGATATGTTCAAGTCTCAAGTCCTCTCCCAAGATTACTGTAATGTCTGAAGTTGTATTCTTACACTCAACTCTGGCATAGATCTCTTGGTTCTGCAGAATTAGTAAGAGCTTATTTATGCCATTTCTCAAGTGTTTTCTCTATTCCCAGCAGCATCAACTAAACATGAAATGCAACCTTTACTCGATTTCTACCTCCCCTGCCTCCCTGCAAATTCCATTCTCACAAAGCTTTTGTTATTCAGTTGACTTTATTGAATGTGAGAATGCAGTGAGACAGTGTGGAGTTTACTTTGTATCATCCTTGAACTTCAAAGAGAACTCATTTATACTTAGGAGTCCTTTTCTCGACTCCACTCAATAAAATTACAAGAGATAATCCTCAACCTCCTGGAATCCCTTTTTCTTCTTAACCCTCTTTTTTAGATTGTTACTAACTTGAGAACACCAACTTTTTCTCCATGTAGTATATAAGTCATCAGTTTTAATTTAACAAAATTCACTCCTAAACTCAAACTCATTCCTAGGTGCTTCTTTGCAATGCTAAATCTATTAATGTCATCTTCCTGCACGAGGACATTTTGTGTTTCAGAATCCTTTTCACAAAGACACAGAAAGTACACAATTGCTCCTACAGGAGGTATATGGTCCCATGGAAAACATAAGACAACTACCCAAATAATTATAAATCAGAATAGATTATTAAATCTCACCAACCAGGCTACTTCTTTGACACCCCACAGGAATCTGCAGAAAAAGGAGCAAAGCTGGCATGGTTTCTCTCTATTCCATCTACTAACAAAGATCTCTGAGCTTTGGGGGAATTAAAAACCTTTTACCCCTCACAAAAGGGGAAGGACCTTTGGTCTACTTTTTAATTTCATGTCAGTCTTCTCTTCCCCCATGGAGAGAGAATTAAATCCTAATTCTCTATTCCAGTCCCTCAAATAGTAAATTGAGGCTATAAAGACAATTCCAATTCAAGGTTCCTTTTTGTTATGAAAGCTTAAATTGCAGCCCTGGAGTTATTTTAACGATACTTTCTTTGCTGAACAATATTATGAATGATTTTATATTTAACACTAGGTTTGTTATTAAAGCTATAGATAAGTGGCCCTCAGTAATAGTAACCTTTGGTGCTTCAGTTCTGGGCTATTACATTTTAAGTAAAGTGCAATGTAGAAAACAGCTTAGCTCCTTAGAAGTCTAGAATAGTTTGATTTCATCATACTATTGATTCTGGGTCAAATGGTTTATAGCATTAGAGCTATAAATTGGAGTTAGAGTGCAGAAGAGAATATTGAGCAATTATAATCATCCATTGCAGGTCTGATATTTGATATAAAGCGTTAATTCATTTTCATTGTTAGATATCCACTGAAAATATAGATAATCTCTTAGTAGTCTGATTAGAATTTTATTAGAATCTCATGGTTAAATGTATATTAATTGATAAATTGAAGTAAAGCTTTTTTTACTTACGATGATGTATTTTTAGGTCTCAAAATCTTTGTTTTCTCTTTTGTCCTTTAAACATTAATAGATATAATCTTCATTTTACTGTCATCATAAAGAAAAGTTAAATTCCATTACTATTTATTTTTAAAATATAACATAGACTCTAAGTTTTCTCTCTGAATAACTCATTTTATTCCTTTTATGTGGAAATTATAAAGATTAATAAACTGAGGTGAATTAGAGATATTTTATCTGCATTTATTTAAGAATAAAAAATGAAAATACTATATGATTTCGAAGTCTTCTATAGTAGTTCTATTGAATTGATATTCAAAAATAGCTGAAAACAGATCTTAGATAAACCTTGTATTCTAAATTATAATCGATTGGCTGACTGTACCTTTGAATCAGTATGTTTTACTCTCCCAGAAACAGCTGCATTTCAATATATCTTTTATGTTAGCACATTCCCCATAGAGATAGAGAGTTGCACTTGTCAACTGTGTGTATATATTTCTAGCATCTATAAGACTATCTGAAATAAAATAATAGATTTTCAGAACTGCAAGTGACTCTGGACTCTTCAATTGCAATCTAAATAGCCCACTTGCCATTTGTCAGATGGCATCTGTTTGAATACTTAGAAAAATTTTACTAATCAGTCTTTGAAAAAGAGTAAGATATAACTGTTTAAAGCCAACATTTTAATAAATTAAATAGGTGAGTGAATAAGTAGTAACAGAAGTAAGATTATTTTATTATCTTGGTTTTAATGATTCAAGAGTTTTGTTTTTTAACTTAATCCCCCTTTGCTTTCCCTGTGCTATCACACACAAATGCTTGGGCTGCAGAGAAAACTGCATGGGTCTCTGGCGTGATGTAAAGGGGAGCAAAAAGGATGAATGAAGGAGTTCCAGCAGAAGAGAGGCCTTGAGGGGTAACCTGGTCTATTGTGTCTTAGCCTGCAATGTATCAGAAGTACTTAGGGAATTTTTGAAAATACATATTTCTAAGTCTTACCCTAGAGATCTATATTTAATAGCGATAAGTCAAAATCCAGTTATATATTAAATTTCTCAGGTAATTCAGATGATCAGTTGACATAGTGCACCTCTATTTTAGCACAGTCTACCCCACTCCCTTCTACAGAGTATCTGAAAATGGCTTTTACAAAGTTAATTAGTAATAAGAATTGAGTTTAAATACAACTATCCATGTCCTATGGATAAGTATTATTTTAATTAGTAACCAGAATTGAGGTTTGATCCATATCCCATGGATTCCTATATCCATGTTTCTTCAATGCTACTGTGCTTGAGAAAGAGAAGAGTGAAGGGACCATGGGCTGAATAGTGAGAACAGAAGGCCTAACTGCATCATTTTACCTTGGATAATCCTGATATCTGTTCTGAAGAATTTGAGTCAGCAATTCCACTAGTATTAATTATGATAGTGGAGAGATTTCCATTAAAGATGGAGGAATAGGTAAACCCTGTGCTTGCCTCCTGTCACAACCACATTAAATTTACAACTAAACAACAGAACAATCATCATTGAGAATTGCTTGAGGTCTAGCTGAACATAAGTCCTACGACTAAGCATATACAGAAGAAGGACCCTTGAGGCTGGTAGGCAGGGTAGAGACATGAAAGGGCTGGTCCCATACCCATGTGTGGCGGTTAAATATCAGGAGAGATATCTCAGTGGCAGAGGTTCCCCCAGAGGAGCAAGGGATCCTAGTCCCACACCAGGATCCCAGCCCAGGGTTCCAATGCCAGGAATAAAAGTCTCCACAACTTCCAGCTGTGAAAACCAGCAGAGATTGTGGCAGACTGAAAAAAATAGCAGCAGAAGTCACAAATGTTTTCCTAAAAAGGCCTGCATAGAAACTTACTTGCTGAAAGACTCATTTGCTTTGAGCTCCAGCACTGGGGCAGCTGCTCTAGGGGCACCAGGGGCATATAGAAAGGAAATGAATTGTCTGGTTTCAGGGGAATGGCTGAAGGGACAACTTTCTCTTAGCATGAGTAGAAGCCAAATGCAGATTGTTTGGTAGTTTATGACAGGTGGCCCTAGGCAGGGCACAGGCTGCAGTTGAACTTGGCCTGTGGCAGAGCCCCCAGATACCCTGGGGGCTGGCACACCCAATAGCCATCTTCAGAATGAGCCAGAGCATCACCCAGGGCTGCATCCAAGGACAATACACCCAACAGATTGGGCAGGCACCAGACCTCTACTAAAATGAATCCTGCTCTACAGGATCAACCTCTCACTGATCAGTTCTCACGGTCAATCAGCACAAAGGTCATTTTTTCTCATTAGGAAGCAAACAGCAACCAAAGTTCAACTTAACAGAAGGGCACACATAAACTATATAAGGGACATACCTGGAACACCCAGCTCAGATGATGAGGGAAGACTGTGCCACTTGGACCCTCAGGACACCTATTATATAAGGCCACTCCACTAAGACCAGGAAACATAGCATCCCTACCTAATATGTAGAATCAAATACAGAGAGACAGTCAAAATGGGAGACAGAAAAGCATGTCCCAAAGGAAAAAAAAAAAAAACAGAAGAAAGCTCCAGAAAAACTAAACAAAATGGAGACAAGCAATCTACTAGATGCAGGGTTCAAAGTCTAGTTATAAGAATGCTCAATGAGCTCAGGGAAAGAGTAGATGAACTCAATGAGAACTTTAACAAAGAAATAGAAAACATAAAAATGGAGATAGAAAATATAAAAAATAACCAGTCAGAAATGAAGAATACAATAAATGAAATGAAGAATATATTATAGAGAATCAACACCAGATTAGATGAACCGGAGGATTAAATCAGCAATTTTGAATATAAAGTAGGAGAAAACAATCAGGACAATGACAAGAAAAAAAAGAATCCAAAAAAAATGAGGATAGTTTAAGGGACCTCTGGGACAACATCATGCTTGCCAATATTTGCATCATAGAGGTACCAGAAGGAGAAGAGAGAGAGCAAGAAATTGAAAACTTATTTGAAGAAATAATGATAGAAAACTTTCTAAATCTGACAAAAGAAACAGACATACAAACTCATAAAATGCAGAGTCCCAAACAAGATGAAACCAAAGAGGCTCACCCCAAGACACATCATAATTAAAATGCCAAAGGTTAAAGACAAAGAGAGAATCTTAAAAGCAGCAAGAGAAAAGCAGTTTGTTACCTACAAGGGAGGTCCAATAAGGCTATCAGCTGATTTCTCAACAGGAACTTTGCAACCCAGAAGGGATTGGCAAGACTATTTAAAGTCATGACCAAAATTACTCTACCCAGCAAAGCTATCAATCGAAAAACAAAGAACTTTCCAGACAAGAAAAAGCTGCAGCTCATCACCACTAAACCAGTATACAAAAAATGTTAGAGGGATTTCTTTAAGAAGAAAAAAAAGATAAAAAATATGAATAATTAAATGGCAATAACTGTACAATTACTTTAATGGATTAAATACTACAATAAAAAAATAGGGTGTCTGAATGGATAAGACTATAAGACCCTTACATATACTGCCTACAACAGATTCACTTCACATAGAAAGACACACACAGTGTTAAAGTAAAGAGATAGAAAAAGATATATCATGAAAATGAAATAAACCAAACAAAAGCTGGGGTAGCAATACTTATACCAAACAAAATAGACTTTAAAATAAAGACTATAACAAGAGACAAAGAAGGACCCAGTGATCCCACTTCTGGGTATTTATCTGAGTAAACCCCAAATACTGCTTCAAAGGGAAATGTGAATCTATATTATGTTCATTTCAGCATTATTTATAATAGCCAAGATATAGAGGCAACCTAGGTGTCTATCAATGGATGAATGGTTAAAGAAGAGGTGAGATGCACACACACACACACACACACACACACACACTGTGGAATATTACTCAGCCATAAAAAAGGACAAAATCTTGCCATCTGCAACAAAATGAATGGACTTAGAGAGTACTGAACTCAGTGTATTAAGCCAGACAGAGAAAGACAAATGCGATTTGATTTTATTTACCTGTGAAATCCAAAGAACAAAATAAACAAGCAAACAAAACAGAAAGAAACTTATACAGAGAACATTTTGATAGTTGCCAGATGGGAGCAGGTTGAGGAGTGAGTGAAAAGGGAAAGGGATTAATAAGTACAAATTGGTAGTTAGAAAATAGTCATAGGTTGTATAGTATAAGGAATATAGTCAATAATATTGTGATAACTATATACAATGTCAGTTGGGTACTACATTTATTAAGGGGATCACTTTATATAATCACCATGTTGTATATCTGAAACTGATATAATATTGTATGTCAACTATAACAAAAAATTTTTTAAAAATTTAATTATCATAGTGGAAAATTATAAACAACTTAATTGACCAACAATAGGATATTTGATACATAAATTATAGTACATAATTATAGTACAAGGAAAATATATGGCCCTGAACAAAAATGATGTAGATATAAACTTTAGACATGGAAATATATTCTCAATATGTATATATACACAGAAAAAAAAATCTGAGTAATATATATCACAACATTGACAGTGGCTTTCTCAGGGAACAGTTTTCTCACTCAGTGGCAGTGAGATCACAGGAATCTTTTCAAAAGCTTGTTAACCATTTTTTACATATCTTATCAACAATCACATATTGGTAATAATCAACATAGACATACAACACACAGATCTGGAAGTGTTATGGCTTTGGAGGCACCATGTTACAGTTCTGTGATTCTGTTGAACCAAGGTTGAGCCCAAACAAGAGTAAAGATAATGAGGTTGCAGGTTTTTAACTTGATATACTTTTCTGTGGGCGTTGTGTGTGTGTCATATAAAACTGAAATAATGTGTGTATTTGTGTATTTGTTGAAGGTATGTGTTTGTGTGAAGACTCTTTCATAGTTCTTAGCATTTAAATGTTTGCATCACAATAAATGTTTCCCTTTCCCTTAGGGAGGTGACTCACATTTTAGAAGGGGCTATAATACAAATGTATAGCAGTTTGTTATACAAGGAAATAAATGAGAATCTGTAATTGAGTTAATATTAGATCGACAGTTTCACCAAAGACTTTGCCTTCTACTATGTTTATTAATAACCTAACTATAGTGGTATATGAAGGAAGTAGTGTGTATTTACAGAGAAAATATTGAAACCTCCATTGAAGATAAGGTTATACAATCTAGCAATAAAAAATGTGTGCATGTGTAATATATTACTATCTTCTCCTTGTTGACTGCAGCTCTCGTAAGTCAAAGGTGGTTATTTCTTCTGTAAGACAGGGTTGTGATGGAAAGAGCATTTGCTGATTATATGATTCTAATCTTGTCCTGCTACTGACTTGTTCTGCGATCTTGAGTAACAGATACATGTGAAGTTCAGGGTTCAAAACAAATATAACACCCTCTATAGAAAGTCTCTCATTTTGTGTGTATATCTGAGTATAAATGTGTGTGTATCTACACAATTGTAACATATGTTTATATATACAATATGTATCTATAAGCTAAACATAAAGTTCTTATATTCTTATGCTAAGAATTTCAAAGTCCATAAACTAGACTTATCACTCTTTTACAGGTCATTTAAAAATAGATTATCTTTTGTTAAGTCAGATGCCCTGGAACATTAAATATTAAACATTAAAAACAGAGGGATGACAGCACAAAGTACTTTTCATAATCCCTGCTTCTTACTGCCTTAGGATTTATCTGCTAGTTTTCTAATAGTGAGTTCACCTTGCTGAGGCATGAGGCAAATGCTAGGCTGAAGGTGTCATTGGTGATGTTGGCTCCATGTTTTGAGAGTACAGCTCTATATACCCTAAAGGCTCCTTGGGTATATTCCAAGGCCATGGTCCCAATAATGAAAATATTTGTTGAATGTTTACTATTTGTCAAGCCCTGTGCTAAATATTTTACATGCATTAACTCATTTACTCTTATTTTTATTGATGAGGAAATTAGGCACTGAGAGGTTAATTAACTTGTCTAAGTACTCAGCTAGTGAGAGGCAGAGCCAGGATTCATATTTAGGGCATCTGACTCTAGAACCACACCCTTAATGATTCCTTGCACAGCTTTCTCTGTGGGATTATTGCCAAGCTCCACAAGGAAACAGGCTGGATCTCTTGTATTCTCATTTTATTCACCCTAGTTCTGGGTATATATTCAATAAATACACCTAAATCATAAATAAATAATATCAGTGTTCCTCAAATCAGCTGCAAGGTATTTTACAAATGATTTGTTTCAAATAATAAGGTACCAAAGTTTCAAACTGTCAACTTAAAAAAAAAATAAAATAGAATCAAAGTTGAGTGGGAAATGGTGTCACTTTTAACTCATTTGCCTTTTGATGTCATAATAAACAAGCCCAAATATCTCAGTGGCTTAATATCTAAGTGTTTATTTTTCACTTACAACATGCCAACTGTTGGTTGAGCAAGTCTGCAGGGTAGCTGTCTTCCACACAGTGTCTCAGTACGCAGGCTGTTTTCATGTGGCCTCACCATCCCAATGTAGGTAGGGCTCAAAAAGGAAGCTGCAAGGTCAACCTGAAGTGACAATGTAAATGACATGCCACTTCTACTCAGAAGTTATTGGTCAGAACTATGGGGTCAGGTATATGGCCCCAACTACCTATATGAAATCTGATAAGTGCAGTCTTCTGTATAGTCAGGAGAGGACTGAATATAGGCAAGCCCTAGTACTGTCTTCCATAGAGAGAAAGGAATGGGTATGTAGTAGGTGTTGGAATTGCTCACAACATTAGAAAGGCCTGTTGAAATGTGTCATGCTGACCAGTGTTGCCTTAGGCGCAAGAGAGAAATAAGAAGTGAAAAGGCATAATTTAAAAGGTGCAGGGAGAAGATACTATCATATTTCCTTTCTGCTCAAGAGCTGGAGAATTTGTACACAGTTTGTCATATACACATACAGAATGAAGAAAATTACCTCACCATGAACAAACAAAGTATTTTAATGGGTTAAAGAGATAACTATAAAAAGAAAATCTATAAAAGTATTTGCAAACATGCAGGAGAGTAAGATTATTGCTTTAGACTATAGAAGCCCATCTTAAGCAAGACACACTACAAAACCTATAGAGGAAAAAGACTGATTTTTAACTACATAAAAATGTAAAATGTAAAGCCTTTTTTTTTTTTTTGACAGAAGACAAGCAAAGTTGAAAGAAAATTGATAGACTGGGAGAATATATTTTAAATTTGTCCAACAGAAAAAAAAAAAAGACTTAAAAATCAAAATCTATAAGGAATCCTAATACCAAATGAGAACAGACACATTACTCTAAGATGATTTTAAAAGCATTTAATTATCCAACATAATTATAGCTTCAGCCCATTTATATTTTTATTCTTACTGAAATGCCAACTGTCTTGGATCATAGGTAAGTGATAGCATTAAAAAATATATATATCTAGTCTGATAGTCAACAGCTTTTATTATGTAAAAATACTTTGATATCTGCTTAAGTTCCTGTTTTACATTGCTTACAATCAAAAATTAAAATGAAAGAAAAGTCAAGGCATAAAAGTATGTTAATGAGAGCTTTTTTCTACTCTTAGTAGTTCCCTATCTTCTCTGGTGAGCAGGGTGGTATGAGCATATCCTTACACAAAGCATCTAAGAGTTTCTTCCTCCTAGAGACTGGAGGTTACTGGAAACCCTGATGACTTCACAGTTTTGACCCCAATGGGTTGAAATAACAAAAGCTGCTCATCTCTATCAACAGAGGAAAGAGCCAGGATGGCTGCCTTCCCTTCAGGGCCTTCCAAATATCTCACCAATACAACTAATCAGCAGAGGCCAAATTTTATCTGAAATCCTGCTAGTAATAAGATATGAGAAATGTTGTTCCTAGGTTTCTAGCCCCTGCAGGGGAGATATGAGTGTAAAATGGGCCAGGTATGTAGAGACAACATCTGGCCCATTTGTGTATTACCAAAGGAATATGAGTAGCTCTGTTTGACTAGAATTGAAGATTGAATATGTGTAGAGAAGACTGATTACTTGTCCGAGAGAGTTGGAGACAGGGGAGGAAAGGGAGAGAAAGCTAGACTTAAAGATAGAATGGGTTAAATGGATATTTACTAGAGATTGATTATGGTCCTTAACCAGTTACCTTACATCATTAAAGCAGTTATTTGGGACGGAGCTCTCCCGGATGTGATGGAAAGAATTTTCTGTGGCATGGGAGTGGAAAGAAAGGAAGAAGGTGGAGACTTAAAGAAGTAGAGAAGCCTCTTAAGAGACAATCTGAGGCATCCAAAAGTGAGGTGATGAAGGCTATGGATTAGGATAAAAGTGGTGAGAAAGGAGACAAAAAAAAAAAAAAAGGGCACATGTGAAATATATAGTTCCTATGTCCAGAAAGAGAACCTTGTCCCTAAGAATATTCCAGTGTCAAGCAGCAGCAGCACATCACCTGCCCGATCAGGGCCTCTGAGCCATCTCCCGGAGGAGCACTCAGCTAGTCGTGAGGAGCCTGCCCACAGCAACACCAAAGCCTCCAACCAACCCAACCAGCAAATCATCTTTTTCTAAGAAAGGATCCAGGTTTGCTTCTGTATTTTTGTCTTCTTTTCCAACTTCTTTGGAGTATTTATGCTAAATATGGAAATATGAGGAAAGATTAGCCAAGGAATTCTGTCATGTTCCCTCTCTTTCTCATTGCCTAAATAACTCCAGACTCTCATCTCAAACCCAGCAGTGCTAACTGCATTTTCTACTCAAACCCCACTGGGACACTGTTTCTGTCAGGCTAACTATACCATTCATTCATTCATTCATTCATTCACACACATGTTCTTTAGTCAACAAATATTTGTTGAGTAGCTACTCCATGCTGAGAATTTCAAAGTTAAAACAACAAGGATAACAACAAAAATCTCCATATCATGGAGCATACATCCTAGTAGGGAGAGGCAAACAAGAGGTAAAATGCAGAGCAAAGTAGAAGGAAAGTGCAGGGGAAAAAAATAGTGCAATGCCAATCTGCATAAAATTTTCTCTTTTTTTTTTTATTGCCTTTCCAAACCCAGCCTACTTTTCAAGATTCAGAGCAAATTTTCTTTCTACTCAGGGCCTTGTCTAAGCCCTTCAGCTCACAGCAGCTTCACCCTGTTCAATGCCTCTTATTGTCTATCTCACGTCTTTGTGTACTGTTCATGTGTACAATACTTTCCTCTTCTGAAAAGTGTCATATAGAATAGATGTGGTTATAAGTAAACCTAAGAGCTTGAGAATTTTTCTTTTATAGAAATCACATGACTTCTATAGCAAGATGATACTTTTTTTATAAAGTTCTAATTGATATAACTGAAGTAATGAAGTAAAACTTGAGAAAAAAGACATAATGATTTATATTGGAAAATCTGTAGATAGGTAATAAAAGGGAGGGGTGGAGTCAAGACTGGATTGAGACAGATTTGCAAGAGATGAAAAGGCCTTTGAAAGGAAGCCATGGGGACAGGAGAAGGCGTAGAAGGAATTTATCTAGAGTAGAACACTTTGAGAAGAACATGATGAGAGAAAAACTTAGGTAGAGCAGCATCTGAAGGTAAAATAAATTTTAATATTACCGTTCATGATAATGTTCTAAGAATCTGAATAATTATAACCAGAGCAATGCTGATCAAAGATATCCTTTGAACCAGTAATCCTCAAGTTTATTTGATTAAAAAAAATCTACTGCTGTGTTTTTTAAAAATATAAATTTCTGACTCTATCTCCAGACTAACTGAATTCAACTCTTTTGGGGACAATCAGATAATGTGTACTTCTGCTTAATATGTGTTCTAAGTGATTCTTTAATCTGGTAAGTTTGGAAAATACAGCTTGGCAAAGCCCATGGCAGTTGGTATCAGGCCTTACTATCTACAACAATTTCTGGTTGTCATTAGCTTTGAGAATAACCATAAATAACAATGGTCTAGATTGAGAATAATGCTGGCAAAGCTGGTATATCAGTTTATACTGGAAAACTGTGGTAGATGCTGTTGGTTGGCTCACCAAGAGTCATTCCAACTTTCTGGCCGTTTTCACTATAGGGTCTGAAAAAACTAAATACTCACTTTCCCAAGTACCCTTGCTGCTAGGCATGTCTGTGTGACACATACTGATTAATTAAACATAAATTGAAGTTTCCTGGTGACTTCTGGGAATACTTTTGTTTCCTTGTTCTAAAAGAAAGACGTGACTGGTACCACATCATCCTTTCTTTTAAGTTTTTCTGGCTGGAATCCAGGTATGATGCCTCGCTAAACACAGAACCATTTTAGGACTGAAGGAAACTAGTACAAAGGGCAAGCCAAGAAAGACAATGATCCTAATATTGTGAATCTGGATTCCTTGTTGTGAAGAAGGAGAAAGAGAAGCAGGAGGAGGAGGAGCAGAAGGGAGAGGAGGAGGAAGGGTAGAGGAAGTGATAGTGAAGGAGGTGATGGGGGAGGAGGACGAGGAGGTGGTGGAAGAGAAGGGGAAGGGGCGAGGATGGGGAAGATAAGTGGAAGACTTTTATTTTCAAAAGTTATTTTAAAAGTTGGTTTTCTGTTATTAGCAACTAAAGACATTCAGAATTGAATAAAAGAAAAAGTGGGGTAAGCCCAAGACTGAGAAAAGACAAGACCTCTTATCTCTAGAAATACACATGCATGCATGAAGGCAAGAGTGCAAGGCTATTGAACCCCAGAATCTGAGAGATCTAGAAAGGGACAGAACAAAGAAAGTTGATATTTATGCCTGTGCTGTTCTAATAAGAGGATATTTGCCCAGGACAAAATGAATTTGCCTTAAAAAGATATATGTTGTATAATAGGTGGAACAGCACCTGAAATAAAACTTGGGAGAAAACATACCCTTAATAAATTGAAAAATTGGCACAAGCAAGGTATAGTAGTAAAGGGGCTTCAGCTACCATGGCATCTGTTGGAGGACTAAAGGTAAAGCATATGATAAATAAATAACTTCTTTTTCTGAAAATTTCATCTCTCATAGTGTAAAGAAAATATCTAGATGAACTGCTATTTTGTATTTAATTCTAATCTAAATGAGAGAGAAAAGGAGAAAAACTAGTTGTGAAATCAATGTGGAGTTTGAGGAGAAAGTGCCCAAGTCACGTTGGATTGTGTGATAGCCAAAGATGCTTCTAGACCCCAGGAAATTGTATTTTAGGAAGTTGAAGGGGGAACACAGTTCAGATGCAAAGGCCTAAAATTGTAAAGGAAAGATGATTTTGAAAGCCTTTCAAAAATGAAATTTCCAACTCAACACATACTTATTGATGACAAGCAACATGGCACAATTTGTACAAGAAGCCATAATTCTTACTCTCAAAGAATTTATAGTCTGTGTAGGGAGGAAAATGAGATGAGCACTCAAATGCACAGCCACCATTTATTGAACATCTACTGTGAAAAACAATGATTAATAATTTACATATGATATTTAAAATATTTACTAATCCTATGCAAGGTAGATATTATCCTCAGTTAACAAACAGAGAGACTAAATGTTTAGACTGGTTAAATAAATCGCTCAAAGCCTCATAGCTCATAAGAAAACAAGCTCCAACCCCACTCCCCTTGCATTTATTGGATCAGCTTAATCCCAGGGGCCTAGTGAGGCAAAAGGAAGCTTTGCTCTCTTCTGCCTTCTCCCATGGATATTCAAGAAAACCAATAGTTCATTTACATGGATTTGGCACCTAAAACTAGCAGCTTTTAACAACTGATTACAGAGGAATAAAATTGGTACCATCTTTGAAATTGGAATATCCGCTAAACCTCTGGTATAATTCATTCCTTGAATGAAAAACTTACCACTATTCTTCTATGTTTAAAATCATTCTCCTATACTGTCAGGAACTTCTGTAAATCAGCACTTAAAATCCAACTGCTTAATGACAATGCATAAAAAAAGATTTATCTTAGCATGGATCTTAGCATTCTAAGAAATGTATAATTCTAAGATAGATATTTTAAAAAATAGATCAACTCTTTAATGTTGAAAATAACTTAGTTGCGCAATGTGTTTAGAAGCCTAAATGTTAAATAGATAAAAATTATAAGAGTTTTACTTTAAACATTTAGTGAATTATATAATAATCATTGAATAAATAAAATTCAAGACTTGGCCCATTATATACCAATTTTAGAATATATATATAGATATATATGTATATGTATACATATATATTTGTTTATATATATGTATACATATACATATATATATACATATATTAAAATTATATATAAATAAGTTATATATGTATATATAATTTCAGTTTGAATGAAACAAGTAAACACTTTCTATAGCAGTTAATCTCTGACTGAATTATTAGAAAATTAAATTTACACTACATACTTATTTACATATGTAAATTCAATTTCCATGTTTTAGTTAAAAATAATAAAACCAGTGAGGTCACCAGAGGTGACTTCAGTTAAAATACCAGCAAAAAGAGGTAGTTTCAGTCAAAAAACTTCACTGAATTAAGAGAGCCACATAACTATTACCTCTATATTCCTGGAACTGGAAAATACCCAATAAACTGAATATGAAGTTTACATTACAATTTTAATGTATACACCAGCTTTTCTGAACATTCAGGGGAAAGTTGTCCACGCTTTTCTTTTAGTGGCAAAAAGGATTACGTTTAGAAGTAAATAATAATGGAATCTAATTAATTCACATCTCTCTATATGCAGAGAAATTAGAAAAAAATAACAAAGCACAATTAATCAGTTATTTGCTTTGTGCAAAGACATACATATAGAGGATATTTCATTATCCTCCCATTACCCATAAGGTTGCCGTGTTGTTAGTAGGGCCAACTCTAGTGGCATGCTCCCTAGCCTGCTCCCTCTGGCCATGCCTTGTGTCCTGGCTCATTCCCAGTGAAGGAATGTATCTAGTTCTAACTGGTCCACTGCAAGAGGCACAAGGAACCTTAGTGTGCTGGTTGAGTGAGGACAATGTAGGTAACCCAAAAAAAGGTTTTCTTATGGGGGCATAGGAATGAATGTATAAATGTAACCTCACCTTGGCACTCCTAGGTGCTGTGCACTCTGAACAGCAAGATTTGAGGCTGCAGAGTACAAGGCCACATTGTTGGTGATTTGCTAGAGGGAGTGGGAAAGACCTACTCTTACACATAAATGTGTGCATCTCAGCCAGATGGCGTTTATATGGTCCTACTGGAGCTCAAGGAATAAAATCTTGTCTGCCAAAAATCTGGCCTCAAATAGACCCCTGGCCAATACTCTGTTGTGGCTCTGATAGAAAAAAATATTCAATAATTTGCTCTTGTCTCACCTCCTTATAGTCTTTCACCCCTGCCCTTGACCCTAATTACTCTTTGACCTAGAATCTCAGGGTGTTAGAAAGTGAAGGAACTTTTGAGGTCAAACTCAGCAGCCTTTTGCTTTCTGCATGATAAAACTGAAGCCACTTTGTGCTTTCTGTCCCACTTAATCTTTCTGGTATCTGCTCATGTTTTGCATCATTCACAAGCTCCTGGAAAACGAGCTAGAAATTCGCTCACTGAAAATCTTGTTCTGCCTAGTCCCAGACCAAAACTAAGGAATATAAAGAAGAAAATGAGAAACCTGCAATCTTTGAAAACTTAAAGCACTGTTGATATTCCTTATAATAACTGTACCTCATATGAACCTTTTATTTCATCAGTTAAAAACTTCTTTGAGAGTAGGGGCTGTATCTCTTAAAGTATCTTTTAATATATATATGGAATCTAGCACAGTATCATGAATACCCAGGAGTTTAATAGATATTATTTGTTGATGGTGAGCTGGCCTATCCCCTGGCCTACTAGCAGTATCCCACATAATCATTCCAGACAGAGGAGAATCCATCCTGCTTTTACAGACCTCTAGGGAGTGAGAGTCTAAAACTTCTTCCATAACTCATTTTAGTGTCTAATAAGGCTTAGTGTCTGCGGAAAGATTCTTCCCAAGAAGATGGTGTTTAAGAATGTTGCATTGTAAATGCAGGGCCCCCCTCAAAGCCCCAGGAGCCAGTCCTTGGAATGACTAGGGTCCATCATGGGGAGGAGGTGGGGAGCGTAGGTGGGTGGGGAAGGTAGTTATTTGAGGAAGAAAAAGGGCAGAGACTATGTTCCTTTCCTGCTCAGAGGAAGTGGTATTATTCATACTTACTAGTAAAACCACCCAGTGTTAAAGGGATTTGGGACAGGTAGAAGTCAGGAAGTTGTGGAGATAGGAGAGGCAAATCTGCCATTGGCTACAACTGTCGCTGTAGCTGTGTGTGAGGATAAAACTGCCATAACTATTTCCCATTACTATTCCATGAACATCAATGTTATTTCTTGTTAATAGAAAAGGAATGTGCATACCCTAACCACTATGCCACAAAGTGATTGGAACACTTCCTTTGCAGCGTGTACAGTGTGCAGTGCGTATATATGCGTGCACATGCATGCACATGCACACACACACACACACACACACACACACACACACACACACACACACAAGTAAAAGGGCTTACGGAAGGTGCAGAGCTAGAGTGACAGGAGGTGAATGAAGGAAGGGTTAGTAGGAAACTGGAAACCTCTCAGTCCAAAGCAGACTCAAGCAAGGGATACAAATTAGGACTGAGAAATAAAAGCTGATCCTCAGAGGAACTACAAATTAGGTGAAAGCCTAGGAGAGGAAGTGGGAGGACAGGGAGGGTGAATAAAGACTGAAGTGAAAAAGTACAGGCCTGCTGGGATGTCTGCACTGGAAGGGATGAACAGTGCTGTACCTCCAGAAAAATGGGCTGGGCAAAATCCAGTTGAGAAGTAAGTTTTAGCTTAATGGTTGAGATACAGGTCAGGGCTTCCATCCACCCTGTGCCCACATACTAGGCTGGTGAAGGACAACAGGAGTGCTGTGATCAGAGGACTTAGGCAGAAGGAAAGCAGGTTGGTGGGTTGGCCTCCCTACCAGAAGTTTGGAATGAAATACAACTGGGTGAAGTTGGTGCCACTGGATAGATATGAGGAAGTATTCAGATAGGGAACAATCAAGACAAGTTGCACAAATTCTATTGCTCCCTGATTGTTTGGGGAGAGAGAACAAGGCCAGCACCAATCTAGAAGCTTTCTCTTAGGTAGCTGTGACCAAGGGGGTGCACAAAGCCCATGAGAGAATCAGTACCTCACTGACAACAAAGCAATTAGTCACTTGGAAGAATCTAGGTCAGGTTGGGTGAAAAACACCCTGGGCCGCCATGCCTTAGCCAGTCTTTCTTGGGGGCTCCACAAACAGAAGTCAACAGGACAACAGTAGGAAGCAGTGGAATTAAAAACCTAGGATAACACAAGAAGCCCTAAGTGGCATTAAGAGCTTGAAAAGAAAGTGTGGGTGGAAGGGAATGAGTCATAAATAGTGGTTTGTAAGCCTTCTAAGGACTGTCAACCCTTTGGAATGGAACAAAGGCTCCATACACTTGTTCCATTCCCTATTTCTTATTAGTTCTCACAAGTCAGTTTCTATAGCTCTGCAGGACCCTGATGTTATTTTGCTCAAATTGTAAATGATTTATTTTATGAATACTGAATCACAGGACCACAGTTAAAGAAAATAATCTCCACATATAAAAAAAAAATCCCTAATCTGCTCCCTAAACTCTTCTCTTCCTCCCTTACTCTTTTGTGTGTATATGTGTTTATTGGGTGGCTGTTCCAGATATCAGCATTGTCTTTAAAAATAAGTTATGAAGAACTTTCAGGTCAAAACTTGAATTCAAAGCCAAAGCTGACTAGAGCCCTAAATACCATTCTTGTTTTCTTGCCATTTTCCAATTCTTTTGGCATATAGTTATGAAAAATAATGAAATGCCATTATTAAACTTTTTTGGTTATAGTGGGCATTTTGTATGCTTTTGCTTGTTATTATGTACTCATTTTACATTAAATCTAGCTGACGCAAATCATTTAAGGTGTTTACCAAATGCAAGCTTGATCTGTCCATAATAATACTGAGATTTCTATAACACTCTACTAGATTAAATATTTCCTCTATAAATTAGGAAGATTCTATAAAGTTAAGATTATGCACTTTAGGGAATAATATTTTACTACGTGCTGATTTAGGCTTAAGAAATTGCTAGGGTGTGGACATTTATCTTAGTTATTACTAATATTCTAATATCATTTTTAAAAGATTAGAGAAAAAGAAATCTTTTTTTCATACTCAGGATGTATTTTAAGCATTTCTCAACATTTCTGCCACTCTACAGTTAATGGTGGAATTTGTGCCTCACTAAGCTGGCTGGGGTGAGGAATTGGGGTAGGGAAATCTACCCCAATGCTCTACGCACAGCTCAAAAGGTCTTTAAACATTATTTTATCTTAAAATTTCATAATATCTGTTTGTTGTGCTATAAAAGTATTCCCTTTCTCCAACACACACTACCCCACATAACAATATACCATGCTTATCATGCTTTGTTTCTCATGTTTTTATTAATTTATCAGATTGAGTACTTTGGTATCACTTTTATGTATTGGTTAAATTTTTGGGGGGCCAATTTTGTAAAGTAAACTTGTAGATAGCATTCTAAAAGACTCCAAATGAAAAATTAATCTGTTCCAGATGTATATAATAATGACAGCTCACCTTGAATGCTTATTCAATGGCATGTACATTAATAAATAAAACAAACAAAATCTTTGCCATCAAGAAGCCCATGATCTAGTAGATGAGGTAGACTGTAAATCAAACAATCAGACAAAAACTAACAAAAGGGCCACCATAATAAGCACTGTGCAGGAACAGAGTGCTGTTATTAAAAAAACAAAAACAAAAACAAAAACAAACAAAAAAAACATGTGAGTAATAGGGAGATTTGCTCTTGTCCAGGGGTCAGGAAAGTCTTCTTAAGGAAGTGATGCCTGAACTGAGACCTGGAAGAAGAGTGAAAGTGCAAGGTTAGCTAGGGAGGAGGGGTGTGGATGTTGGCATGGGGAGAGAAGGGTGTCCAGGCAGGGGCTACTCCAGTGGAAAAGGCTCTGTGGTGGGAGGGAGCAGGCACAGGTGAAAAACTAGCAGAAGCTCAATGTGGCTGCAACAGAGGGCAGAGGGGCACACACACAGGGGCTTCAGAGAAGTTTGGACATTAGAAATGTGAATATTTGGAGGAAAATGGGAAAGAATATTGCTGCTTGCTCTAATTCTGAATATATATAGTATTTAATCAACTCATAGGATTTAAAGAGAGTTTTAGGATAAAATCTATTTCAAGCATCCAAATATTAATTTACCTAGACTACTCCAAGTAGATAATTGTTTATAATTTTACATCTCCAGAGAATGTGTTCCTCAAATGTATTGTGGGTTAATTCTCTTATTACTCTTTTCTCAGTTAATACATAGTCTTGTTGGCATGCCTTGGGTCAACACGGAAGCCCTTATCAGGGCAGTCTCAATGGGCTGCTTAAAGGGCAATGCAATGAGTTCAGCAGGTGCTTCCTAGAGTGGCCTATAAACACAGACGAGGCAAGGTTTGTGGAATAGATGAAGTGTCTCCAAGACCTTTCTGCCCCAACCAGTGGCTCCTTTCAAGCCTCTAAGTCATGGTGGACCAAAGCTTCCCAACTTGGCATTTGTCTTGGCCTCTCCCTCTGTTATTTTTTCCTTCCCAAACTTCATGTTCCTATTGAAAACTCTTTTGTCCTTTGTCCTATACCAATAATCTTTCCTTGTTTTCTGTTATAAGTTGTCTCCCTGACATATTAATTCATGTTAAATGTATTGGAAAGTTCTAATAATTATTTGGAAGCTATGGCTTCCTTTCAATTCTTAAATTAAAAAAAATGTTTTATGAGTTTATCCCTCACCCCTGCTCCTTCAAACTATGCCTTTGTATATTTAAGAATAGCTTTAGTGATTATAACAATTAGCAGTTCAATTTAAAGGAGGGAAAAGAAAATCCTTTTGTGTCTAGTTATGAGACGGGCAGTTGGTAGGACAATTAGCTGTCTCTCTAATAACAAAATATATAAAGTTTGCTTGTTTTTACAGCTGAGCTTCCTTATTGCATAAATGTCTCTCTAAAGGAGATATTATACCAGAGACAAGTTTACTAACAGGTAAAATTTCTTCTTGCTGAGGGTAGAGTAGGCTCTTCCGAAATACACTTCAATATTCCATTTTTAGGTACCGAGAGGGACAGGCTGCTACTCCATTTTCCCTGAAATAGAGTAATACTGAGTTTCACTGCTCTGCAATATTGTCTTGGGCATCAGTTCCCAAATGGAATGTGGCATGAAACATAATTCTTGCAGAGTTGCTCATACGTGCAGCTGTGCATGGCATAAAAATCCCGAGAAAACCTTCAGGTTGCAAAACAGAGTTAGACCTGCAGTAGCTCCACGGAACATACCTCAGATTCACAAAGCATCACCAGAATCAGAACTTAATGCCATTTCAAGTTAAACAGCCAAATAACTGGAGAGAAGGGCCGGCTGAGATTCAGGTAAAATGGTAAGGTTTACATATTTCTTTAGAGCAGAAGTTGGCAAACTGTAACCCACAAACCAAATTCAACACAGCCTGGGGCTTCAAATGGTTTACTCATTTTTAAAGGATTGAGGGAAATAATAACACTGAAGACAGCTGTGGCCTGCAAAGCCTAAATAACTAAAACAGTTACTATCTAACCTTTACAAATTTGCCCACCCAGCTTCAGAATGCTCCCATCTCCCTTTCTCACCTCCACTCCTCAAATTCCTCTTTGACTCTTCAGTATAAAGAAGTCTGGGCCCGGCCCTCAGCTCCAGGTTTATTTACTCAACAATTAAAGCTAACCCTCCTTCCCAAAGGCAAACTCCTTGACCTGGCTGCCTTTTCCCACCTGGAGGGAGGGCTGTGGTTCCCTTCTCTCTCCTTTTCCCCAACCCTCCCTCCCCTGCCTTCCAGTAAGTGCTATGGAATGGAGATGCCCCTCCTCAGCCGGTGGGTACCTCACAGC